>CAKKXW010000003.1:70633133-70741440 GCA_920937365.1 Sphaerophoria rueppellii | reverse complement strand
CAAAAATCATTTTGAATAATTGAAATAAAATTAAAGGACAACGAGCAATTATTAGACATTTTCTTGCCTACCCATACAAAAATACAAAACCTGAAAAAAAATTTCGATGGAACGAAACAAAAACGGCTGTTTTCGTTTTATCCAGAACGCGCAGTGGAACTGGACACTAGGATGAAATGAACCAAAAAATTAGATATTTTCAATTATGTCTATTTTTCCCGTATAAAATTAAGAACCCCCTCCACGGGGTAAGCCTTATTGACGTGGCGGAGCTGCTTACGGAAACTACTACTATGAAGCTTAGAGCTATAATGCGATCGCGAAGGGTCTCCCATGGTCGACAGGTCGAAGCGGAGTAGGCTGTTACTACCAATTACCCCACAACGAAGGAGTGTTCCCACCAAGGCACTCCCAACGAGGGACGGCAGCGAATGAATTTCTTCTTTGGAATCAACGGTGGCGTCTCCAGTTCCAGTTAGACCGAACTACTTCGTGAACACCTTTACGGGCTACTTCGACTTATTTGACTTCCCGACCACGTAGAAAAAATCTTAGTTGCGAAGCAACAACAGGCCTCGGAAACGGACGGATACATCTGATGACGACCCAAGCAAATGTATAAAGGACAACGATTTTCGGATATGCACGTGGAATGTTAGGTCTCTTAACAGGCCGCGTGCTGCCGAACAGTTAGCGGAGACCCTCAACTGCTACAAAGCAGACATTACCGCTATCCAGGATATGCGATGGGATGGACCGGGCAAAAGGCAACAACAGCGACTCTTTGTATGCGGATTCGTCGTGAGAAACAGACTCAGGCAAAAAGTCTTGCGTGGGCGAACGCATAACAACAATCCGAATCAAGGCTAAATTCGACAACATCAGCCTAATATGTGCGCATGCCCCCACAGAAGAGAAAAAGGACGACACCAAAGACGAGTTCTACGAGCTCCTTGACAAACATACGAGCAATGTCCTAGTTATGACATTAAAATTGTCCTCGGCGAGTATCAAGTAACCTCTTAAGGAGTCCTATGCCACCAACATCAAGTATCGAAGATCAGTGGCAACATTGCCAGAGAGCAGTTAGAGATGCCACCTCTAATGTACTGGGTTTCACACAGCCACCAAAACGAAACCCCTGGTTTGACGAAGAATGCAGGCAGGCCCATACAGCCAAGCAAAAGGCATAAAAAGCGGCGCTGCATAGAACGACAAGAGCTGCTCGTGAGCTCTACGAGCAAAAGAGGAGAGAGGAACGCCGGCTTCTCCGGAGAAAAAAGAGAGAGCATGAGAAGCGTTAGATCGAGTATGTTGAGAGAGCCAACAGCAGGAATGAAGTTCGGAGGTTTTACCGAAAGGTTAAACAGCTGGCTAAAGGTCATCGAGCAAGAACCGATGCCTGCAGAGATAAACAAGGGAACATCATAGTAGAATCGCAGTCAATGCTGGGGATTTGGAAAGACCACTTCTGTAGATTGTATAACGGCGACGACGAACAAAATACCGCCGTCAGACAGGAGCCTTTCATCGGACACGATGATAGCCAACAATTCCGTGAACCCGACCTAGAAGAAGTGAAAACCGCAATATCACGGCTGAAATCCAACAAAGCCGCTGGAGCAGATGGACTAGCTGCTGAGTTGTTCAAAGCAGCAGGCGACGAGCTAGATAGGAGCATGCACCAAATTATCTGTAAGATATGGTCAGAGGAATGCATGCCCGATGAATGGAACCTCAGCATTGTTTGCCCGATCCTGAAAAAGGGAGATCCTCTAAACTGCGCCAACTATAGAGGAATAAGTCTACTTAACATCGCCTACAAGATCCTCTCTGCCGTAATATGTGAACGTCTGAAGCCTTTCGTCAACAATCTGATTGGTCCTTATCAATGTGGCTTCAGGCAGGAAAGTCAACCATCGACCAAATTTTCACGTTGCGGCAGATCCTGGAAAAGACCTATGAACTCCAAATCGATACCCCACCTTTTCACCGATTTAAGGCTGCGTATGACAGCATCTTCAGAGACGAACTGTACAAAGCTATGTCTAGTTTTGGCGTCCCTGCCAAGCTCGTTCGCTTGTGCAAAATGACGATGGAGAACTCACGCTGCTCCATCAAGGTTGGCAACGAGCTCACGGAATCTTTCGACGTCAAAAAAGGATTCAGACAAGGCGATGCACTGCCATGCGATTTCTTTAACATCGTTCTTGAGAAGATAGTGCAGAACTCCAACGTCAACACCTATCTTCCAAAAATCTGTTCAACTTCTCGCGTACGCCGATGATATTGATATAATGGGAAGAACACAGCGTGATGTCAATGGCGCCTTTGTGAGAATTGAGACAGAAGCGGCAAAAATGTGTTTAGCGGTAAATGAGGGAAAAACGAAGTATATGCTGTCTTCGAGGAAGGACACCCAACACCGACGGCTCGGGCAGAACGTAACAATAGACACATACTACTTCGAGGTAGTAGAGGAGTTTGTCTACCTAGGCTCCGCTATAAACACTATCAATAACACCAGCGCCGAGATCAGACGAAGAATAACTCTTTCCAACCGCTGTTTCTTTGGGCTAAGAAAGCAATTGAGTGGAAAAGCACTCTCTCGAGCAACTAAGGTAAAACTGTACAACACACTCATCATCCCAGTCCTGCTGTATGGTGCAGAAGCATGGACCCAGACAAAATCGGATGAAGGTGCCTTAGGCTGTTTCGAGAGGAAAGTTGAAGGGGAATGGCGAAGAAGATACAACAGCGAACTTTACGGGTTTTAAAACGACAAGGACCTAGCCAGAAGGGTCAAGGTCCAGAGACTCAGATGGCTCGGTCATTTAGAGCGAATGGACACCAATGCTCTGGCCCGGAAAGCCTTCGACACTATTCCCGAGGGACGTAGGAGGAGAAGAAGACCGTTCAGGTGGCGCACTCAAGTGGAAGAGGACCTCAATCAACTTGGAGTGCAAAACAGGAGACAACTAGCTAAGGATCGAGCTAGCTGGCGGAGCCTATTGATTGAGGCCCAAGTCCACAACGGACTGTAGCGCCACCTTAAGTAAGTAAGTAAGTAAGTAAAATTAAGAACCAAAAAAAATGTGTGCTCGTTCTTCTTCCCCAAACAAATTCAATAGAGACCGAAGACATTTCTCGGTATGTTTTCGTTTTTTCCCGAACTTGGCAAGAAATATGAAGTATGACGTTCGCATTTCAAATTTCACTATGCTATGCGATTTGAAAAAGTGTTGTTTGGGTTTATTTATTTATTAGTTATTTTATTACTATTTCATTAATTACTAGCTGACCTTGCAGACTACTGCCTCAATCAATAATCGGTAAGGATAACCCTCTACCACACTACCCAACCCACTACCCCCTTGTGCTTCCCAGTACGTCTACCCATATCCGCTACCCCGTTACGACACTACTCTGTTACCCGCTACCAATTATATCTACACGTTTTACGTTACACCATTAGCCAGAAACCCACTACTTAGTACCCGCAACCAAGTTTTTTTTTTTTGCATTTCAATTTACATTTTTTCCAATTTTTTTTTTTTTTACTTTTAGTCTTGCTTACCAGTTCCCATCACAAATTTTCCAATTTCCCTTTGAAAAGCAATGAGTTTTCCGAGATCCTCTCAAAAACCCATTTTTTAATTTACCATTTGAAATTTTCCAGTTTTTCATTTAAAATTTTCAAGTTTTCCATTTGAAAACCAATGCATCCACAATTTCATGCAATTTTCCCTTTGAAAACCAATCAGTTTCCCAAGTTTCATTCGAAAACCCATTTTGATGGTTTCCAGTTTTCCATTTGAAATTTTCCGGTTCTCCATTTGAAAACCAATGCATCCACAATTTCATGCAATTTTCCATTTGAAAACTAATGAGTTTTATAAGTTTTTCATCAAGAATTTTCTTTATGTATTTCCATTCGAAAACCCATTTTGAACCAAAAAATTCCAAGCAAAAAAAACTAATTTCCGACCTTTGTTTGTTTTTTTCTAGTTTTCCCATTCTCCCATGAGGTTTTCCTTATATTTTTTCACAGAAATCATCGCTAAATACAACAGTATCAACCATGAAAATTTCACAAATATCTGTTGGGCTACTAGCTGTAGCCTGCCACGCTTCGCAGTGGCACATGTGATTGGTTGGTTGAGAAATTAGAAACAAAACAAAGATTTATTTTATTTTGCAATATTTTTTGTTTTTTTCTTTCTGAGTAGATATAAAGACTATCCGTCGCATCTAAATCTAAACCACGGAATTCTAAAGATTGACCTTGAGCTTTATTGATTGTGATTGCAAATGCTATAAATTGAAGACCTAAACTGCTATCCGTTTCCCGCTACCCCGGTACCTTGTTACTCGCTATCCTACCCTACACGCTAACTGCCAACCCTATGCCCTCTGCATACCCCGCTACTCCACTACCCTGCTCATACATATGTCATTAACGACTTCTTCGATTTTTCACAAAATACTCAAAAAACCATTTACGCCACTACCCGAACAACCTGTCAAAACTCGATGCTGAACACTCCACGTGTACAAAATAAGTGAGTCGAACTCAATACCAAAGAAACAATCAAAATTAAATGTGCATCACACAATCCGATAAAAATTTGAAATAAACTCTACAGTACGAACAATTTTTTTTTTTTTTTTTTTTTTATAATGAGCACACACTCAAGGGGTTTTTATACCCTTTTTATGCCATAGACACAGTGAGTACTTTAGGAAAGAAGGAAGGGGCTAGAGAGGAGGTGCCGGTGTACATTGGTTTTAAATTCCTGAACATTGCAATGATCGGGTAAAACAGAGTGTGGAAGAGAGTTCCACATTCGCGTAGTACGGCTAAAGAACGATTCTCTATACTTGAGCGTACGACCGAAGTTGGGCTCGAGGGTAAACTGATGGGCATTCCTGGAAGTGCGGGTATTACGGTTGAATTGTTTAAGGGGTGGAATGCAACTGGCTATTTCTTTAGAGCACTTACCGTAGAAGTAACGATAAAACAGAGAGAGACACGAAACGTTACGAAGGTGGTCTAAAGTGGTGAATGCATCAGTGATCTCTCTATCACCAATCATTCTTACAGCTCTTTTTTGAATTCCATCCAAGAGGCTTAAGTATGTAGCTGGAGCACCAGCCCAGAGATGTGAATTGTACTCAAGCTTTGGATGGATATAGGTTTTATAGATAATAGCCAGATCAGACGGGGAGAAAAATTTCTTGCACCGTCTTAAGAAACCCAAACATCTTGCGGCATTTTTGGCGACATCGCGTATGTGCTCGAACCACAAGAGGTAGTCAGTGATGCACATACCGAGAATCTCGAGATGTTCGGTCTCATTGATGCAAGTGCCACTCATGGACAGTGGCAAGGGGGGTATATCTCGCTTCAACGATACCAGACAGCATTGAGTTTTCGAAGCATTAAACTCTACACGGTTCTTAATTCCCCATTGAACAATGCTGTTTAAGTCAGAGTTTAATGAACTTATCATATTTTTCCGTTGCAGTTCCACATCCGAAGAGGAGGGATGTGAATCAGGAAACGAATATGAGAAGCTTAGGGTACTATCGTCAGCGAAACAATTTATTGGATTAGAAGTAACAGACAAGAGATCATTAATAAAAATGAGAAAGAGGGTCGGAGACAAAACGGAGCCCTGGGGCACACCAGCATTTATATTGTGGGTTTCAGACTTGAATCCGTCCAATACAACTTGTATTGAACGATTCGAAATAAAGTTTCTAATCCAACGAAGTAGGGATTCATCGATTCCGAAGGTACGCATTTTCGATAAGAGAGCAAGATGCCAGACTTTATCAAATGCCTTTGAAATATCAAGTGCAACAATCTTACTTTCTCCAAAACGATGTAAAGATTTGTTCCACTGTTCGGTGAGATAAACCATCAAATCACCAGTGGACCTGTTGCTGCGAAAGCCGTACTGCCAGTTATTAAGAAGCTTTCGGTCTTCGAGATATTTCTTAAGCTGATAGTTTATCAGCGTTTCCATGACCTTAGAAAGAAGGGACGTAAGTGCAATCGGACGATAATTGGAGGGAGAAGAAGATTCGCCTTTTTTTGGGATTGGCTAGACAAATACTGTTTTCCAACTGCTCGGAACGAGCCCAGAAGAATAGGATAGATGGAAAAGCTTACGCAAGGGTTTTGCCAGCGTGGAAGAACACCTCTTCAGAATAATAGCGGGGAGATCCTTTAGGACTCTCGCCACAGCACGAGTGCGAAAGAAGATTTGTCCCATGGAATCATTGACGCGCTCAAGAGCAGGCGGAGTCATGACACTCTCAGGCAGCGAAGAGTTGGCGGCGAACTGCCTAGCAAAAAGGTTAGCTTTCGCGAGCGAGCTAACAACTGGAGTGTCATTGTCAACGAGCGTAGGGACCGAAGAAGAAGAAGAATTCTTCATATTTTTTACAAATGACCAAAAATTCTTACTGCCTTTGGGACATTGCAGTATTTTTTGCCGTAATTTTTGGTCATGTAAAAATTTGGTCCGCCGAATATGGGCATTGCAGGCCTTCCTGGCTTGTTTAAACTTGTTCCGGTTTTCCTCAGTTGGGTTGGCTCTAAAACACCGGAACTTTACTTCTTTTTCCCTGATAACCTCTTTACAGCTTGAATCAAACCATGACTTTTCCTTGGGTTTGATGCTTTTAACCCTATTCGGGATAAAAGTTTTCATTCCCAAAATAATCATATTAGTAATCATATCTGCGCTGGAGTCTACGTCACTATCGAGGAAGCATAGTGACCAGTTAAAGATCCGGAAAAAGTTGTTGAGACCGTCCCAGTTGGCTTTCTCGTATTGCCAGACGGTTCTCTTCGGAGCTCTTTCTCTAACTGGATTAGCTTGACACGAGAAATTTGCAGATATAATACTATGGTCTGATCTGCCTAGAGGCGTTAATACACTGATAGTGTATTTATCAGGGTCAGACGTAAGACACAAGTCAAGAGTATTTTCCGCTTAATGTCCCATATTCGAGTGGGCTCGGTGACAAGCTGAGTTAGGTGGTTAAACTCAGCAAAGATATCAGCACACATTCCTTCGGGTGTTGTCTGGCCCCGAATGGAGAAGCCACGAAGAATTGTGTACATTGAAATCGCCCGTAATAACGATTTCAGTGTGAGGATACAGGGATACAATTCTTTGGATGGAGTCAGACAGAGCGTCAAATTCGCGAGAAGTTGAAGTTCTGTCCACATTTGGGCTTCGGTAAAGAAAACAGTAGTGAATGATGTGTTTATTTACGGAAAACTTGAACCACATAAAATTGAAAAAAGGGTTGGAGCAGCGTCCATACTGTGGTAAGAATTGATAAGCGACATCATTCCTAATGTAAACGGCGAGACCATGGTGGAGGAAGAATAATGGCACTAAGCTATACCCATGAATGAGAAATTCAGTAGGATCGGAATTCTCACCTACTTGGGTTTCACTCAGCGCCAAAACAGCTGGCCTGTTAGAAACAGTGTGGATGTACGTGGCAAGAAAATTCGTACGAAGCCCACGAACATTACAATAGTCAACTCTGAAATTTTCGATCATTGCAATGTATACACAAATTTAAAACCAATTGAAATTTTCATGACACACGATATGAAATGATCTTAATATTCAGTATTATTATATTATAATGACATGAATCAAACCACATAGAAGTTGTACAATGAAATTTAACATTTTCAGTCATTTTCCAAACAAAAATAATCTAACATTTTCAGAGAATTTTACTTAGTATTAATCAGTGTATTCCTTGCTGCAAGCAGTTCAACAAATCGTCACAAATCAATCACACTACCTGCTAAACTCTTTCCACTGCCCTACTTCCCTCTACCTATTACCCGCTACCTGCTTCCTGCCACTTGGTGCCCCGTTACCTTACTACCCGTTACCCGCTACCCGCTACTTCTACACGCTACCCCCACCCCACTACCAGCTACGCACTACCACGCTACTCCCATACCAGCTTTTCTGGCCATATCTCATAAACGGCTTGGTCGATTTTATACAAAATACTTAAAACTCATTTATGCCACTACCCAAACGTTCCCTCAAAATACGATGACAAACGCTCCAATGGTACAAAAGTAGTGAGTCGAACTAAGCAACAAATCTTAAAAAAGAAAAAAATCGACAACGAAAAATGTCAAGTGTATAGGTTTTTTATTATTATTGGCCCCTATTATGACTCGCGAGTCACTTAGTCGACCTTCGCCTTAAATGTCAAAAGTTTGACGAATTGAAATATTGCTCTATTATAATCAGAGAACGCGTATTTATCTGCCTAAATTATTTGAACTGTTATTCTTCGTGACTTCATAGAAATGTTTAGTTATTTTGTTTATTTTTGTTTTCAATTACAAGTCGACTTCAAAAATGAACAACCAAAAGCGAAGGTATGTACATATATTATTCTAATAAAATATAATAATAGGCGTGTTTTTGTGACAACCAAGTAAAGTAAAACAAAATTTAAACAAAGAAAACAACAATAAAAATTGACTGGATTTTACTTTAGCTTTTTATCGAAAGTGTAACTTACTTGGAATGTTAATTCCTTTTTTTCAAACTCAGGGGGAGCTTTAGTACATTTTTTGAATAATTTAATATGGCAAATGTCAAAATTTGTCAGTTTGTTTATGAAAGCATTCAAATTTAAATCAAAATTGACAGTAAAATATTGAGTTTGGATCTGGATCGTTTTCTGGATATTTTGTTTTCTTTATTTTACTTGATAGTCACAAAAACACACCTAATAATGAACATTTATCCCCAAACAGCATTAAAAAAAAACAAATAGCAGCCAGTTTTCCAAATTGGTTGAGCTGATGGAGGCAAACCCTGACAATTTTAAAATTAAAATATTTGACAAATAATATTTTCCTTCACTGACATTTATTTATTTTTTTTTTTTGATACTGAAATCTGAAAATAAAAATATTTGACGAAATTGAACTTTCGTAGCTCTATTGATATATTTTGCTGAAGTGAGAAAAAGCATTATTTTTTAACATTTATGATTTGAAAAGTTAACATTTTGTTTGTTAACAATCTTCTGTCCTTATTCCTCTTTAGTTTAAAACAAAAATTAAGAAAATCGATGAAACGGTTGTTGAGTTTTTCGAGCGTACACAAAGCAGCATAACATTTTTATATATATAGAAGATTTACAGTCTTATTTAATAGAATTCGCTAAACAGATGAATAGTTATGCAGTCCTTAAGGATTTATGTAGCATCTACGTAACGTTGCACAAATTGTCATTTACAAAAAAATCTGCTATAAATTTTAGTTACACAATGCTTATGTCAAAAAAAGTACCAAAATGTAGCAATCTATTCCATTTATATGTCTATCAAATCAGCTTTTTGTCATCATAACAATTAAATAAAATGCAAAAATTTGTGTTTTGCTCTGTGATTTTGAATCTTTTTTTGAATTTAATTGCAGCCATTACTTATAGATCTATAGGAATGTGGCCTCAATTGTCGCTTCTGAGGTCCGAACGGATAATATAAATTATTTTGATGATATTTTCTTTCGAAAATCTATTTTTTTTTAATTCTTCACTTCTTAGGCTCATTCTGTTAAACCTTTTTTTTTTCATACACTTTCCGCCTTCTCGGAGTTGGTAAAACATGATAATTGTTAATATCATTAATAAACGAGCTAAACTGCAAAAGGCATTATTGTTTTCTTTTTAGTTTCAATAATGGAGAGGAATAAAAATGACATTTACGAAATAAATATAACAATAATTTCCTTATGTAGGCTCTATTCAACCTCAAAACGCGTTTAGCTTTTTATGGACTATACGACCTTGCATTAGTTTTATAAATAGCATTTTTGCGTTTAAATGCATTATAGAGATTACATAACTTTATGTGGGCTTTATACAGCGTTTTTGAATAAGGCTGTTATAGTTTATTCATGTGTTATCGACTTCGTTTGGGTAGACAGTGTCTTAATTGTCTATATAACGGTTCGTCCTTGCACCACAGTGAGAAAGGAATATGGAACTTCATTTTTTCTCCAGCAAATTTTTTTTCGTGTTATTTTCCTCTTTCCTTAATTATTTCGTAAATATTTATTTCAAAAATATGAAAATAATATTCTTAGATTACTATTGTATCCCTAAATATTTCAATCGGCCGAGTAGATTCGAAGAAATCGCTTGTGAAAGGAAAATGAGCAGAAATCGTACACTCGTACACGTACACGTGGGGATCGGGTCAAAATTCTGGCTTCAAAATTCTGCTTTTCAGAATTCTGCTTTTTTAACGAAAATTCTGCTTTTCAAAATTCTGCTTTTTTTTTTGTCTGGCTTACAAAATTCTGCTTTTCAAAATTCTGCTTTTCAAATTTCTGCTTTTCAAAATTCTGGAAATTTATATTAAAAAAAATTCTGCTAATTCTGCCCAATTATAGTTTTTACATTTATTTAACTTTTCAAAATAAAACATATATCCATCCACGCACAGCTTTTCTTTTCCTTTATTAGATTTAACAAGTGAAACGTTCATTTTTGCTTTTTAATAAGAATAACACACTAGCTGCGTTTTATTATTCTGACTAACCCATATGGGTTAATTTTTTGCACACAAAGCAACAACAACCTGTAACCCCGATACCTATCGGGGTTTATTTTTTAACTCTGAAATGTGTTCTAACTATGGCGGATAGATGGCGAGTGTGAGACAAAAAAGAAGTTATTGTAGAAAGATTAATTAATATCAGCCTAATAATTAAAAAATAACACGTATTCCACTCTTAGCTACAGTTTTATGAAGCCATAGGATAAGAGTCAATTCAATTAGAATTAATAAAAACAAGTTGTTTGTGGAAAAGCAAAATAAAATTTATCAGGGTTGCGTCTCGGATAAAAACATAGCTTAAAATTCAACCTTCATAACCCAGATCGTTTTATTATCACGAGGTGACCCATATGGGTTAGTGAGGATAATAAAACGCGGCTACTATCACGAAGCGATAAGAAAAGACACTAACCATTGTCTAAGACCCTGACTAAGTTAAGAGAGCAAAAATTAATTGCGTCTGAACATCTCGCTTATTCAAGCGAGAGGATAATTTTACAAAATTCTGGAAATAATAAAAATAAGGTTTGGAAAATGTTAAAAAGCGCGCGCTTTTTAACATTTTCCAAACCTTATTTTTATTATTTCCAGAATTTTGTAAAACAGAATTTTGAAAAACAGAATTTTGAAAAGCAGAATTTTGAAAAACAGAATTCTGAAAAGCAGAATTTTGAAAGCAGAATTTTGAAAAGCAGAATTTTGAAAGCAGAATTTTGACAAAAGAATTTTGACCCCGGCAGAATTTTGACCCCAACCCGTACACGTGTACGAAACCCTAAAAAAAACATACTCGTGCACGTGTCGGAGTACCAATATGTCGTGCAATTTCTTAGCTCAAGTTTTAAAATGTCTGCAATCACGCATCAGACGAAAACTTGCCAAGTGAACTTGAAATGTTCATTCAAACTAACTTTGGGCTCAGTTTCTATTTTCGTTTAATATTCTTGTATTAACTTCTATGATTGAAAATATTCAGTATAACACTTTTTATTGTTAAGAACTTGGCGTTCTTGTAGATCTCAATACTTTTGGTGGCTGACTTTTTACACAGTGTTGTACGATCATAGGAGAACTTGGCTCTTTTTTTTTACATTTTATGTTTTTGTTCTCATTTTACATCTTTTTGCAAAGTTTTTTTTATGGAATGGAAGCACGAAAATCGAAATACATAAACAACCCCGGCAGAGCCGCTTGCCAGGGCAATGCAGAAATATGCCGGACCTTAACACGGCGGGGGCGTCCGAAAGAGCTCGTTTATTGCTGGCTTATCCCCCAGCCTTTCATTCATAGGCACGGTTTTCGTACAAAGTACGCTCACACCACCACTGAAACTAGGAACCTCTAAACTATGATTTATTTGGGTTTCCGAACGTTGTACTATTGAGGAGTTACGAACAATTTAGAGACCCAGCTTTTTTTTATATGGAAGAGTGAACCTGGAAATACACTAAATCAGCTAGCAATTGGCAAACTTTAACAATGTAATAATTGCTCTGCCAATATATAAATAAATAATAGGTAGGTTAGATGTTGTTAACTCATTCATTTTCTCTTTAACGTTTTCGACCATTTCGATAGGTAAAATGGGTGGATACCACGCTCCTAAATGGAAATACAATTTTTTCTCATTTTTTCTAATGTCATTCAACCAAAAACATACAAGAATTCCAAATTTCAACATCCTACGAACGTTTTTAAAGAGCGGGCGGAAACCCAGCCCCTAAATGAAATTTAAATATGTACTTTTATTTTTCTTTATATTCAACCTAAACCCTATTTGAATCGCGAATTTCAACATATTACGACCATTTTAAGAAAGTGGGCGGATACCACGCCCCCTGAATGAAAAAAATGAAATTTTCGATTTTTTCCTGTGTATACACCCGAAAAGCTTCCAATGTACCAAATTTCAAGATTCTGATATTGTTAGAAGTGCTTCATAATTTTGATGATCAGTCAGTGAGTCAGTGAGTCAGTGAATCAGTGAGTCAGTGAATTAGTGAGTCAGTGAATCAGTGAGTCAGTGAATCAGTGAGTCAGTCAGTCAATTACGGTTCTTGAAATTTTTACTGTTCAATATCTCAGGAAGTAGTGGTTCTACAAAATTTTCCACAGGGCCTTTGTACCCATGACGTTAATACGTAATTCAAATTTAAAGCTTCTATCTCTATGGGTTCAAAAGTTATGGGGGTTAAACATGTGCTTGAGTTCGATCCTGTAAAGAGGGAGTATTGCTAGAACTTGGCTGGGAACTACCGTACCCTTTGATGAGCTAAGCACAATAAGGTTAAATTAGGATTCTGATCTTTTTTCCTCAATATAAATTTCATAATTCACTTTCGCCAATAATAATTAAACCCAAGATTTTAATTTTTGAAACAAAAAAAAAAACTGTTAATAAAATAACTATATGCAATAACTTAAATTTATTAGTAAATATTAAAGTTTTTTTTGTTCACTGATGACTGTCTTCGTTGGGATTGAGTTGAGAAGAAAGCTTTCTCTCGAAGGAAATGATGACTTTGCCATTGCACAGATTTTTTTTCGTTCGTTAACATGAGAATATAATATGTAAGGTTGTTAATGTTTATTATTTTTTTTTCGGTTTTTATAAATTTGTAAGTGATTCATTACAATGAGTAGTAAATTTAATAAGTTTGATTTGTTCTTAATAATAGAAAATTTTGCTCCCCTGGGAAGTTAATCTTGTGGACCACAGGGGTTGCAGTCATTTTATTTTTTTCATAAATGTATATAAATGGACAAGTATTGTCCGTAGCTAAGTGGTTAGGTGCGTTGGCTGCTAGGCAGAACGTCGTGGGTCCGAGTCTCACTCGTGCCCATAGTTTTTATTTCATCTTTCACGGGCACTGCCTGTCGCGAAGAACTGACAAAACTTCCAAGAGTATCATCTGTCATGAAAAAGTGCTTCTCAACTTTGCGGTTCGGTATCGGCGTTAAATTGTAGGTCACCTCAATTCTTCACACGCGAGAATTGTTGACGAGAGTAAGCCACTTAGGCCTTGGCTCTTCAAGAGCTGTCACGCCACTCTATTTATTTTTTATCTCTATATGTATAAAAATGGATGTGTGCTTGTTTTTATGTTTCTCATAGACTCCGAAATGGCCCAATAGGTATTTGTGAAATTTTCATGGTTGCAACTGTTGTATTCAGTGATGATTTCTGTGAAAAAAAAAATTGGAAAAACCTTATGGAAGAAGTGGGGAAACTGGAAAACCCAAACAAAGGTCGGAAATTAGATTTGTTTGCTTCGAATTTTTTGGTTCAAAATGGGTTTTAGAATGGAAATACATATAGAAATTTTTTGATGAAAAACTTATAAAACTCATTGGTTTTCAAATGGAAAATTCATGAAATTGTAGATGCATTGGCTTTCAAGTGGAAAACTGGAAAATTTCAAATGGAAAACTGGAAAATTTCAAAATGGGTTTTCGAAAGGAACTCGGAAAACTCATTGGTTTTCAAAGGTAAACTCGAAAACTTGTTATGGGGAAAAAATTGAAAAATGGAAAATTTGAAATGCAAACAAAAATTGACTAAACAAAAATCTCAAAATCATTAGAAATACATTAGTTGTGAAATGGTAAAATGGAAAATTTCTGGAGAGCAAGAAAACCCCAAGTCAATTTTGAATGGATTTTAAGCAATGGGAAAATAGAGAATTCTTAGTGGGAAAATCTCCTGCAGGGATTAGACTGTAGAACTCGCGGCTCAAGGACTGCTTACGAACTCAAATTCGGTCCTTCTGTCAAGTACAGGGATATGTTTATTAGCCTAACAACAAAAATATAAATTTGAATACCACACTCTGTCGTGTCGTAACGGGGTTGCGAATATGGGTAGACGAACTAGATAGAACAAACGGGTAGTGTTTAAAGGGTAGTGGGTAGTGTGGATGAGGGGTATCGATTATCGATTGAGGCAGTATGAAGTCTGCAGGGTAAGTTAGTTTATTTATAAATGGACAAGTAATCGCATTCATTTGTCATTTTCATATCAATAATTTCTAAATATAATATTTTTATACACTGACCAAACTATTTGAGGTCCCATAAAATGTTTAAACAAAATTTTTTGAGGAAAAATGTTAACACCAATGGAATTAAAATATTTGCTTTACAAAGATAATAATCAAAACAGCCTTGCTACTCAATAACGGTTAACCTTTGCCAAACAAAGGTGAATTGTGAATTTCACCGATTAAAATATTGAAAATAAGAAAATCGAACACTTTCAGCAATTTTTTTTTATTATTTGAAAATCTGAAATTAAAGGACGTCAATGTTAATTTCACTTTCAGTTGTCAAATCATTAAGAATAGAATATTTAAAATTCATAATGAAATTATTTGTAATTATAGCTCTGATTGCATTGGTTAGTAGGTACTAGGTACTAATTGTGCACTAGTAACATACTTTAGTCTATTGTTTTTTTTTTTTTTAGATATCTGCCAAAGAATGGAATCTCAAGACTTTGGAAGAATATTCCCAACTTCTGAAATCGTGCAATGAAAAATACAATGTCCCAATGGAAATAATGCAAAAAGTCAGCAAAGAGAAATATCCCACCAAAGAAATATTCGAACCTGTGTTGTGTGTTTTGCGTGGTGTTGAAGTTTGGAGCGATAAAGATGGTTTTTCAATTGAACGCATAATGGTCGCTCTTGAGGAAGTTTCCAATAAAGAGAAAATTGATAAGCAATTTTTGCGAGAAAGCTTGGAAAAATGTGTTTATAAGAATATTGAGCGAAGTTCAGCATTGGACTGGGCCTATCGGAGTTTCAAGTGTTTTAAGGATAATGAGATCCTCTTCAATGCCCTCAAAGATGCACAATTTTATAATCGTTCTGAGGGAAACCAGGAATTATGTGTGGGAAATCAAAATTGGAAAAGAACGTAACTGTTATAAATGTCAATTTTAACTTTGTATCGTATTCTTATGTCAAAATCTCTAGTTAATAAACGTAATAAGTTTGGTGTCAAAAATATATTGGTAAAGCTATTTTTTTTACTTGCGACATATAGAATATATGGCAAGTACAGTATTTATCGCTTATAAGAAACACGCTTATAAGAAAACCTCGCTTAGAAGAAACTTGAATAAAAGCACCGTGAACTTTCCCATATATTTTAATGTTGAATTGTGTGTTTATAAGAAACACGTTTATAAGAAATACACTGATAAAAGAAACATTTCTCAAACACAAGCTATTATTTTTCATGTAAAGTTGGTTGGATATAAGAAACCTGCAAACAAATCACGCAATTCAAAAAACAAAATTCAAAATTCAAAGAAAAATTCAAAACAAAGACGCAAATGTCATTTATGTACGTTTATGATGTTGTTTGATATTTGAATGAATGATTGAATGAATTCAGTGCAGTGTTTATTTTGACATTAAATTTGTTATTTTTTGTGTTTCTGTTCTTTCTGTTGTGCAGTGGTTAAAAATTCATCAATTTTTAACCAAAATTCATCCAATTCGCACACGGCCTAAATTGGTTATTTTAGATGAAACAAATCGGGAAAAAGTCGTAAAGAAATTTTTGAAAAAATTAAAATTGATGACATCATACCGCTGGTTCTACGGAAGGACCTCATTTGAACTTTTGGGTAGTTTTTCACAATCACTAAAAAACTGTTATTGCACTACCTCGTATGTATCAAAAATATTCAGAAATTAAAACACGGAAAGGACCTCGTATGTATTTGCCTCAATCAGAGTATATCTAATAATAAGTAGGGAAACTCAGAAAAATTCACCTGTTGATTCACACATATTTTCACACAGATATGAGAAAAGAAGCCTATGAGAAACTTGTAGAAAGGAGAGGGAAACAAAATATGGTTTTTTGACAGACACACCCGGTTTTTTTTTATCGAATATTTTTTCACAATTTATGACAATCAAGTCGGACCGCCTTTGAAAATCTATTAGGGAAAAAGGGAAAGAAACAAGTGATGAACGTGTAGTCATTTCTTCTTGCGCAGGCAGTTTTACATAAGGAATTGATTTGACTATTTGTACTTATGGCATTTTTGTTGTGTGTTTCTTCGAAAATTAGTGATTGTAGTAGTGCCAACTACATTTACAAAGGAGTTTCCCTACTCATTATTAGATATACTGTGGCCTCAATTTATATTCCTTGTAGCTAATTCACAATAAAAAAATGTCAAAAAATGTAAATCTCATTGTTTTCCTAAGAATAAATACAAACCATAAAACACTTCTTTGAATAATTAAGTTTAACATTTTTCCATCAAATCTTAACAGTAAAAAACGACTCAAAAACTCATTTCAGAGACCCATTTTGAAAAGATTTTCTTTCGAGGTTTTGTATTTTCGAGTTTTTTTAATTTTCTTAGAACAAACACATTTAACCAGAAATTCCAAAAGGTGGCTCCGTTTTTTTTTTTTAGCCTAATTTCAAAAAAAGTCATTTTTCTGCTTACGAGGTCCTTTCGTAGAACCATCGATACATAAAATCGAAGATATTCTTGTCAAGAAGCGCAAGGAAGACTTGATTCAAACAACAATTGATGATTATATGTTTTGAAGAGTTAGGTAAAGCTTGGACAAATGTATAAGAAACTTGTTTCTTATATCTGTTGTAAGGATATAAGAAAACCTCGGTTAAAAGAAACAAATATTGTGCAAATTTTGAGTTTCTTATAACCGTTATGTACTGTATTGAATTCGTAAAAAAAAAAATTTGAGATGAGGATGAGATATGATATTACGATGATAGAGAAGTCGAAAAAAGTGGGTCCGGCGATTCCGTCTGTCTGTCTGTCGGAAAGTTTACAGGCATCTACAGGTTTTGTTTTAAGATCAAAATTTAGGGTAGCCACCATACGATTTTTTTGGACGAAAACCAAAACTTTTTTTTCACAAAAACGGCCCGAATGATTTTTTTTAAACTTCCTCGAGTTTAATTTTTTTAACCATTCATGTGTTTTATGTACAAAAAAAA
Organism: Sphaerophoria rueppellii; assembly: GCA_920937365.1. Taxonomy (NCBI): domain Eukaryota; kingdom Metazoa; phylum Arthropoda; class Insecta; order Diptera; family Syrphidae; genus Sphaerophoria; species Sphaerophoria rueppellii. The sequence goes on along the minus strand of CAKKXW010000003.1, from coordinate 70,723,805 downwards.
ATTGTATTGCTCCAAAAGGGTACCTCCCATAGAACCGTTTTTTTTGTTATTAGATTTTCTCGAAAACTGAAAATCCGATCAGCGTAAGTTTTTTTTTCGAAAGTACGTAGATATATATGGTTCAATTAATATTTTGTTTTCAAAAAAATTTCTAATTTTTTTTGGATTTTTAAAAAATATTTTTAACTTTTTTTTCTCAAAATTCTGTATTTAAAAAACGGATCAATTTTAAAAATCGAAATTGGAGTATAATATGTTATTATACTCCAATTAATTTTAAGATATTTTTGAAAAATTTTATATATAAAAAATTAATTTACAAAAAAAAAAGGCTCCGACGATTTTCAAAAAAAAAATTCAATAAATCAAGAATAAGGTTTGAATTTGTTCGGCATTTAAATTTTTGGAATGAAATGTATATACGAGGTACATTTCCAAATTTTTATTTTTTTAATAAATTCTAATTATTTTTATATATATATATATTTTTTTTTTAGTTGAGTGTAAGCTGTAAGTAAGAGTGCAATCAGAATTGCTTAAGGTATATCTCTTATCTTAACACTTTCTTATGCAATTTAAGTAATCATAAATATTTAGTTTTAGCATGCAGGAGCAAGTTCGTACGACCCAGTCGTGCACATTTTTTAATTTTGAACAAGGTTCTAGAGAAAAAACTGAAAACTATTGTTGGGACATTTGAGGCTGAAACAATTATTTCAAAAGACCCTGAGAAAAAGTACGAAAAGATGAATATGCAGGAGTGTGCCGACTTTAAAACTTGATTCGAAGGTTTTTAAAAGAATTAGACTAATCGCTAATGGACGGAAGACGAGGAAAGAGAGAAAGAGTTGATTTGGAGAAATGGAATCCTTCAAATCCGTATTCTCAGCATTCGTATAAAACGCCCAATTTCTTCACAAAGTTCTAAATTCCCTTTAGAACTCGATCTAGTGAATCTCAGTCTAACGATAGAACTTAGTTTTTAAAATATTTTGGAATTCGGGCATTTCTTCACTTCTATAGAACTCGATCTAAAATCATCATCGAGTTCTAAGCGCTTTGAACTTGTTATTTAGAACCTAGTTTTAAAATGTTTTGGAAACTTTTGAATCACCCGGCAGAATATTTTGACAGAAGTTTCCGTTTTTATATTCTTCAATTCAAAATAAAAAATGAGTATTTCTGTTGCGCTTATTTTCTTTTCTGGTATGTATTTCTTTTTTATGCATATCATAGTGAATTTGCTGTGAATTTATGAATAATATTCTTAGATAAAATGAACAAGGATAATACGAAAGCAAGAAAACGAGAAAGCGGTAATAATGGCGAGTGTATGCCCGCCAGCAAAAAACACAGAGGTGACAATTGGACTCAGGTTTAAGAGGACACGAACTTGCTGTGTAATTTGTTGGTAAAGTTTGGTCAAAAGGGAATTTTAAACAAGGAGACCAATGGCGCAACTAACGACATGAAAAAAAGAAAGTGGAGCATAATTCACTCACATTTCAATACATGCCCAAAGGTGTGTTATAATTTCATTTCTTGATAAGTTTTTAACGTAGTATTTTCGTTCAGATAAAGACCCAAAGACAAATTTCTGCACTAATTGGAAGGCATACAAAAATTGTTACGGCATTGCGTCAGTTTACGTCTTCTGCCAAACAAAGTGCGCTGAAAACTGGTGGCGGACCGGCCAATACACCACCAGTGCTTAAAATAGAAATTACGGGCGAAGTACTTCAATTAAAAAATTATTACGGCCATTTGCTGACAGGATTGGAATCTTTTGATTCTAATGCAATGCCACCAGGTTTCCATGAAATGTCTCCAATTGTTGCTGATAATTGCTTTCGCAACCAGAAAAAGGTGGTCAAGAGACATGTATAGAAGATTTCCAAAACGCCACCACCTCAAACAGTCAAATCTTCACCGACTACTGATATCTGTGCAGCTTTGTCCATCGAAGCTGTGGCTACGACAACGGTACCGCAGTCGTGTGACAACACCAATGTAGGACACGACAAGGACAAATGTTATGTAGAATGCAACACGATGTATTAATTTTCTGAACAGTTTTAATGTTCATGCGCATGCCATAGGCCAATACGGGGAAACGACGTTTTAGTACTCCATATTGACGTTCAACTACATTACGTGTTTTGATAATGCGTGATTGGTAAACTTGCATCCTTTGATTATTGCCAATATCCGGTGCTGTGTACGGGGTTGCTAAATAGCTGGTATATTTGTATACCCAGAATCAGCAACGAGAATATATTGTCCATACCGCCCCTGTTCAAATTCATGTCGCACAGATGAATTTTGAAAAATCGTTTGATCGTGAACTGACCCTGCCCAACGTACTATTCAAAACCTTTAAGTTGGCAGATGAAATGGTTTGCACATTAAGCGAGAACCAACCTTTCCGATTTCGAAAAGCTTGACTCTAAAACAAATATTGATTAAATGAATGCGCATTGACACAGACACTTTAAAAACTCACCAATTCTCCACCCGATTGTATTTCCACGTGAGTACAATCAATTGCTCCGATTGTTCGTGGAAATCGCGCAATATCATAAAAAGCTACAGCAGCTGCCCTCAGTTCTTCTGAATTAACCGGCATTTTGACGAAAGAGTGTAGGTGACGGAACAATGCGTTACAAACTTTTGGGAGTATACGACAAACGCTCGTAGAAGACACATGGTCGATATCGGCCACAGTTAGTTGCATATTTCCACAAGCCAAGAAACGCAGAAAAATCAGCAATTGTTGTTCTTCCAATATATAACGAGTCCTATAGCCAATCAAGTATGTACATAATATACTATGAAATTTATATATGCATAATAAAATCATTACAATTTTTACCTTGGTTGCGCATGTTGAAGGTCTTCTGCCACCAGTTAAAGGACTGCTAAAACCGTTTGTTTTGTTAATCGGAAGCGTCGAAAAAATTCGGTGTCGTCCCATGCGGTAATTGTTGCACGTATTGGCATTCGATAAATACGCGCGCCGTTCTAGGATAACGTTCGCATCGTACTCAAAGTCATCGTCCATAAAAAGGAAATCATTAAAAATAAGATCCATTTTCGAAGGATATTCACTATTACATATTGTCTTTTATTTTATTTTCCGAAAATGATTAGAAATTCAATTCATTTTCATTTCGCTCGTTGAAAAAACGAAATTATAAATAAACCGAGTTTTAAGGCACTAGACCCCCGAATTTTAGGGTCTAATTTTATCGAAGTTCTAACTATAACAAAGTTCTAAATCGAAGTTCTAACGCGTTAGAACTTGGTGAAATGACTTAGAACTCAAATGAGTTCTTAACGCCCGATTTCTTCACAAAGTTCTAGCCCTTAGAACTCGGCTAGGTAAAATTTTAGAACTCATTTGAGTTCTAAGTCATTCTTCACCAAGTTCTAACGCCTAAGAACTTCGATTTAGAACTTTGTTACAGTTAGAACTTCGATAAAATTAGATCCTCGAATTCGGGGGTCTAGTGTCTTAGAACTTGGTTTTATTACAATTTCGTCTTTTCAACGAGCGAATTGAATTTAATTTATTATAATTTTATGAAAAATAAAAAAGAGCATACAATAGAAAAAGAATAGGTGAAGATAAATTAAAGTGAGTCATATTTTTTATGATTTTTTATTTATGAACGATGACTTTTAGTTACCTACATTTCATTTTTCTGGAAAAAGTGCGTATTTATCAAATGTGAATAAGTGCCAAAATTAATACGACAATACGATTTTGTTCGTCTCTTTCGTCCAGAGTATATCTAATAATGATTTGGGAAATTCTTTTGCAACTAACCAAGCTTACGTTCTTAGCAGTGCTTCAACCTCAACAGAAGATCTTTAATCCACAACAACCGTAAAAATTGAAATGAATTTATTAGATATGCATATGTATGTGAAGATACAATCGCCGCACCGCGCCACCGCCGACGGGTGGAGAATTGGTGAGTTTTGAAACTGTCTGTGTTAATATTAATGGCGACGCTTTACAAGGCAAACAACTCTGATATTGGAATATTGCCAATAATCAACAGCCGCTCATGATTCCACGGGAAAATCCTGACGATAAGAGCGTTTGTGCCTGGCTACACAGGGATTTTTCAATGCCCTAACGAGTGAGTTTGTAGGCAAAAGGGATGAGGAGTGAAGGAGGAAGATGCTCACGAAGCGAACTGAATTTTCTGTGTGAGCAATACAGTTTCATTCCTAAATTGTTCCTCTTTTTGATATTTGTTTATTTTTTCTGACTCTGTCGCCTATCAATCTAGCATATAGTCATTCAATTGAAATTAATTTTGTTTTGAACGTCCATATTTTTCAAAAAAAAAAAAAAAAACAGAAATTTTTGTTTTGAACTTTTGAAAAATTAACCAAGCAATCGTTTGTAAAACAATCAGTTTACCTATTTTTTCTTTTCAGACCTGTCAACTACTCCGAGTATTCTGTTCCACAGGGCGACATCACCATTCAAATTCTGAGTACATGTACGGCAATGTTTCATCAAATGAACTCGATATCTACACCTAGCAGGATGCCACTCTTCACGAGCTCACTTCTCTTGTACGCGTCTTCAATCCAGATACCCGCAAGAAGGGCACCTACTTCGACTTCTCCATCGTTTACCCTGAGCACCGCAGCCACACATTCAGTATGCGTGAAATCGGAGTCACGCTCACGTATTCTGGCCAAAAAGGGGCCGACAACAATAAGACCCTAATCCAAGCGAAATTCTTATCGGAGAATTCCTCGACATCTCAATCACTCCGCCGAATCGCTTACCGCCAAGTGGTCAGAGAGCTCATGAAGGAAGAAAACAGTCGGCTCAAGATACAGGATATGCAGATTATTGCCCAGACTATTTCCTTGTAAATGAACGTGCGAGATTATGTGAATGTCTTCAACTCCAAGTGACTTAGTGCATTGAAGACATTCCCCGCGAGCGAAACGAAGAGGGAATATTCCTAACGACAAGAAACCGACTTTCCCGATTTGGAGACCATAAATTAGGTAAGTTAAGCATCTGCTTTGACCGCAGCATTGTTTAACATTATTTCTTGCAGGATCATCGAGTTCTAAGCGCTTTGAACTTGTTATTTAGAACCTAGTTTTAAAATGTTTTGGAAACTTTTGAATCACCCGGCAGAATATTTTGACAGAAGTTTCCGTTTTTATATTCTTCAATTCAAAATAAAAAATAAATATTTCTGTTGCGCTTATTTTCTTTTCTGGTATGTATTTCTTTTTTATGCATATCATAGTGAATTTGCTGTGAATTTATGAATAATATTCTTAGATAAAATGAACAAGGACAATACGAAAGCAAGAAAACGAGAAAGCGGTAATAATGGTGAGTGTATGCCCGCCAGCAAAAAACACAGAGGTGACAATTGGACTCAGGTTTAAGAGGACACGAACTTGCTGTGTAATTTGTTGGTAAAGTTTGGTCAAAAGGGAATTTTAAACAAGGAGACCAATGGCGCAACTAACGACATGAAAAAAAGAAAGTGGAGCATAATTCACTCACATTTCAATACATGCCCAAAGGTGTGTTATAATTTCATTTCTTGATAAGTTTTTAACGTAGTATTTTCGTTCAGATAAAGACCAAAGACAAATTTCTGCACTAATTGGAAGGCATACAAAAATTGTTACGGCATTGCGTCAGTTTACGTCTTCTGCCAAACAAAGTGCGCTGAAAACTGGTGGCGGACCGGCCAATACACCACCAGTGCTTAAAATAGAAATTACGGGCGAAGTACTTCAATTAAAAAATTATTACGGCCATTTGCTGACAGGATTGGAATCTTTTGATTCTAATGCAATGCCACCAGGTTTCCATGAAATGTCTCCAATTGTTGCTGATAATTGCTTTCGCAACCAGAAAAAGGTGGTCAAGAGACATGTATAGAAGATTTCCAAAACGCCACCACCTCAAACAGTCAAATCTTCACCGACTACTGATATCTGTGCAGCTTTGTCCATCGAAGCTGTGGCTACGACAACGGTACCGCAGTCGTGTGACAACACCAATGTAGGACACGACAAGGACAAATGTTATGTAGAATGCAACACGATGTATTAATTTTCTGAACAGTTTTAATGTTCATGCGCATGCCATAGGCCAATACGGGGAAACGACGTTTTAGTACTCCATATTGACGTTCAACTACATTACGTGTTTTGATAATGCGTGATTGGTAAACTTGCATCCTTTGATTATTGCCAATATCCGGTGCTGTGTACGGGGTTGCTAAATAGCTGGTATATTTGTATACCCAGAATCAGCAACGAGAATATATTGTCCATACCGCCCCTGTTCAAATTCATGTCGCACAGATGAATTTTGAAAAATCGTTTGATCGTGAACTGACCCTGCCCAACGTACTATTCAAAACCTTTAAGTTGGCAGATGAAATGGTTTGCACATTAAGCGAGAACCAACCTTTCCGATTTCGAAAAGCTTGACTCTAAAACAAATATTGATTAAATGAATGCGCATTAACACAGACACTTTAAAAACTCACCAATTCTCCACCCGATTGTATTTCCACGTGAGTACAATCAATTGCTCCGATTGTTCGTGGAAATCGCGCAATATCATAAAAAGCTACAGCAGCTGCCCTCAGTTCTTCTGAATTAACCGGCATTTTGACGAAAGAGTGTAGGTGACGGAACAATGCGTTACAAACTTTTGGGAGTATACGACAAACGCTCGTAGAAGACACATGGTCGATATCGGCCACAGTTAGTTGCATATTTCCACAAGCCAAGAAACGCAGAAAAATCAGCAATTGTTGTTCTTCCAATATATAACGAGTCCTATAGCCAATCAAGTATGTACATAATATACTATGAAATTTATATATGCATAATAAAATCATTACAATTTTTACCTTGGTTGCGCATGTTGAAGGTCTTCTGCCACCAGTTAAAGGACTGCTAAAACCGTTTGTTTTGTTAATCGGAAGCGTCGAAAAAATTCGGTGTCGTCCCATGCGGTAATTGTTGCACGTATTGGCATTCGATAAATACGCGCGCCGTTCTAGGATAACGTTCGCATCGTACTCAAAGTCATCGTCCATAAAAAGGAAATCATTAAAAATAAGATCCATTTTCGAAGGATATTCACTATTACATATTGTCTTTTATTTTATTTTCCGAAATGATTAGAAATTCAATTCATTTTCATTTCGCTCGTTGAAAAAACGAAATTATAAATAAACCGAGTTTTAAGGCACTAGACCCCCGAATTTTAGGGTCTAATTTTATCGAAGTTCTAACTATAACAAAGTTCTAAATCGAAGTTCTAACGCGTTAGAACTTGGTGAAATGACTTAGAACTCAAATGAGTTCTTAACGCCCGATTTCTTCACAAAGTTCTAGCCCTTAGAACTCGGCTAGGTAAAATTTTAGAACTCATTTGAGTTCTAAGTCATTCTTCACCAAGTTCTAACGCCTAAGAACTTCGATTTAGAACTTTGTTACAGTTAGAACTTCGATAAAATTAGATCCTCGAATTCGGGGGTCTAGTGTCTTAGAACTTGGTTTTATTACAATTTCGTCTTTTCAACGAGCGAATTGAATTTAATTTATTATAATTTTATGAAAAATAAAAAAGAGCATACAATAGAAAAAGAATAGGTGAAGATAAATTAAAGTGAGTCATATTTTTTATGATTTTTTATTTATGAACGATGACTTTTAGTTACCTACATTTCATTTTTCTGGAAAAAGTGCGTATTTATCAAATGTGAATAAGTGCCAAAATTAATACGACAATACGATTTTGTTCGTCTCTTTCGTCCAGAGTATATCTAATAATGATTTGGGAAATTCTTTTGCAACTAACCAAGCTTACGTTCTTAGCAGTGCTTCAACCTCAACAGAAGATCTTTAATCCACAACAACCGTAAAAATTGAAATGAATTTATTAGATATGCATATGTATGTGAAGATACAATCGCCGCACCGCGCCACCGCCGACGGGTGGAGAATTGGTGAGTTTTGAAACTGTCTGTGTTAATATTAATGGCGACGCTTTACAAGGCAAACAACTCTGATATTGGAATATTGCCAATAATCAACAGCCGCTCATGATTCCACGGGAAAATCCTGACGATAAGAGCGTTTGTGCCTGGCTACACAGGGATTTTTCAATGCCCTAACGAGTGAGTTTGTAGGCAAAAGGGATGAGGAGTGAAGGAGGAAGATGCTCACGAAGCGAACTGAATTTTCTGTGTGAGCAATACAGTTTCATTCCTAAATTGTTCCTCTTTTTGATATTTGTTTATTTTTTCTGACTCTGTCGCCTATCAATCTAGCATATAGTCATTCAATTGAAATTAATTTTGTTTTGAACGTCCATATTTTTCAAAAAAAAAAAAAAAAACAGAAATTTTTGTTTTGAACTTTTGAAAAATTAACCAAGCAATCGTTTGTAAAACAATCAGTTTACCTATTTTTTCTTTTCAGACCTGTCAACTACTCCGAGTATTCTGTTCCACAGGGCGACATCACCATTCAAATTCTGAGTACATGTACGGCAATGTTTCATCAAATGAACTCGATATCTACACCTAGCAGGATGCCACTCTTCACGAGCTCACTTCTCTTGTACGCGTCTTCAATCCAGATACCCGCAAGAAGGGCACCTACTTCGACTTCTCCATCGTTTACCCTGAGCACCGCAGCCACACATTCAGTATGCGTGAAATCGGAGTCACGCTCACGTATTCTGGCCAAAAAGGGGCCGACAACAATAAGACCCTAATCCAAGCGAAATTCTTATCGGAGAATTCCTCGACATCTCAATCACTCCGCCGAATCGCTTACCGCCAAGTGGTCAGAGAGCTCATGAAGGAAGAAAACAGTCGGCTCAAGATACAGGATATGCAGATTATTGCCCAGACTATTTCCTTGTAAATGAACGTGCGAGATTATGTGAATGTCTTCAACTCCAAGTGACTTAGTGCATTGAAGACATTCCCCGCGAGCGAAACGAAGAGGGAATATTCCTAACGACAAGAAACCGACTTTCCCGATTTGGAGACCATAAATTAGGTAAGTTAAGCATCTGCTTTGACCGCAGCATTGTTTAACATTATTTCTTGCAGGATACCGAAATAGCATGATTTCACGGGAAAATCCTGACAATTATGAGCGTTTGTGAAGGATTATGCTAAGCAAATGGCCATAATATTTTATTTTGCTGAAGTATATTTCGTAGCCGGTGCCAACAGCTAAAACAATGTTGTAGTGCTAGCCACTCATCATCAACAATTCTCTGAGTGCGTGTCAAGGATTGAGGGGACCTATAGTTTAACGCCGACTCCGAACGGCTGAGTCGGGAAGCACTTTTTCTTGATAGGTTATAGACAGGAGTAAGATTTGAACCCCACATTCTGCTTGACAACCAACGCACATAAACACTACGTCACGGGCGTCACAAAAAATAAACATATATACACATACAAAAATAACTATTGATATACACATATAAAATAAAAACATAAGCGCAAAAAGTCAGAAATTATTTTATTTTGTTTCGAATTGAAAGAAATGCCTGTCAAAAAACACAGCCGGGTGACTCAAAAGTTTCAAAAACATGCTAGAACTAGGTTCTAAAAATAACAAGTTCTAAGCGCTTAGAACTCAATGATGATTTAAGATCGAGTTCTAGAGAAGTGAAGAAATGCTCGAGTTCCAAGTAATTTAAAAACTGAGTTCTAAGGTTAGATCGATATTCACTGGATCGGGTTTTAAAGGGAATTTAGAACTTTGTGAAGAAATTGGGCGTAAATTTCACTAAACCGAGTTTTAAGGGCTAGAACTTTGTCAAGAAATTGGGCGTAATACATTTATCAAAAAATTATGAAATGTTTATCGTGAGATACCTATGAATGTTTTCATCAGGTGACATTCGTTCAACAGATTGAAAAAAGAATACAGTGTCCTTTTTATTTTTAGCCAGTCTTTGGTCCAAACCCTGTTCCTTTTATTTGTTTATTTATTTTTTTTTTCAACAATGATGTTTGAAACCATAAAAAAAATACTGATCAAGCAAGTTTGTCATATATGCATTTATAATTGAAGAAAAAAAAACGAACACTGAATAATCATGATCTAAGCTACTTAATTGATGTCACTTAATCTCAAATTGAAGACGAAATATTTCTTCAAATAAACCAAATCGTTCCAATATACATAACGATGCTTAACTACTTGAAATCCGAAACGCGGATAAGATTTTAACACTTTCAATTTGATATTCCCCTAACCCAAATAATTATTAACATCTTGTTTGTCATCGGTTGTTTACCTTTAACAAACAAGGTTTTAAATTCCTGCGTTTGAGAATTGTAAATTTCACAAGTGCGGTTCTTGTGAATTACAAAAAAATATATCTTATACGTCTCTTTTGTAAACTTAACTCAACCTACGAACATCCCATCTTGCAGAAATACAATGCTTGCTCGAATTTTCCCATTGTTACAGTTTGCTTGTACAGAAATATCATTTATGTTTTTGTTAATTAGCTTTACGGTTTATGTTAATCCATTTGTTTTATTATCATTTTCAATTACTAAGACTTATACCTTTATGGTTCAAATGAAGATGTGAAAGTAAGACTTCAAAGACTCCAAAATAAGTGCATGAGAACAATTTTAAAGTTGAATGTGTATACACCAATCCATGTTTTGCTTGGGTGCTTGAGTTGGATGAATGTGAAACAAAAATTGGCTTTTGATGCAATGATTTTTATATTTAAAATGCGAAATCGAATGTTGCCGGATTATTTGATGAATGGGTTAGTGGAGGTTTCGTCAATCCAACCATATGGTTTGAGAAATGGCTCTAATTTAAGACCAGAGCGGTGTAGGCTAAGTAGAACTCAAAGCTCCATTTTTTATGATGGAATAATCTATTTTAATAATCTGCCGAACAGTGTAAAAAATGAAAATAATATAAACAATTTTAAGAAAAAGCTGTGTGAGTTTATAAAAAGTGATATAACTTAGCGCAAATAATTGAACAATCGTGGACAATGACTTATGTGTTTTTCTAAAGTTTTTATAACTAATATAATTGTTTTCTCCTCCATCTAGGGTTAGGGACAAATAGAGCCCAATCTTTTCTTAAAGATGGGTACTCTTGGCTTTAGCCAGGATGGTATGCAGAAACTCTATATATATACCTAGATTATACAAGGTGATTCACGAATGTTGTTAAGAAAAGGCTAAAGCATATAATTTGGGTCGAGACAATTGGATTGTAGATTTATAATCCCTTATGTAACATTGCTGTTGCTCGTTACTATAAAGAAAGTCAGTGTTGACCATGTGAAGCGATAGTTGTACAAGAAAATGTTTACTTCGCTGAACGTCATTTGGCAGACACAACACTTCGTGGGTATACAAGCAGAAAGCACTAAGTTTTGAGTTAATTGATATTTTATGTTTGCTTAGTCGTGAAAATTCAATACCGATGCTTATTTTTCATCTGATCACTTAGAAAGCTTTGTTGACATTATGACTTAAGTTTCCAATCAAAAATTTTATTTTTTTTCCTAACCAATTCGAAAATATTGCAATAGAACTACAAAATATCCTGACTTAATGCTGTTTAGCAGAATTGATAATGCGAAATTGGGGAAATAAGCAATTACAACTGAAAATTGAAATTTAAGAAAATGTTTTTTTTTTTTAAGTATTATAAAAAAGTTTTATTATTGAGGTATGGGTATAATACATTGAAGAATATGGTAAGTTTAAATTAAGGATAATTTAATAAAAAATAAGAAAATGCTGGAACTATTCACCATCGCTTTCTTCCGATGTATAAGGTTCTGGCAAGTAGTTTTTTGAATTAGGTTGTGAGGGCAAAGACCTAAACCAAGAATGGAAAAATTCAGGTACAACTCCTTTGTCATCTCTATTAAGTCTTTTTTTTGCTGTACTTATTGTAAGAGGTTCTTGTGTACACTTTAGGCCATTGAGTTAGAGGAAGATACTTTGGAACAGCGTTCCTTCCTTTTTTTAATGTTTTTAAAACGTTCAATGTTCTGAAATGACTATATGACTTCGAAATTATATTTGAACTGCAGAATCCCTGGTTTACTTTTTTCATACCGGAACCATTTAACTTTTATTTATGTATTTGAACAACGATAACAACTTAGAGGTGCTTCCACCAATGGCTTTTTCCGTCAATTCCTTTATTTGGCTGGAGTTATAGCTACATATTTCGTGTGCCAAGCCGATCATCAGACTCCTTTATTAGTGGTGCTGTCTAGTTTTTTTTTTTTTTTCATTTTAATCGAAAAACTTTTTGTGTTCACATTTGGGATTTAAACCTTTTCGATTAAAATGAAAAAACAAACAGACAGCAACACAAATAAAGGAGTCTGGTGATCGGCTTGGCACCCGTGAAATATGTAGCTATAACTCCAGCCAAATAAAGGAATTGACGGAACAATCCATTGGTGGACGTGGAAGCACTTCTATGTTGTTATCGTTGTACAAATCATTACAAAATATTCTTCTGTAGGTTATTTCAGACACAGGACGAATATGCATTTCAGTACACTGTATTTTATACAGCTCGTACATTTTCCTTATGGAAAGCTTACTGTCTAAATACTTTCTCTGGCTGTCCTTGCGGCAGTAATGACTTTCCATGCATGGAAAACTTTCAATGTGGTTTTCAACATGCACAACAGCTTCAGGACTTGTTTTATTGGGTGGTGTATCTATCTTTTATCTTCCCCTGAAAAAATGACCAAAAATCTCGTCTCTCTAAAAACGCATTAATTACACTTGGAAATATTCGACGTAGTTAAAAAAAACTGTTGACAGACTTTTGTTTTACTGTCATCCTGAGTATAAAAAATTCTTTTTAGCAGTTTGTCTTAGTTTTGCATTTTCATTTCTTGGTCTTCGATATTTAGGAGGGTTGCTTTCAACATTTTGAAGAATAAAGCTTTTCTGCTGTTTGTAATTCACAGTCCAAAAATTTGAACATAATTTCAGTCGGCAGCTTTCGTTAATGGTCAAACATTGGAACTTGCATTTATGATTTAACGTTTTCTTGGGATTTTTTGGGCGTTTTAAATTACCATTATAATCTCCATAAAGAAAAAGGAAGACACTTATATTTAAGTTCCTTGTTGATATTTGGCTTCCATTTTTGAGGATATGATATTTTCCATCTACTGCCTCCAAAACAAATTTTTGCAGCCTGTTACGGTCATCTTCAATACTTGTGCCAGACAGGCTTTTGTTGTCATAATAATAACTAGCATCTTTTATGCTGTCGTTACCAGAAGAATCTGAAGATTCTGCTGCTTCAACTATGTCATTTTGAACTGGTCTCATGGATACATCCTAAACCGTTGTAGTCGAACTTGTTCCTTCACCTAAGACTTTTGAAAACCATTTTCAGTATGCTTTATTATATTTTAATATTTATGGTAACCAACCAGTATTCATATCCCTTTCTAGAGCTTGATCCAAAATCATTTCTTGCAATGTGTCCTCTGAATCCCTTTGTTTCGCGGCTATATTGTTATAACGTACCAATTTCTAATCAAAATATTAAAATACCATTGGTCGTAAGACTGTGCTTGCTATAAGCTCTCTTCGACCAATTCTGATAGTGTATATAAAAAAAAAATATAAAAACAGGTATACCTTACCTGCGTTTTTCGTAGATATTAACCAGCCGAAGCATTTCCCAAGCACGAGAATGTTTATTCATATTTACTCAAATTATTATTTAACTATCACAAACCAAAACTCTTTACACAAATTACCTTGCTCCTTGACAAAAACTTTCAAGTTGAAAACAATAATGTGCAATTTTGTAGACTACAAAACAGATTACTCGTCGCCTGCTTGATTCAAAAATTATTGGATTTGATGACAGTTAAAACGCACCAAGTCATTTAAATGCTCCCTTATTGTACTTTTACAATATGTATATTGTATTTTATTCTATGACAGCCAAAATGCACTAAGTCATCTTAGTGCTTTTAACAGAATTATAAATCATTTAACTGACTTAGTTCAAAACATTAACTCAAATAGTTCATGTATAACGTTGAATAATTACTTACCCCTCCACGGGGTAAGCCTTGACGTGGCGGATTGCGGCTTACGGTGACTACTAATATGAAGCTTAGAGCTATGCGATCGCAAAACTTGATTTCGCAAAGGGCCTCCCATGGTTGACAGGTCGAAGCGGAGTAGGCTGTTACTACAAATTACCCCACAACGAAGGAGTGTTCCCACCAAGGCACTCCCACCGAGGGACGGCAGCGAATGAATTTCTTCTTTGGAATCAACGGTGGCGTCTCCAGTTCCAGTTAGGCCGAACTACTTGGTGAACACCTTTACGGGCTACTTTGACTTATTTGAAGCCCAGGCCGTAAAAGGAGTGGTTTTTTCGGCTTTTGCACTTGGAGTCACATCAAGTGCCTGGTACTCCAGGTTGGGGGTTCTGCGTTGGGGTGACTTCCCGATCACGTAGAAAATAGCATAGTTGCGAAGCAACAACAGGCCTCGGAAACAGATGAATACACTGATGACGACCCAAGCAAATGTACAAAGGACAACGATTTTCGGATATGCATGTGGAATGTTAGGTCCCTTAACAGACCGCGAGCTTACGGAATCTTTCGACGTCAAAAAGGATTCAGACAAGGCGATGCACTGTCATGCGATTGCTTTAACATCGTTCTTGAGAAGATAGTGCAGAACTCCAACGTCAACACCAGAGGCACTACCTTACAAAATGAGGGAAAAACGAAGTATATGCTGTCTCCGAGGAAGGACACCCAACACCGACGACGGCTCGGGCAGAACGTCACAATAGAATTTTCCACTAGTCCGCAGACTAAGGGTTAAGCACTATTCACATGAGCACGAATGACGACCAACGAATGAACGAAAATTCGTCGATTTTGACATTTCTTTCACATGCGTGTTTTTAATTCTTCGCGAATAATGAACAACCAAAACACAAGGCAAGAATGATTTTTGAGGTTAGACGCGCGGGAAATTTTGTTCGTTTGGAGTATGGATGATGTGGAACGCGAATAGAGTTTGGCAGTTCGTATCAACTACAATTCTTTTCGCGACGAATAAATTTGTTTTCTCAAATTTATTAACATTTGACATTAAAAATTTAATTTATGCATTACAAATCAAACATTAACTTCACTTTTATCGTTTTGTTGACAATTTGTTAAGAAATATGGCTCCGAACGTATCTAAAATCAATTTTCTTTATTCATTCGTCGTTCGTTGGTCGTGCTCATTTGAATAGTGCTTTAGTTCTTCGGTAGTTTGTGTTTATTAATTTGGCAGTTAGTGACCAATTTTAAGCCTCTTCCCCAGCTTCCACTAAACTTGGATATTTACACTTAGCCCGCCAAGTGGACTTATGACCCGCCACCGATTAACACACTGTACATGCATTATTGACATTCTTCGTCATCGTACTCTTGGTTGAAACTAAAAAATGGTTTTTTCACGAAATTTTTGACTCATCTATAACCTGATCTCTCACAAAAAAAGCAATGTTAAATTTTTTTAGCATCTACTTGTGAATTTGAGATCATTCATCGATGACGTGAGTAAAAACTAACTCGTCTCGAAAATATACAAATCAAGTTCTAGTATCTTATTGGTTAGTAAACAAATTCCTTTTCGGTACATATACAAAAATAAGTAATTTAATCGCTGAAAATGATAGTAAATATACTCAAAATCTACAAAACAGATAAAATGGCTGTTTATCTTTGTCAAACACAACACTTGCACTGATTTCGGTTATGAATTTCACCAATGAGTTGGTCGATGGAAATCAAATTAATATAATCGACATTAGGTCTAATTTTATTTAAACAAAGGACTCGGCCTGGAAAAAGAGACTTTAAACAGAGCCAGCTTAAGATTCGAAAACATTAACTCACAAGCAAGAACTCCTCTTCCTATCGGGGAAATTGATTTGCCTAATTCTTACAAAGGGCACTGGGTTATTCTTTGGCTATTATCTGAGGTGTAGGTCTATAGACTATTTTATAATTGGCGAACTGCTCGAATTGTGACAGGACTTCTTTCCACAGCCCCACCCTTAAGCCTAATTCTATATAAATCAATACCTGGCGAAATTCTCTTTTCACCTTAAGCATTTGAGGGATTCGATATCAGTCTCGGATTAAGACGTAACTTCGATAAGTACACAAGATTTAGTTCTGACTTAATCTCCTCAGCGTAAACAGCTGCTTCAATAAAGTAAAACCAAATATACACTCGTAACAGCTGTCTTTCAAAAAATCCACCCACAAATAATTTTATCATTTTACTACCGCAAAGTTTTCACACCTAATTACAACTCTAAATTAAATTATATAAGAATAACACAACGAGCGGTGCAGCAGCCTTGAATCAGTCACAGTTTTGTCAGAAAAATATGCAATTTCTTATCTTGAACTCATACGATAAGCAGAGCGGCAGAATACATGCGTATCGTCAGGGTTAAACGCCAGCACCACCAACACACTTCGCCAGTTGTGTTGTGACCGGCCGGCATGGCACCCGTTCAGTTGAAGTTCATCGCATTGTCGTTGTTGTACGTTTGCCAACAGCTTAAAGACTGTTAATGGTGATGACAGAATCGTCATCATTCGTGTCGATGATTGCATTTCTGCTTGCAGTCATCTTCGTCGCGATCATCGAGGTAAATGATCTCAATCCCACTCACCCAATCGATTTAAAATAATGTTTGATCTTTTGATCTGTTCTCAAGATCGAGGGTGACGGCCTTACTCCTGAAGATGTTCGCTTCGCAACGTTGCGCTGTCAGAACGATTCCACGCATGATTCAGCGATGCGATTGCAGTGGTCTCTGCGAATGTTTCCGGATAACCATGAAACACATTGTTACGTGAAGTGCCTGCTGAGCAAATTAGGGCTAATTGATTTGAAGTACAGGGGGCTTGACGTGAGTGTAAATTAAAGCGATCATTGTAAACAGCTATAGCAAATTCGGTATCATTTTCAGAGTAACAAGTTTACAGAGCCTTTGGAAAATGAGGATATTGAAATTTCCGAAGAGTGTTTCGCTCATCTCGAGGATGCTCTGAGTGGAACTTGTGAAAGCTACTACCGCAAGTGGATGGATCTGAGGACGTCTTGCAAGGAGTTCTTCTACATAACTCTTTTTGAGGACCCTAGGGAAGTTGAGAGATTCAATAACCAGAATGTAAGTTTGACATTTCTCAACTTCTCGTGTGATATAAAAAAAAAAGCTCTCGGAACAGGTTACCCTGAGTAAAAAAATTGGTGAGGCAGCTTCGGAGTTCTGTAGCAATGGTCTTGTGAGTACTGAAAGCAGGGAACTGACATCCGAACAAGCCATTGACAATGAATTGTTGAGTTCTTTTAAGTGTGAGCTGGGTTGTGTTTTTCGGCATTTCCGATATTTTGACGTTCACGGGAGAATCGATGTAAGTTACTTAGAAGATTTTGAATATTTTTCATTTAAGTTGTATCTTTCAGAGTAAGGAAATTCAACGTAGTTTCCAAGAAGCCGGCTCGAACTCGATATCAAACATCGAAATTATATCAAAGTGCGTTCACAGAGCTAATTCGCTGTACCCCTATGGACCTTGCCAAATGGCTTATGAGCTTTATCAGTGCTTGACGAAGAAAGTGAAAAACTTTAAGCAAATCTATGCAGAACGCGATAAGATAAGTCGATATTTTTGATTGAGTGTTCAAAAGTGCGCAAAATACAATATGTACAACAATGTGATTCATTAATGATTTTGGTTTGCTTGTGATCGGATTAAGGATTAGATATCATATCGAATGGGAACATGATAAGAAGATACGGGAGGTTTATCTTTGTTTGTTTGTGTTTTTTTTTTTTTTAAACAAGCTGTCGGTGTTTTTTTCTATTTTATTCTTATTTAAGTATTTTAAAGAAATAAACAAATGAATTTCGATGTAAATGTTATCGAATAGAAAAAAATAATGGGGTTGTGTTAATTTAATTTTCTGATTTGAATACTCAAAATTTCAACGCTTACCTACTTACTAACTTAAGGTGGCGCTACAGTCAGTTGTGGACTTGGGTCTCAATCAACAACTAGCTCTTTAGCTAGTTGTCTCCAGTTTTGCACTCCAAGTTGATTGAGGTCCTCTTCCACTTGAGTGCGCCACCTGAGTCGCAGTCTTCCTCTCCTCCTACGTCCCTCGGGAATAGTGTCAACGCTGACATTTAATTAAATTGCAAAACAGTCGTGTTTGTTAAACACAAGTTCTTGTGAAAAGCAGTCGCAAAACCAAAACAGATAAAGAACCAGCGCTGCCGAAATTACTACCAAGGGAGTATTTGTACTCCCCTTGCGTTCAGTGCACTCCGTACCCCGCTATACTCTAAAATACTCCCCTTGGAAATTTAAGGGAACATTATAATATATTAACTAACGGGTTTCATATTTTTTTATCAGAAAACACAACTTTTCTAGTGGTGTTGTATCGCACGAACGAGGCGGGCAATAGACTCGCCCAATTCTTGAGATAACTCGCTTTTCAAACCTTATCCTCAATAAAGAGATTGTGATGTATACTTTGTGGCCTCTAGCGCACTATCTTTTTGAAACCACTTATGGCAAATGTCCCTTACACAGGGTAATTCACGAGAGATGTGCCAAAAAGCCAGAGCGTGTAGGTTGAGTTGAGACAAGAAAAAATCTTATGGGAGGGGGGGGGTCTATTCCGCCCTTTTTTTTATTTTATAAAAATAATTTTAAAAATCAACGGCTTCGTTTACAACACCGTGTTATACCTTTTTGGAAAGCCAGAAACATCTTTTTTTAGATACGGTCCGACGTAATCCCTCCATTAGTACAAGGAGGATAGCTACAATGCTCGGAGTGTCCCAATATAGAGCATGGAGAGTGCTTGCATTTACATTTACACCCTTACCACTTCACGCCAGTTCAGAAACTCACAGCAAACGACAGGTTATTGAGAGCAGAATTTCGTCGATCATTGCTGCTTAGAGATGAAACTGAACGGAACTACTTTGAAATGATTTTCTGGACGGATGAGCACAGTTTACTAGGGATGGAATCACTAACTTTCACAATTAACATCACTGGAGTGAATCCAATCCACACAACAAAAAGCAGAACAAATCGCAACAGCGTGATCGGACCCCGATTTCTGAATTCCGTTATTAATGGAGAATCATACCAAGAGTTCTTACGAGACCTTTTGTCCGATTTGTTGGACAACGTTCCATTGGCTATAACCGATAGTTTAATCTATCAACAAGATGGTGCTCCAGCACACTATAAGCTTACAAGTGAGAAACTGGCTCCTAGCAGGTAGAACCCTTCACCGGCAGGTGGCCGCGGCTCCCAGGCATAATAAGAAAAATTCAGGTCAGTTTTCAGTCGTTATCAATGAACAAAATTATTAATCCAGGGAAAATCCAATACTTTTCTACTTTATTAAGGCCTCAAAAAATTCCAATTACAGAACAAATATTAGGAGAAAGGTTAATGTTTCATAAATTAATAAAACTAAAAGTCAAGATTGGTAAAAATAAAAAAAAAAAGATTTTCTTAGAAAAAAGTGGTTCTGTTTTTTTTTTTTATTTCTCAAAAACGGAAAGACATTTTTGCATCCGGTTTTCTGTTTTCGACTAAAAATTAACAATGGCATTTAATTTTTAAAACAAAATTAGTACTAAATTACATACAATTTTGAAAAAACTTAGTTTAAAAATGGTTTTTTTTGTTTTTTTTTATATTTGAAATTTTGAGTTTGAAAATTAATATTTCTAAACTATTCGTTAAAACAATTTAATTTAAAAACAAAATGAAAGAAGATGTTTCTGGCTTTCCAAATAGGTACAACACGGTGTTGTAAACGAAGCGGTTTTATAAAATAAGTCAATTTTTCAGAAATTTGCCCCTCCTGGATAAATGGGGGGAATAGACCCCCCTCCCATACGATTTTTTTCTGGTCTAAACTGAACCTACTCGCTCTAGCTTTTTGGCACAACGCCAGATATAGCATCCTTTCCCAATGATCAAAAATTCCAAACATTCAGCGTTTTTTCCACGACAATTAATCAAAATTTTTTTTCCGTACAATTTTAATTTTTTTTTTAGGTGCAGTCCACTTTGAGTAATCGTGGTAATAAAACAATGTGGAAAAACCGCTGAATGTTTGGAATTTTTGGATATTGAGAAAGGATGCTATACGTCTTAGGATTCTGACGAAAATATAAAATCAGAAATTTATGAAAAATTGTGGTCACAGTAGTAAAAAATGTCAAGAGAGATTATTGTTTTTGGAGAATTAACATTTTTTGATGTAATTTGAAACAAAATGGCGTTTGATTTTTTTTGATATTTTCTTCCCATGCAGTCATGAATAGGGAAACCCTCTGGTTCTGGCTTATCGTTGAGTTTTATATATTTTTTGTGTACTTAGAAAAATACCTACTCCCCTCTAGCACTTGAAAATACTCCTCTGTGAAAATTTTAAACGGCAGCCCTAGAAAGAACTTTGAAGTCTGTAATTCATTTAGGGCATTAACACATTGGATCACTATACATCATAAACCTCCAGTCGTGCGAAAAAAATTCCCATAGGTACAAAATTTGAAAATAAATGGTTCCACCGATTCTAGCCCTCGAAACCGCAAGTGGAGAGTAGAATCCCTAACAACAGAGCTCATTTTATTTATTTCTCGCTGACCTCCATTTTTGATTGGGCGAGTTCATATTGTTAGAGCAATGAGCGTGTTGTTGTTGTACAAAATTTACGTTGTTGTACGAAATTTCATTAAAAAAAGCATAATTTATTAATGCTGTTAAAGTAATTTTCGGTCTTAGGACCAGAAAATAGCAAAAATATTGGTTTGCCTATTCAAGTCGCTACCTTTAATCAAAAATTGAACATTGAGAATGCAAACGAGACAACAGAGAACTATACATACTTTTAACGAGTGAGTTCATCTAGCAAATTTGAAGGTATAGTGTTTCGTCCGTTACAAGTGGATTTTAGCTACTGGTAGTCCATGTATAATAGTAGAGTACCTACACGCTATAATTTTTACCATCACCCCAAAACTGTTATTTTTGAATATTTCATTTCATGCTACACTATCATTTCAATGAAATAGTTTTTTTCATAATTTTTATATTTTATTCATTTATTCTACTACTAAGAAGGCTACCATTCTTCGGGCGTTGAAATGCAGTTAATAAAATAGAAAAAAAGTTAAATTAATTAAAAGTTGATGCAAGAAAAAGAAACGATGGTACAGAAACAGCCTGTGTGTAAATTATTCTATAGCTCTGGCTTCTAAATAAAAATTGAAGAAAAATATGTGCTCGATTGAGCCGTATGAACTTGATTCCAATTATAACTCATAAGAAACATAAAAAATAAAAACATGTGGTCTCTCTTTTGACTTCGAGAAAGGATTTGACCGTATTGGAATACACATCGTTCTAAATAAACTCATAGGGTGGGAAAACGGTCCAAAAATGCTTAATTTTGTTAAATCTTTTTTAATACAAATGCCATGATAAAGAAAATACAGAAAAAAATTTAAATACAATTTTGTATAAAGTAAATAATTGGTGCAACAAATCGCGAGCTCTTATTTCAAGTAATAAGAGCAAACACCTACACATTTGCAAGAATACTGTAGTATACCGGAAATTGAACTTGCAAATAATGTTATTCCATTAGTTACAGTTACTTAAGTATTCTCGGAATCATTTAAGACAGCAAATTTAATTTTAAGGAACATTGTACATTCTTAAGTTAAAAAATAGCTACAGGCTTAATATAATTAAGTACCTTGCCGCTAAGAAAATCCCAATACATGTTAATAACCTTATTATTTAAAAAAAAAAAACAATAATTGTATCAAAACTTGATTATGGTTTAGTCATTTATGGCAAATGTGGTAAAACAACACTTCACACTCTTCACTCAACATATTATGCAGCTGTAAGATCCAGTCTCAGAGCGTTAAGAACGAGTCCGATAAGAAACTTGTTAACAGAAGGAGGTTTTTCATCCATAGAAAATACTTAGGAAAAATTATCTCACTTATCGGCTTCTAACTAAAACCTTCCAGCGTTTTAGATCGCCAATTATCGATGGCATGAACAAAATTTTGAAAAGAAAGAAGACACCGAAGATTCCATCAGCCCTCTTCAATGCACTAAAAATCGCCAACAATGTTGGACTTAATACTACTCCCAAAAAGCCATTCACTTACACACATCCTCCACGGCTTTTGCCAATTAAGTCAGTTAATATCGAATTATCCAAATTCAAGAAAATAACCAACACCTCCAATGAAGTATTTATTAAATCTTTTTATGAAATTTACAATGATTTTCGACACAATAATTGGGAAATACTTTTAACTGACGGATCAAAGGAAATCGACAAAGTCGGTTTTGCAATTGTAAACTCAAACGAAAATGTTATACTACTTCTCTGTTTTGTCAACCGAAGCTCTAGCAATTTCAAAAGCTTTTGAGATAGCAAAAAACAGCATGAAAAAAACCATTGTATGTAGCGACAGCTTATGCACCATAAAAGCCATTATAAACATAAGAAATCAGACACCTTTGGTCAACAACATCCGCAATTACTTGATCAATGACAACAAACATTTAAGATTAATTTAGATCCCAGGTCACACAGGCATCAAAGGCAACGAAACAGCTGAACACAAGGAAGAGGATTGGATACAATACATCCATCACTACTCATATCTCAACCCAATTCCAACTACTCCACTCTACCCAACAAATGCAACACCAAGAATGTTAAAAAATTTCTTAAGACTAAGAATTGGACACACAAACTTAACCCACAACCACCTTATTAATAAAGATCCGCCACCTTTTTGCCACTTTTGCCAAAATAACAACATTCTAACGATAAAACACTTAACAGTCGAATGCACATTCATTCAAAATCTATCAACTTACTTATTCAACAACAAATTTATATCTCTACTCTCTACTGTATCACAACAAAACATCACACATGTAAATATACTTTTAAAACAAATCGACCTAGTTAACAGCCTATGACAAGTTCAATTTCCAATACCAGACAGTAGGTTGGTTGGGGCTTTGCGACGCTAGTTACAAACCCTTACAGCCACTCCCTAGGCTCGTATTTTTATTTACATTCTTACCTATTTAAACTCTTTTGTATATAATTAAGCCGAAAGCCCTGGTAGCTAGTGTTTTACTTATATTATATTATACATTCATGTATAGTTTAATAAATTATAATAATAATACTAATAAAAACATGTACAATTAAAAGTCAATCGGACCACTGGTTGAGGCTGCAGGTGCGTTAATTCACTGCACATTAAAAATGTACATGAGTTTTAAGCACCATTCACATGAGCACGACCAACGAACGACGAATGAATGAAGAAAAGTGATTTTAGATACTGTAATATTCGGCTTGGTCCGACAATTAAAACTTATTCATTTTTCAAATAAAACACAAATTCACTTTATTTAAATCACTCTAAACTTATTTATTTACACTTTCAATTATTACTTTCAAACACAGTGTCTTAACTTTATAACAGTTCACATTCAATTAAATTTTGCTTCGACACCGAGCGGGTATTTATACAACTCAAATAAGTTCGAGAAACTACTAGGTTCTAGCAGGCGCTGAAACTTCTCGATGCTTAACGAAGTTCTCTCTTAACCACTAGAGTGTATAACACAATTACTTACAACTACAAATAAATTTTTTGCTACATAACTATTCAGCAATTAGACAATATTAGAGTGACAGAGATAGATAGTGTTTACACATTCAAGTATAGAGATATAAAGAGGCGGAGTTACAAAGTGTGTACACATTACACTAGATTGACATACAGAGATATAGAGAGGTAGGAATAGAATGTGTATACATATTACAATACGTTTGGAGCCGTATTTCTTTACGTTAAGTTAATGTTTGATTTGTGATGCATAGATTAAATTTTTAATGTCAAATGTTAATAAATTTGAGAAAACAAATTTATTCGTAGCGAAAAGAATTGTAGTTGATACGAACTGCCAAACTCTATTCGCGTTCCACATCATCCACACTCCCAACGAACAAAATGTTCGTGCGCGTCTAACCTCAAAAATTGTTCTTGCCTTGTGTTTTGGTTGTTCATTCGCGACGAATTAAAAACTCTCATGTGAAAGAAATGTCGAAATCGACGAATTTTCGTTCATTCGTTGGTTGTCGTTCGTGCTCATGTGAATAGTGCTTTATAGTCAAAGCGGTTTTTTTATCGTCAGAAAACCAGAACGCATCTTCGTTTTCACCAACAGCGCACTTACCGGTCGGTAGAATTAACTTAAAATAATTTTTTGGTTATTGTCTACGATACTCACCAGTTACAACATTGATTGCCAAACTGTTAGCGTTCAAGCAAAGACAATCACCAAACTTATCAACTAAAACTCTTAAAACTATGCAATGAATTCTATGTGGTGAGATATAACGTGGTTTAAACTCAAATGCGGTTTATAACTGATTTTGTTTTGTTTTGTTTACTCACAGCCATGGCATACCAGCTCAAGATTTCTTTAGTATTTTCTAAGTTCTACATGTAACTGTTGCTTGTAAGTCGTCCATCATTTGTTCAGCAATGGTCCGTTCGTGTACTTTTTGGGCAGTTTGTGTTAAAACTGTCAAATTTCGAGGAGTGGGGATAAATTTCTCAGAAAAAAAAAATGTGCACAAAAGTAAACGAACGCGTTGAACACAAAATTCTCGCACTTTTTAAACGTCAATTATTTTTGTGAGCAAGTGCTCAAACATGAACACGATGAAAATGCCAAAACTAATAGAAAAAAAAATTTTGACATAACACAACTGCCACAAGAAATGTTTGTGGCTAAAATCGGCAGATAGGGGAAATAATTGTCTCCTCCAAAAGTGACAGATTTTACGATAATTAGCAGTAAACGAACGAAAAAGTGGGGGAATATGGCAGTTTTGGGCAGTTTTAGGGAGTACACGAACGGACCTAATATAATACTAGCTGTCAAAATAATTAAGCGCGATACATTTTAAACAGTTTTTCACCGTGAAAGCCAAACCAAGTCGTCAATCAGGATAATCCTCGTTGACGTATCTAGAATAAGAAGTAAATCGGTTGCTACGTCATGTGATTTAAAAACCAAATAATCCAACCTGTCCTATTAATTAACTAAAACAACTGTTGCGCTAGGATGATTCCAGGGTTATCTTTCGTTAGCCGACCCCCTGAGTTGTTTTGCATTTTTCGTTCCTCAATGGTGTTTTGCTTGCAGTGTCTTTTAAAGATAACAAGCTCATACAAAATTATTCCAAGCTAGAAATACTGCTTTATGCATTATCAATTACCTCACGAATCAGAGGTCACATAAACAATAGATGTGATCCTTTTGCTCCTTTTGTTGTTTTAAATTTGTTTCGTCTTCGTTGAAATCATTTGGAAATTTTTTATTCGAATTAAGAGCACAAAGGTCTCGATCAAGCCCATGTTGTAATCTGATATTATTTAATCTCATTGAATAGAAACCAGATGCGGGATGACGAATTAACCTAACCTTCTTGTTCGTACAAAGAAGAAGAAGTACCATACTCACCTTTGTGGCAATAGTATAAAAACAGCAGAATCGAAGTTTTCTTTAGCAGTTTGAGCTTGTTGTTTGACCAATCAGTTTGAGCATAAAATTTATTCCAAGATGAAATTCTTTATTGCAATTGTTTTGGTGGCCGCTTTGGTAAGTCTTAGCAACTCGATTATAAATGCCTTTGATTTTTGATTGTTTGCATATTCAAATCTAGGCATCAGCTGAATATCAAGTGAAGACCCATGATGATCTCCTCAAATACCGTGGACAATGTGTCGAAGAGCACAAGATTCCAGCTGCAGCAGTGGAACAGTACAAGAAGTGGGACTTCCCCAACAATAAGCCAACTCAATGTTATCTGAAATGTATTCTCGAGAAATTCGGACTCTTCGATGAGGTTAAGGGTTTCAATGTCGAGGATATTCATCATCAAGTGGTTGGAGATCATGCTGATCATTCTGACGAAACTCATGCCAAGATTGAGGCTTGTGCCAAGGAAGCCGTTGGGGATGATGCGTGTGTTAAGGCCTACCTTGGTGCCATGTGCTTTATTCGTGAGAACTTGAATTTGGTTAAGAAGAGTGTCGATGCTCACGATCACGATCACTCCGAACATGAACAACATCATTAAAGAAGTGTTCAAACTTTGGATTTGACACATTCTCCAACTTGCATGGTTTTTAATAAAAAGCAACCAAGATAAAAAGAAACAAATTCTAGTCTGTTCCCTCTTTGTTCTTCTTCTATACGCGAAATCCTATATCGCAAGGTTGTACATATGTTATTGGTTTTTGACAGGACTACAGGGTCACTCCTCTGAACGTTTATGCAGCTCTGACCAACCTTTGGCTACTCCTTATGGAGTATGAGCAGTGCTAATTCCCTAATTCAGAGGAACAAACGATTACTTTGTCAATATCACAAGAGAGGAACTATATCCACATTGACGTCTCTTTTTTCAGTCCTGGCTGTAATAACTTACCAGAAGCCTATGGAAGCCATGTTAAACCCAGTAAATTCAACGTTGTTGTTGAAGATTTAAATCCGAAACGAAGGGTTGTGTGTCTAATGCCCAATTTCACAGTGGAAGTTTAAACTTAAGATCAGGTGAACCTGAACTTAAGTTTAAATTTGAAGTTCAACTCCTCTAGTTTCACAGTGTGCTCTGAATATCAAGTTCAATTGAACGTAGTTTAATTAAATTATATGAAAAGAGTTTGGTAGCATTGAGTTGTGAGTTGTGCTTAAACGAAAAAATAAAAATTAAAATGGAAAACATGAAAATTAAAAGCAACAAAAAAAGAAGCAACAACTTTTCATCAGCAGATATAGATTTGCTGATGGAGTTGATAATGAAAAACAAGCACATCATTGAAAACAAAAAAACTGATCGAGTGCATTGGACAGAAAAAACAGCGACATGGGAGTCCATTGCAAACGAATTTAATTCCAAGAGTGGCTCCCATTACCGATCATCAGATGTGTTGAAGACAAAATACGAAAATATAAAAAAAAGAACAAAACAAAATTTGGCTTCCGAAAAGCGAAAGCTTTACCAAACTGGTGGTGGTCCTCAAGAAATAAATACGGATGTGTTAGACAAGACGATTCTGGACCTTCTTGGTGACCAGGCCCAAGGACTACCATCAGTTTATGATAGTGACATTTTAAAACCAAAAAGTAAGTTTTTAAACAAGCATTTTGTGTAAATGTAAACTAATTGCTTTAATTTAATTTAGATGCTACCGAAAATGAAAAACATGAAGAAACTCTGATTGAGCAGCCCGAAGAGAAAGAAAACCAGAGCCCGGGTTCAGTAAATTTGACAAACGAAGCCAAAACTAAAAACATATATGCTTCAAGAAAATCCACAGTTCTTACTACTCGGAAAAGAAATTTAACTGGCGACAAGTGGCAGGAGCTAGCTGAAGAAAAATGCAAGTTAGTGAGACTGCAACAGGATAAACAAGCTCTAGAGATTGTACAAATGAAGGAAGTGCACGAGAAAAAAATGCTTATTTTGGATGCTGAATTGGAAAAAATTGAAAAAGAAGTTTTGAGGATGCATTGAATAGGTCCAACATTACTTTTTTGTTGTTATTATTTATTTTAATGTATTTTAGTTAAAACTACAATTGTTTGCGTTTTCCTATTTTTGTTTATAATGAAGTTCAGTGTTTTGTTTTTTTCTTTTTTTATCAATAAATTTGATATTTGTTAAAATAAAAAAAATCGTATCTTATTAACCTAAAAGACTTCGGAAATAGTCATTAACAAGCGAACTTCGCACAGATGTATTTTCATTTTGAGAGTTCGAAGTTCTTTCACTATCATAGCTATTATTCATTGCTTCATTAATTGGATTGTCCGCCGCTGGAGGACCAGCTTCGTTATTTATACAGCAAATGTTGTGCAGAACGGCTGATGCAACAATGATGCTCTGAATTGTTGTTAGTTTTACTTTTATTCCTGTTGATAATATAGGAAACCTTCTTTTCCATACTCCATACGAGCGTTCAACACAATTTCTTGTTCTAATCTGAGATTCGTTATACAATGTTTCTTGAGGATTGTTACAATTACGTAATGGGGTCATCATATAGCGCCTGCATTGGTAGCCACTGTCAGCAACTATGAGATGGTTTCCAAAATCTCCATTTTCAAATCTAGCACAGATTCTAGAATTATTAAAAATTGTGGAATCATGACTCGATCCAGGCCACCTTGCAACGATGTCCATTATTTTTAATTTTGAGTCACACATGGTCTGCACGTTGAAAGAAAAATAGCCTTTTCGATTCCGAAATATTTCTCCATTCGCACCTCCTAATAAAGTTTGTGTACATGTACATAATAAGTACATTAACAAATGTGTTCATATTTTAATATTACCTGGGGACTGAATCCGTACATGTGTACAATCTAAAGCAGCTATAACGCGAGGAAACCTTGCAAATTGGTAAAATCCATTTACAACTTCAAACTTTTCCTCAGGTGTTTCCGGGAACTTTATGTATTTCTCTCGAAGTAGAGCAATATGATGAGAGACAATCTTACAAATTCTGGAAGCGGATGATTTAGAAACACCACAAAAGTCTCCCGCAGTTATTAGGAGTGATCCACTGGCATAAAAGCGCAAGGTTAATAAAAGCTTGGTTTCTGCAGATATTGAATGGTTCCTGCAAATTCAATATTTTAAATTTTATCATTACACAATATTATTATATTTTTTTCTTACCAATTAGTTGCATTTTCAATTTGGGATCGGATTTGCTCCAAAACGATGTAGGCTGAATTCTTCGACATTCGAAATCTGTCGAAGAATTCTATATCGTCCCAATAATTGAAATGATTTGTTCTGAATTGAAAGCGTTTTTCTCTTCTCACATTCGCAACTAAAATGAAGTTTTCCTCATCACTAATATCTTCAATATAACTTTCCGAACTCGACATTTTAAAATAACAATATACTTTTTATTAATATTTATTGAAAATAGGATAAATCACCATCATAAATGAATTCAATATTTAATATGAAAATGGCAGCTATTCTGACAACTATTGTAGTGCCTCAACGTTGAACTGAGGTTAAACGGCAGAATACTGGCGTTTAACTTAAACTACAGAATGAACTCAGTTCAAGGTTTAAACGAAAGTGTGAAACCGAAAAAATTGTTGAACTGAAGTTTAAACCAAAACCGAAGTTTAAACTACTACTGTGAAACTGGGGGTAAATTTATTAATTGAAAAATAAAATTGTGAAAGACTGTCGGACATAAAGCAGAGCCCTGAGGCACACCAGATTTTGTTTTTATGGGATTCAGGCTTGAATTCGCCCGATACGACTTGTATTAAATGGTCCAAAAGAACGTATTCGGTTTTTGTACTCTAATTCCTTGTTTCCGATTAATTGTTCAGTAATTTGGAAACGCGGATTCTTACGCGCATTTTTTGTAAAGGATTTTTTTTGCAGGTTGGGTTGGAGTAGTTGATTGCTAAGCCAAAAGCTGAGGCCTGAGGCTTCAAGACCCAGGCTCGACTGTATTCTTTTTCTACAAAAATCGCCGGCTTATCTGAGACCTGTGCGAAATTAAGAGACAATAAAAATCTATTTGTCCTCCTCTATGCCACGTAGGTTTATGTTATGTGAACTTTCTTTCTTTGTGTCTGCCTATCTCTCTCTGTTGCATTAATGTCTTGTTCTGTTTCAGCCGATGGGATGTGTGAAGACGCTAGTCTACGCCTCGTCATTGCCGATATATGGCCACAAATATTGATAATAGTAATGGAAAATCACATCTCTAGATTAGACTATGTCAGATCCAGCCGTGCCGTGTTATATGCAAACCACAACTAGTCTTCTTAAAACCTTTTCATACTGTGGAAATCTGAAACTGTCTCAATATTATGTATTTCAAATGATTAGCTGATTATGTCACTTTCTTCTGGAATACTCCCGAGGTATTCAGGGTCCGGCCCTTTGTAAACATATTTTTGCAAATAAAGTGAGGTGTTGATAAAGGAACCTGCGGAACAACACAACAACAGATACGATTAGCTGATTTTAAGGTTATCTATGACCGTCCGACCCCCTGAATTGCTATGCATTTCTTTTTTTAGACATTGCTGTTTCGATAAGTGGGGCTCAAAGGGCTCGGCTGAGCGAGCTATAAAGATAGGAGTCTTGCAATTTTCGAAAGCAGTTTGATCGTGTTGTTTGACGAATCAGTTTCAATCATTCCAAAATGAAATTCCTTGTTGCAATTGTTATGCTGGCCGCTTTGGTAAGTCTTTCAGACTCTCTCGCAGATTCATTCATGTAATTTGTGTTTTAATCTTGTCCAGGTATCCGCTGAATATCAAGTTAAAACCTATGAGGATTTTATGAAATATCGTGATGAATGCATTGAAGAGCACAAAGTTCCAGCAGAAGTTGTGGAAAAATACAAGAAATTGGATTTCCCCGACGATGCAACAACTCACTGCTACATGAAATGTTTCCTTGAGAAAGCCGGTCTCTTCGATGAGACTAAGGGATTCAGTGTTGACGATATTCACCAGCAAGTTGTTGGAGCCGATCATGCTGACCATTCTGATGCTACTCATGCTGCAATTGAAAAATGTGCCAAGGAAGCTACTTCAGAGAATGCATGTGAACGAGCTTACCAAGGAGCTAAGTGTTGTATGAAGGAAAAATTGAGATTGGTTAAGAAACCAGAGGGTCATGGGGACCACGACCATTCTGAACATCAACATTAAAAAAGTGATATATTGAAATGTGCTGAATAAGTGCAATTTTTTTTTTAGTAAAGTAAAGAGAAACACATCCATTATTTCATTTTGTTTATTAAATTCAACCTGCTACTACTTTCATCCTCTATTGATTGACTACTCATGTCGAACATCTTTTCCTGATCCAATGTTCACCAATTTGAATCTGGTTTAACCCCAAATTCTCTTTTATTGCGATATTAACCGCAACACTTCTTTACGCTTAAGCCAGTTATCGGACGAAATGTACTACACATTCACGATTTCCATCGTCCGAGAACGGATGCAGTGTATGCAAACTAAACAGAGGTCCGAAAAGTTGCAGGGCCTATCAATTTTGGCTCAATGGACGACGCCAAAGTGTTTATTGGTGTTTTTAACCCAAAGAAAGGCCAAAGTCGTAAACTGGGTATTACTCTCAAATCAACACAGCTCTGTTGAGGCAACTAGGCGTTTTGTTGGAGTGTTAAACATAGACGCTCAGAGTTTGAGGTCTTAAATGCAAGGTTATTTTGAAACCGTCTGTCGATATAAATGTTGGCAGAAAGCTCTGAAATGATTTATATCGAATATTCATTTCAAAAGGAGGTTAAAGGAGGGCGTAAAGAGTGTGTTTTTTTTTTTTTATCAAAATGAGGTGCCATCTTGCCTGATGTACGCAAGTTGGTGCCGAATGTTGGTAAAAGCGGATAACACTAATGGTCCCTGTCGCAGTATACGGTGTGAAACGTCAATTTGGCTACTGCAGCCGAATCTCAATCCACAAAATTCAACTCGTCATCAATTTTAAAAGATTGAACAACCGAAGGCTTTTAAAAGTTTATCTCAGCTTGGTCATATTTTTCGAAGAGGCACATTTTAATCACAATTGTTAAGTAAGCGTTTCAGCAACACGAAATACACATTTTCAAATGCAGCGAACTCGGAATTCTCGACTGTAAGGGAGCCAATAAGAGCTTCTCCAGCAAGCTCGGTCCCTAGCTATCTGTCTTCAGTTTCGCACGTCAAGTTGGTTCAGGTCCTCTACCACCTGTGAGCTCCACCTGAGCCACGGTCTTCCTCTTCTGAGACGTCCTTCCGGGTTGGATTCGAAGAATCTACGAGCCAGAGCATTTTTTTCCATTCGCTCTAAATGACCAACCATCTAAATCGTTGGAACTTAACAATTCTTACTAGTTCAGTGTCGCTGTACAGCTCGTACAGTTCTTGGATGAATCTTCGTCTCCATTCTCCATTAACGCAGACAGGACCAAAAATCACTAGAAACATTTTTCTCTCAAAGCAGCCCAAAGCGCACTCATCGGATGTTGTCATAGTTCATGTCTCTTCACCATAAATTATGGCCGGGATGATAAGGGTTTTGTAGAGTGTCATTTTAGTTGCTCATAAGAGGACTCAATTACCTTCTTAGTTCAAAGAAGCAGCGATTGGCAAGAGTGATTATTCGTTTGATTTCAGCTCTGTGATTGTTGTTTGAGCTTATAGCGGATCCTAGGTAGACAAAGTTCTTAACTACCTCGAAGTTACATCTGTCTATACTGACGTTGGCTCCAATACGTCGATGTTGGGTGTCCTTTCTTGTTGACAGCATTAACTTGGTCTTGCCCTCGTTAACCGCGAGACCCACCTTCCTGACCTCCGTCTCAATGATCACGAACGCTCCACTGACATCACTCTGCGTTCTTCCAATTATGTTAATGTCGTCTGTGTAACCTTGGAGCTTTGCACAATCTTTTCAAGTATGATGTTGAAGAAATCGCATAATAACGCATCGCCTTGTCTAAAACCTTTTTTGACATCAAATGCGTACGTTAGGTTTTTTCCGACCATGATGGAAGAGCGTGAGTTTTCCATGGTCATCTTACACAGATGGACGAGTTTTTCTGGGATGCCAAAACTAGACATTGCTCTATATAATTGGTGTCTTTAGACGCTGTCATACGCGGCCTTAAAATCAATGAAAAGGTGTTAGGTATCGATCCGCCGCAGGGTGAATATTTGATCGATGGGGACTTTCTGGGTCTGAAGCCACTCTGATAAGGACAAATCAGGTTGTTGACGAAAGGCTTCAAGCGTTCACACAGCACGGCAGACAAGATCTTGTAGGCGATGTTAAGGAGACTTATACCTCTGTAGTTGGTGCAGTTCAGGGGATCTCCTTTTGTTTGAAGATTGGGCATACGATGCTGAGGGTGCAAAGGACTTCTGAGAAGGAGACACACACCGTTTGACATCGAATTTTCTTCTAGCATTTTCACGGGTTTGCCTTGATCTTGACATTCGCATTGGCTACAACAATATCGAGATCGAGATCGAGATGTGGGAATGGCGTACTTGCTACCATTACGTCTCGCCAAGCAGCGAGGTCGATTAGCCTAAATCCGTTATTGGAGGTGGTAGATATCGTTTAGGCTATGTCGTCCGATTATTCCACCAAAGATTTCTTCTCTACCCAGCTTAGAGCTTGTACATCCGCACTTACAACGCCTCTACTGCTACTATCGAGGGATACTTTAGTATTGCTCGTATTCTGCCAGAAACAGTCCGCCCATTTCAACATTGGAGCTTCCAATTACCAGCTCCAGCGGTATTGAAAACGTTTCACCCGTTTCAATGACCACAAGAGACTTGGGCACTAGGGTCTTTGTACCTGCCGATCTATGCCACCAATGATATTGTAACCACTAATCTGCCGCCGGCCGCTGAGGGCAGCGTATCATACGACGGCTGTTTCCAAGTGTAAGCCTGGACCCCCTGTCAACGACGATTCTTAATTTCAAAAGTTGTGGTGGCATTTCTACCGCTATTTTTGACTATTAATGGTTTCTTATGCCAAGTCTGGTCAGCCTTATCAACTTACTCTGACAATGTTACAACTGTGCCAAAAGCCAGCACAAAAACTGCACCTGTACATTGTTTTCATGATTTATTCCATAAGATAGAAGAAACGAATTTAGTGGACTTAATGGCTATAACGCCACGGGCACTTCAACTGAATATTAATCCAAATCGTAAACTTGAAACCTTTTGACTCTTTCTAAATTTCATTTCATATTTTTATTCGTTTTAATTTCTGATTCTGGCTCATGAAAAGGTGACTTTTGTAATGCTGCAAACAAGTAATCATTGTCAATGAAACAAGTAAAATCCCGATAAGCCCAATTCAATAAGGTTTCAAATCCTTTTCTCTTATCACAGCACTCTTTAATACCTTGTCGAAGTCTTGTTTCATCATAATCAAAAATGAAGTCGGATACACTTTTCAGACCGGCCATCATATTCTCAACACAAAACCCATTCCACTCATTCCAGATATCTAATTTTTTAAGGTAACAGAGAACTATAAGTTGGACGATTTCTTTTGGCGGATATTGTTCTGACTGGGCTTTCATTGCTAGTTCCGGGGATATACGATAACGAGCATCACAAGTTTGTCGGATTTCATTCCACTCCCTCGCTGTTTTAAGCTTGAAATCGGCAGCATACTGCAAACAAATTTTAAGATGTTGGTATTAAGAATTTGACGCTAGAATAACTTACAGTAAAAGCTAATAAAGTTAGAAAGATCAAAATTTTCATTTCTACAGACTGTTGCTACTTTTCGATCAAGTCTGTGCGTCGAATGAGATGCAATGCAACATCAAAAAACAATAACAATCTCTGCCGATGTTTGTTTACCTATTCGAATAGAATCCCAAGTGCTCAATCGTTATCGAAAAGGTATTAGAGGTTATCGATGTTTATTTTTTTTCAAACTGACAAAATTGTTTTCTTTTTTTTTCTTGCTTCATGATTGTGTTCAACTTTCATCGAAAATTATGAAGTAGAAATCGAAACAAATAATACGTGATTCATACTAGGGCAGTGTATGCATTCCAGTTTCGTGGGTTGTTAGATCTGTTAAGTCCGGTTGGCTCATATGAATAGGACCCACTGGTTTTTGACTGTATTGTGTGAAAGATGTGTGCCTTTAGTTTATCTTAATCCAACATTTGTCTGACGACTTCAAGAATGTTCTCAACAGCAAGGTTTTCAGATTTACTCAAGAATTATGGATTTTCAGAGCTGTTACACTACTTCAATGGTATCGATTTTGTTGTCTTAGAGAACCGTGGTGTTTTGCGGCTTATTCACATAGACCTGTAAGTTAAGAAAGCCCCACTTTCACATGCTTTTTGTAACCAATTCACGCTCTCTTCGACGGCGCGGGAAAAACATTCCATGAAAACGCTCGTGCAGGGTATCGATTGTGTCTTGAGCTGTGTGGTACGTAGCGCCATCGTATTGAAACCTTAAAGCGTATAATTCTGGAGTACTTACTTATTTACTTTAGGTGGCGCTACAGTCCGTTGTGGACTTGTGACCTAATTCAACGTCCCTCGGGAACTGTGTCGAAGGTTTTCCGGCCGAAGCATTGGTGTCCATCCGCTATAAATGACCGAGCCATCTGAGTCTCTGGACCTTGACTATTCTGGCTAAGTCCATGTCATTGTACAACCCGTAAAGTTGGCTGTTGTATCTTCTTCGCCATTATCCTTCAATGCACACAGGACTAAAGATGACCCGGAGAACTTTCCTCTCGAAACAGCGTAAGGCACGCTACAGCAGAACTTGGATGATGAGGGTGTTGTACAATTTAACCTTAGCTGCTCGAGAGACGACTTTTCCACTCAATTGCTTGGTCTGATCTCGGTGTTGATGTTGTTGTCCGTGTTAATAGTGGAGCCTAGGTAGACAAACTCCTCTATTACCTTGATGTTAAATACGTCTATTGTGACGTTCTGTACGAGCCGTGCGTCGGTGTTGGGTGTTCTTCGTCTAAACAGCATATAAGTTATGGCACCAAGCCTGGTCACACCATTTTCTTAGACTTAAACTTAAAACTTAATGAGAGAATTATAAAATTGTAAGTCGACATTTAATGCGAGAACTCTCTTATACATATTTTCTATTGACTGAGCTCTGTTAAGGACAGTATACGGTTGTTAGTTTTAGTCTTCTTAATAGCTGACCGCTGACCACTACAAGATTATTAAATAATAAATTCTCGTTTAAAAATTCCTCATAGAGGAAAAATAAAGAATTGAGAAATTTGAAGCTGGTTATTTTATTTTATACTTCGTTTTTCCCTCATTTACCGCTAAACCCATTTTTGCCGCTTTTGTCTCAATTCTCATAAACGCACCATTGACATCACACTGTGTTCTTCCCATTATATATTCGTGAATTGAACAGATTTTTGGAAGCTGGTGCCTCTGGTGTTGTCGGTTTGAATGATGTCAAAGATCTCGCGTGACAGTGCATCGTCTTATCTGAATCCTTTTTTGACATCGAAAGATTCCGTAGGCTCGTTGCCAATCTTGATGGAGTGGCGTGAGTTCTCCATCGTCATTATTTGCACAACCGAACGAGCTTGGCATGGATGCAAAAGCTATAGACATAGCTTTATACAGTTTGTCTCTGTAGATGCTGTCATATGCGGACTCAAAATCGATGAAAAAGGTGGTTGGTATCGATTTGGGGTTCATAGGTTTTTTCCAGGATCTGCCGCAACGTGAAAATTTGGTTGATGGTTGATTATCCTGGCCTGAAGTCACATTGATAAAGACCAATCAGATTATTGACGAAAGGCTTCAGACGTTCACATATTACGGCAGAGAGGATCTTGTAAGCGATGTTAAGTAGACTGATTCCACTGTAGTTGGCGCAGTTTAGAAGGCCCCCTTTTTCAGGATCGGGCAAACAATCTCCGGGGTCCATATCATACAATTCAGGCCATAGAAAATTGCAGATCAACGACCTATATCGATCACCGTTGACGGTTGTAGCCAGACCCATATCTTTTCCGAAGACGTACGGAAAGATCTCGCCTCCAGCCCAAACTCCACACCATTGGCACCTCGTGAATCGCGCAAATTGCTGTCGTTCTAAATCCAGCAATTGTGCATATTCCACGAACCCACAAATTGGGATGATCTTTAAACAACTCCAAAACCGGGTCAGCGAACACACGTCATTTGGTTTCAGCTATTGTGTCAGTTCGATTTTGTTAGGTACAGACCCAAAACATGTCCCAAAATTCGTTATGTTGTGGTCCATGTCCACTACGAGCTGTAAAAGTCATACCCGTCCCGCTTCCTCACCAAGTGGGCCTTTTTTTTCAATCGGTCCAAAAATTCGGCGTAGAACAGCACTGTAGACGTTAAGCGATTCTCCATCTGATGTCCATTGTTTCGTTTGTTCCTGGGTCTCTGATGTGTGCCATTGGATTCATGTCGACGTCACGAAACGATGCAAATGCAAAAACTTCTTGGATTGCGCTTAAACACTGTAATACTCTACTAAGAAGTGGTCTCACAGTTACATAGTTACAGTTAATGCCGACAGCTTTTTCACGTTATCTACCTTAAACGCCGATTTCGAGGAACTTAGACTTGAATATGTTAAAACTCGCTAGATCTATTTTTTTTTCGAAAGGGAAAAGTCACAGTATACTGCATCCAATAGATCTATGATTTCGCTGCGCGATTTCTCTTCTAAAAATAAGAGTCGAGTCATAAGCCGACATTTTTCTTTCCCATTTTTCTGTCAGCCACGGACAATGCTCTACACGTAAATTGCTATAGCGATGCTAGCGCCACCAGGCAGTGAGGACCTTTGATCACCCTTGCAGTACAAAATTACTTCAAAAACTTAATATCATTTTATTTCAAAATAAAAACAAAAAACAGTAAGCCCTACTCTTTTGGAACCGTCTTTTCATCAAACAATCTAGCTTTCTTCAAGGCCTTCAACAAATCATGGTTATTTTTCAAACACATGAAACTACGGTAAGCCCAATCTTGTGTTGAGCTATTTTGAGTGTTCTTATCGGCACATTTTTCAAGGCCATCGCGAACGAATTTCCTATCGATACCCGCTTTGTCCGCAGCATTATCTACAGCCACCATCCATCTATCCACCATAAATCCCTCAGAATCAGTCCAGACACCTGCACCGCGAAAAGCGCACATCAACATTTCGAATAGTAACTTATCTGCTACTACATCGTTATCAGGACGTACCTCTGGCATGTTGATGCGTTCAGCGCATTTTGTTTCGATATCATCCCACTCTTGGTATGTAAGAAGTCGCCACTCTGCTGCAGATGCCTGAAAAAAATTACTTTTTATGAAAAATTAAGAAAAACAACGAGTTTTGAAAAATCATACAAATGCAACCACTGATAAAATTATTAAAAATTTCATTATAAATTCAAATGATCAAATATTTGAAGGCTGAAAGATGTCTGCAATGAAAACAATAATATTTCGACTTTTATACCTTCGAACGTTTGTGATTTCACTATCGAAATGAGGTTATCATTTTGGGAATCAAGGTTCATCGCGAATTTCTGAAGTGTAGTGTGAGAGCGTAGAAGAAGGAAGTTGTGCGAATTTGTATTTCTTATTTCCCTATATCTCAAGACTCTTGTTGCTTTCGGAATCGCATCATATAGATTCCCAGAGATGTTTGATTTAACTTATTACCATCGAATATTTGCCAAGGGACTCTGACTGATTTTTTCCACTCGCGTTTTCTCTTTTTAAGTCTTCTGATCGTGAATTCTATTATGTTGCTTGACTAGCAATTCAGTCGCCATGGCCATCTCCCCGAGCGACATGTCTATTAATATTAATATTATTGCGCTTCATATTGCGTGTGAAAATCCGACAACCATAGAGTAAACCCTGGTGTGCTTCAGGGCTCCATATTGTCTTCGATACTCCTTTTTATTTGTTTTAAATAATTTAATGCTTCGATATACAATTGGTTTGGAAGTATCCTCATCTTTTTCCTTCTATTCAAGAGTGCCGGATATGTTTATAGAAGGTGTTGGACCGTTTGCTCTTCCTCCTCTTCGAAGCAGATTCTACAGAAGTCATTTGTGTGGACCTCTATCCTCATAGCATGTCTGCATATGAAATAGTGTCCTGTTATGACTCCAATTGTGGAGCTTATACTTTGTCTGCTCAAGGAAATCAAGCCAAATGGATGCTAAGCAGGTGGTACTCTAGTGACCATATAGCATTTGTTGATTCTAGACCATCTGGACTGCTTTGAGGAAGAGAGGAACCCCGGATAAACTAATTGCAACATTCTGTACGAAGGCAGATTTTCCCAGGAGCTTAAGATCCAAAGTGGAGTCAGACGGGTTGCATTTTGTCCGCCTTTATTTATTCTGCTAGTGATGAGGATGTTCCCCTTGAAAGGTCCTAAGAGAAAAGATCACCTGAACTGCATCAATTGCAGAGACATAAGTCTCCCAAACACCGCGTGTATGATCTGGTCCTTGAAATACTTGTGAACGTTTGAAGCCGTTCGTCAATAACCAGTTAAGTCGCCTCCAGCCTGGCTTCAGAACCGTCAAGTTCACCATCAATCAAATATTCACTCTACCGCAGATCTTTGAAAAACTCAGAAATTTAAATCGATACCGAATGGCAGCGTCTATAGCAACATGTCCAATGTCTAGTTATGGCGTAATACTTCAATACCAGAGGTACAATCTTTCACAACTCCATGATATCAAGATATCTAGTTTAGTTTAGTTTATTCATCAAACAAAGTTACAATACGTACTTTAGTGATTACTTGATAATTACATATAAATATATATACATCTTTTAATTTTAAACATTTCCACCAGCATAGTTATTTAAAATTAACAATAAATTTGATTTAAACAAATATCTACTAACATTGAAATCGATCAAGTCGCAAACAGTATTTGTTTCTCTTAAACACCTGGATAATGGTTCATTGGCAGCATACACAGTTCTGTGAAATGGAACGTTAAAAAACGGTTGGTTTCTAAGCAATCTCGCAGGAACATTAATCCCAATTAGATCTAAGATTTGTGAACAATCAATATGGTCAGTTAATATGTCACGAATGAACATAACCTCGTTGAATTTTCTACGAATGTTAAGGGGCAAGA
The DNA here is from genome assembly GCA_920937365.1 of Sphaerophoria rueppellii. Lineage (NCBI taxonomy): Eukaryota > Metazoa > Arthropoda > Insecta > Diptera > Syrphidae > Sphaerophoria > Sphaerophoria rueppellii. Next base: position 70,683,810 of record CAKKXW010000003.1, on the reverse strand, counting down.
TACCAAGTAATTTACATCTCGTTTCATAGGAAGGAAGATTTATATCCCATTGAAGTCTTTTTACTACAACTCTCGTAAATCGTTTTTGGATTTTCTCGATTCTGAATGAATGAATGAAATATGAAGGATTCCAGATTACACTGCAGTATTCCAGGTTTGACCTCACAAACGCAAAATATAAACACTTTAAGGTGTGAGGATCCAAAAATTCTTTTGAGTTACGTAATATGAAACCTAACATCGAACTGCCTTTAGCAACTAAAAAATCTATATGCTTTACAAAGTCAAGTTTTTTGTCAAAAACCACCCCAAGATCTTTTTTAAAGGTTATGACGGACAATGGCATATGATTTATTTTATAGATATAATTAATTGGAGAACGGTTTCGACAGAACGTTAAGCTTTGGCATTTGGAAATGTTTAAGTGTAAACAGTTTGTAAACACCAGTTCGATAAAAGATCAAGATCTTGTTGCAGAAGAAAACAATCATGTTCAGATTTTATACAACGAAATACTTTTAGATCATCCGCGTACATCAAGCAGTTTGAATTTAAAAAAATATCAGGTATATCGTTTATAAATAACAAAAAAAGAAGAGGGCCCAGATGGCTTCCCTGCGGGACACCTGACTTAACGTATACCGGGCCAGAAAGAACATTATTTATACAAACGAACTGAATACGATCCCTTAAGTATGAATTTAGCCATTTTAAAAAGTTTGAATGAAAGCCTACTTTATTTATCTTCATAAGTAAAGCATCATGGTTAACTCTGTCAAATGCTTTAGAGAAGTCAGTATAGACAACATCATACTGATAACCTTTCTCAAGTGCATTCAGAACTAAATTACTGAAAATAGTAAGGTTAGTTGCAGTGGACCTACCAGCTACAAAACCATGTTGGTATGGAGAAATCGTTGACTTGAGAAAAGGAGTTAATTTGTCATAGACTAACTTTTCAAAAAATTTGGGAATCGTAGCAATTTTACAAATTGGACGATAGTTTGAAACATCTTGCCTACTTCCTGATTTGTAAATGGGTGTGATTGTTGAACGTTTCCAAGTATTTAGAAACTCGCCATATGTAAGTGAACGGTTAAACATAATTTGTAAGGGAAGAGCCAATGCATTCGCACACATTCGTAAAATGATTGGTGAGATTCCATCCACGTCACGTCGCTTATCAGCCTTAAGCTTAGACAACGCTAACTCAATCTCAGAGGTGGAAAAACTTAAACTACCAATGTTTATGAGAGTGTTTGAGGAGTTTATATTATTAGTCTCAGGTAAATTAGGATAGCTATGGCTGTCTGAGTAAACTGACTGAAAATGTTTAGCAAACAAGTTACAAATAACAGAGATGTCAGAAGATGTAATGCCGTCATGGTGCATACTATTTGGAATGCCATTGGATTGTTTTTTATTATTTATAAATTTCCAAAAACTTTTGCTATTTGATTTTAAATCACATTCAACACAAAACAGATATTGATTGTACAGAAATTTATTCAAAGTATCGAATTCTTTTTGTAAATTTCGATATTGTTTATACAAATCACGATCATTATTGGACTTGCGAAACTGCTTGTAAACCTTATTTTTTATATTATTTAGATTTATGATTCTTTTGTTGAACCATACTGGCTTACGGCTATTATTTTTTTTAATTTTGGGTATGTGTAAGTCCATCGCAACATTAAGAACGTTTAAGAATAAATCATAACACTCATTTAAACCTAAATCAGTGAACAATGTTTGCCAACTTGTACCATTCAGAAAATCAAAAATTGCATTCAAATTAGCTTCCTCAAAATTGTAATTAAAAACAAAGTATGAAGTCTCAGGTGTGAAATAATTATAAAATTCTAAACGCATACTGAGTGCAACATGATGTATTGTATTGGTGAAAAGGGGAACAATAGAGTCGTTTATGCTTGCCCTTGCGCACAATTCAACATCAACGAAAACCAAATCAAGTATATTATTACAAGAGTTCTGAAAATGATTGATCTGCCTCAGGTTAAATTGTGCGAAAGTATCCACAACTTCACAATCATGATTAAAAATAACGTTAAAGGGAATTAATATTTTTTCATCTTCATCGTATAACCATTTAACATTTGGCAAATTAAAGTCACCTAAAATTATAATTTTTTGATTTTCTCTACATTTTTTTATTATAAAACTACAGTTTTCTACATGAGCTTTATATAATTCAAGAGAGCTACTTGGTGGAATGTAAGAGATAATTATGAAAATTTCATTAACACGATCAAATTTTATATTCAACGCTAGTTGGTCGACATCGAGAGCATCATGATGAGAAGGCAATTCAATTTTTGTGCAATGAAGTGAGGTACGCACGGCTGCCAGCACACCGCCACCTCTTGTACAACCAAGTAATTTATAATTACGATCTTTACGAAAAACAGCATACTGATTATCATTAAACATCTCGGCATCGTGGTGTTTATCATGAAGCCAAGTCTCCGTGAGAACAATTATATCATATTGGGTTGATGTTGAAAAGAGAAGTACTTGTTGGAGTTTGGTACGAAGTCCACCGGTATTTTGATAGTATATTAGAAAGTCATTTGAAGAGGAGCGAGTAGAAGAGACATTTTGTGATTGATTTAAGTTACTAAGTTGTTGTTGTGAGACTCTTCGTTTTTTGGACGTGAGACAAAGAATTTGATCTGTACGAAGCAAGGCCACACTGAAGCGTCCATAACGCTGTCAACTTTGCTAGATGGAATGCTTAGTTTAAAATTGACATGTTTGAGCAAAGATAAGTTAGCATCCTTTTTTATTAGTTTATAGCATTGCATAAGGTTTATGGGGATTCCGGTTTTATTTGAAATATGTTGCAAAATATCACTAGCTTCAGTTTCAATACGGAATTTAGATATATGGAGCCACTTGATTGAGGGTAAAACATTGAGAGATGATGCATAGTCAGAACCAAAGATCTTCTTAGGTCTGTTACGTAAGTTAGGTAGAGAATTTTGATAGTTATTCCTTACGATTTCAGTTGCTGAGTCTGATTTTTCTCTGAGCAGTGGGAGGTTAGGGAGAGATTCACAAGTCTTTGATATTGTAGGCACTATATTGTCATCTGTTACAGGCGGTGTATTTTGGGGAGGGCGGTTTGAAGGGGGTTCACAATTGTTGTATGAATTTGTTGGCAACGAGCTATCACTTGTTAAATGCAATACATTTTGAAGGCATACATTAGAATTCACTGGGATATGAGAATCTTTCGAATTTATTTGTTGATCACTTTTAGATGAAACATCAGGGGAGTTAATTCCATTTTTCAGAACACTTATTGTTGAGATATCATTTTTTATTTCAGTCATACATTTTGCACTGTTTTCTAGTTGATCTCTTAAGTAAGAGATTTCTCTTTTTAAGATATCATTTGTGAGCCTTGCAAAGTAGGCCAAGAAAAAAGATCTTGCGGTTAATAAGGGTAAGACCAAGGTAATGCTGTCAACAAGGAAGGACAACCAACATCGACGTTTTGGAACTAAAAAATTTAACTTCGAGATAGTTAAGAACTTTGTATATGGAACAGCTAGTACTACCAAGATTGGTTTTCTGCTTGGTTTGACAGTTCTTCTGTCAAACCAGGCAGAGAACACACAATACAAACTTATGTAAAAAAAACTGCTTCTGTGAAAAATTCTAAAGATGACACCACCATCGATTTTCATCTTGAGACTACTCCTCAAATAGATATACAAAAATTAAGAACTTTGTCTAGGTACCTGAGATGTGCTTTTTTTTGTTTATAATTTGTACCCACTTCAGGGATTTTTTATACCCTTTTTTATGCCAGAAACACAGTAAGTACTGTGTCGGAAGGAAGGGGTAGGAAAGAAGGTATCGGTGTACATTGGTATTGAATTTTTGAACATTGTAATGACAAGGAAAGATAAAGTGTGGGAGAGAGTTCCACATTCGCGTTGAACGGCTAAAAAATGATTCTCTATACTTCAGAGTACGTCCGAAGTTGGGCTCGAGGGTAAACTGATGGACATTCCTGGAAGAGCGGGTATTACGGTTAGATTGTTTAACTGGCTAAAACAGAGAGAGACACGAAACGTTACGACTCACGGTTGTCTAAGGGAGTGAATGAATCAGTGATGTCTCTATCACCAATCATTCTTACGGCTCTTCATTGTATACCATCCAAGAGGCTGAATTAAGTTACTGAAGCACCAGCCCAAATATGGGAATTGTACTCAAGCTTTGGGCGGATATAAGTCTAAAAGATAATAGCCAGATCAGACGTGGAGAAAAATTTCTTGCACCGTTTTAAGAAACCCAAATATCTTGCTCGGTTCACAAAAGGTGGTCAGTGATGCAACGCGCATACCGAATCTCGAAATGTTCGGTCACATTGATGCAAGTGCCACTCATGGACAGTGGCAAGGGGGATATATCTCGTTTCAACGATACAAGACAGCATTGAGTTTTTGAAGCATTAAACTCTACACGGTATTTAAGTCTCCATTGTACAATGCTGTTCCATGCCTTTGCAGTTCCACATCCGAAGAGTGGAAACGAATATAAGAAGCTAAGGGAACTATCGTCAGCGAAACAATTTATTGGATTAGAAATAACAGACAAGAGATCATTAATGAAAATGAGAAAGAGGGTTGGAGGCAAAACGGAGCTCTGGGGGACACCAGCATTTATATTGAGGGATCAGACTTGAATCCGTCCAGCACAGTTTGTATTGAACGGGCTGAAAGAAAGTTTCTAATCCAGCGATGGAGGGATTCATCGATACCGAAGGCAAGCTGGACAAATGCTGTTTTCCAACTGCTTGGAAGTAGCCCAGAGGAATAGGATAGATGGAAAAGCTTTTGCAAGGGTTTTGGAAGCTTGCTATAAAAATAGACAACAATGCCAGGGTTTTAATGAAACGAAGAATCACTTATGCCAATCGCTGCTCCTATGGACTTACTTACAAACTTAAGATGGCGCCAGTCTCCGGTTTTGCACTCCAAGTTGATTGAGGTCCCATTCCACTTGTGTGTGCCACTCGGGAATCTTATCGAGGGCTCTCCGGTGGTGTCCATCCGCTTTAAATGACCGAGCCATTTGAGTCTCTATACCTTGACCCTTCTGGTTAGTTCCATGTCGTTGTACAACTCGTAAAGTTCGCTGTTGTATCTTCTTCGCCATTCCCCTTTAATTCACACGGGGCCAAAGATGTGTGTGTTATTGCTCGTGTTAATAGTGGAGCCTAGGTAGACAAAACTGCCTTACTACCTTCAAATTTTAAGCGTCTATTGTCACATTCTGTCCAAGCCGTCGTTGTTGAGTGCCCTTCCTCGAAGGCAGCAAATACTTCGTTTTTCCCCTCATATACCGCTTAACCCATTTTTGCCGCTTCTGTCTCAATTCCCACCAAGGCGCCACTGACATCAGTCTGTGTTCTTCCCATTATATCAATATCATCGGCGGCGGCGTACGCGATAAGTTAAACAGATTTTTAGAAGATATTACCCCTGGTGTTGACGATGGAATTCTGCATTCGCACGATAATTTGAATCCTATTTTGACGTCGAAAGATTCCGTTAGCCTGTTGCCAATTTTGATGGAGCAGCGTGAGTTCTTCATCGTCATATTTCACAAAGGAAAGAGCTTGGCTGGGATCCCAAAACTAGATATGGCTTTATACAGTTCGTCTCTGTAGATGCTGTCATACATGATGAAAACTAAAGTCATCCTCTACGCCGATGACATTGTCTTATTAGCCGCAGATCCTAAGATGTTGCAGTCTATGATCAATAAACTGAAAACCTATTGCCAAAAGTGGAACTTACATGTCAATGCAAATAAATCAAAAGTGTTAGTTTTTAAAAATGGTCAGGATGAGAAATGGACTTTTGGAAGTGAAAGACTGGATGTTGTCAAACAATTTCAGTATCTTGGAATAAATCTGTCGTATAATCTTAATATGGAGCATCACTTAAATACGAAGCTCGAAAAAGCAAAAGCAGCTATTTGCGTTAATTGGAAAAACATTTTTAACAGTTCATATATTTCCAAAAACGACAAATTCAAGGTGTTCGAACACACAGCTTGAGCAATTATGTTCTATGGTGCCCAATACTGGGGCTTCAGAAATTATGAAAGTGTAGAGCAACTACTTCGATTCTTTAAATGTTTAAACTTCCGTTTTCCTGTCCGAACTACCCTCTTTATCTAGAAACTGGATTATCTCCATAATTTCTATCCACTCTTAAACTTCATTTGGACTACCTCTTAAAAGTGTTGAAAATGAATTACGCTCGGCTTCCCAAATACATTGCTTTATATGCATAAAGAAACAAAATACTTTGGTTTACGGAATGGGAAAGAATTGCAAACGAGTGTGGGATCTCATTAGAAGTAAATGAAAATAGGCTAGATAATTTGAAAATACGATGAAAAACAACGAATGTTATTTCTATAAGAAGCAAGGTCTTCGAGTGACCGATTAGTGTACTGAAATCTAACACACAACTTGGAGTTAAGAAATTACTTTAAATCTTCACATACTTTACCAATGATATCTACTATTTTCAAAGCAAGAGTGGAAATGCTACGTCTTAATTTTATGCCCCACAGAAGTGACCTCGCTCAATTGTGCTCAATGTGCAACCTAAATGAATGGGAAGATGTAACGCACTTTTTAGGTCGATGTCCGATTTTAAAAGAACTCCGAAGAGTTTACTATAGTAAGAGTTAAGTGACCTCGAGATCTATAACATTCTGAACGGTGAAAACTGGAAAATGCTTTTTGAATTCTGTAAAGAAGCATTGAATTATAGAAACAGAATAATTTTTGAGTTATTTGAGAATTAATTAAAACAAGTTATTATTCAAAATTTAAATGAGAAATATGAAGAAAAATGTCAAATTTAAATACAAAAATATTAACAAAACAACAATTAATAAAATTTAAGGTGCCAATCTGGCAGACGATAACTATTCATGTCATGCCCTACTATTTTGAAAGAAACAATGTATATACGTTTTGAAATTTGAATAAATATATCTATCTATCTATCTATCTATCTATCTATCTACATGAATTGAAAATCGATGAAAAGGTGGTGAGTATCGATTTAGAGTTCATAGGTTTTTTCCATGATCTGCCGCAATGTGAACATTTGGTCGATGGTTGACTTTCCTAGGCCGAAGCCACATTGATAAGGACCAATTTGATTGTTGACGAAAGGCTTCAGACGTTCACATTTTACGGCAGAGAAGATCATTTAGACGATGTTAAATACACTTATTCCTCTGTAGTTGGCGCATTTAAGAGGATCTCCCTTTTTTAGTATCGGGCAAACAATGCCGAGGTTCCATTCACCGGGCATGCAATTAGTCTGACCATATCTTACAAATGATTTGGTGCATGCTGCTATCTAGATCGTTGGCAGCTAGAGCTAGACCATCAGTTCCAGCGGCTTTGCTGGATTTCAGCCGTGGTTTTGCCGTTCTTATTTCTTCAAGGTCGGGTTCACAGAATTGTTGGCTGTCATCGTTTCCGATGAAAGGCTCCTGTCTGACGGCGGGGTTTTATTCGTCGTCGCCATTATACAGCCTAAAGAAATGGCATGTGCGCATATTAGGCTAATGTTGCCGAATTTAGCTTTGATTCGGATCGTCGTGATGCGTTCGCTTACACATTTGAAGCTCAAGATTTTTTGTCTGAGTCTGCTTCCCTCGACGAATTTGCATCCAAAGAGTCGCTTTTCTTGCTCCCGGTAACAATTATCATAATAAAATGTCGCAGTTTCTCATCCTCCTTTTGCGCGGTCCATCCCATCGCATTTCCTGGATAGCGGTAATGTCTGCTTTGTAACAGTTTTGAGTCTCCGCTAATTGTTCGGCAGTACGCGGTCTATTAAGGGACCTAACATTCAACGTGTATATCCGAAAATCGTTGTCCTTTAAACATTTGCTTGGCAAAGAAAAAATTGAGTTGTACGAGTAAACTCCTCTAGCGAGCAACTAAAGTGTCTTTACATAAGACCCTCCATCCTGATGGAGGTGAAGACTTAACCAAGAATCACATTCCTGTTCAGCATTTGGCTAGAGTCGTTGCCCAACCAACGCAACGGCTAAAATGTCTGTGTGCCTTTTGCTTCCCTTTTCTTTCCCGCTTAGTTTTTTTTTGTTTCGTTGCATAAATAAAAACATTGCCTATCAGTTCCAAAATGAGGAAACAACCTGAAACATTAATTCCTATCTCGCGTCGCATAGCCACCTGCAAAAACAAAAAAATTGATAAGAGATAACCTTTGGTATTCCGAAAGTTTTTCGTTTAGAATTTAGAATTAGAAATGTTTTCATTTGACAAACCAAAGTTGAAAGGAGAAGTATGAAATTGTTTATAATTTTTGCATTGATTGCAATTGTAAGTGCTTAAAACATTTTACGTACCCAAAGTCATATTTTTCTCTTAATTTCTAGACATCCGCAGTCGAATGGAAACGCAAATCTCACGAGGAATGGATGCAAATACATAGGGCATGTGATAGAAAATACGAAGTTCCCAGTGAGCTCATCAAGAAGGCCGGAACAGATAAATATCCACCCAAGGAAGTGTTTCAAGTTGTGCTGTGTATTTTGCGTGAGGCTGGCGTTTGGAGTGACACTGAAGGATTCTCAATCGATCGACTGATGATTGGAATGGAAAATTTTACCCAGAGAAGAAACATCAACCGACAGTTCTTAAGAGAGAGTCTCGAGAGCTGTGTTGATAAGAACAGTGAAGGTAGTTCTAAATTAGAATGGGCATATCGGCAATTCAAGTGCTACAAGGACAATGATAAATTGTTCAGTGTCTTGGAAAGAGCTCAGTTTCATGAAGATTATGTAGACGAGAAAGATTAACATTAAATAAATGTTATTTGAAAAAAGATTTTGTTTCTTATTAATTTTCTTGGAAGACATCCTTCATTTGCTATTACCTCAGCATGAATTGGACCGCTAAGGACTTCTTTGCTCATACAAGCTATAAATGCCCAGCCTACCAGCTGCCTTCAAGCTCATTTGATATAAAGCAAAAGTATTCGTAAGATTCTTGGACGTAAAAAGCCTCGAAAGACTAAATTAGGTTCTTTCGGCTTTGAGCAGCGTATTTCTTCTTCCATTTTGTCATGGCTTGTTGAAGGAGGCTTGGACGGTTTGTGGCGTAGAAGAAGGCAGAAACTTCATCGGCCAGGTCGACGATGATGATGAGATGATAATGATTTTTATCAGCTGCAACTACTGACCGAAGGTAATTAAAATCGCACAATTTCGAACTCGTTTCCTGATAGTTGTTCCTCTTCCATCAAGGTTTTTGTCACGCGGAGTCAGCTTCAAATAGTTCTTTTCTTCATGCCTTTGCTGCCCCTAGTTTTTCGCACCTCATTGATCTGTAGAAACGAGGTTCGTAAGGCTTGTCGGTTCCTTCCCAAGGACATCGATGTTATCTGAACTGAACACGCCCATCATTGAATGGACTTGGTGAAGATAGCTGCTTTGGGAGGTATACAAGAAATCAGGCATTGCCTTCTCCAATGACGAATTAAAAAGGAGACAGTCCATTCCATCCCTTTGTCGGAGTCCATTGAAAATGTTGACGGTTTAGGATGGTCATGTTTGGGAAGCCGAATTCTTTCATGGATTTTTAAAGTTCTGGCTATGCTACGGTAGGTTGCCTAAAAGGTCTAAAAACAGATAGAATTTTGGAATATTATATTCAAGACATTTTCCCGTCACATGCTTAGGGGTTAATTTGTGATCAATTGTTGATTTGTTGATAGGTTCATAGATAGAGGAGACAATTTTGTAGGATGTGCTCAACAATGTTGAATCCCTGTGATATCTCCTTTCTTATGTACGGGATAAAATGCATTTTCGTCAATTCTACGGCAATTCTTATTGCTCCCATACGTGCACCTTAACTTCAGCTTTTGTCTTCCCTTAGCCGATTATATTGTCTTTTTGACTTCCTCAATGCTTATGAGATTGTCATCTAGAAATGCTGGAGTCGTCATTTCTTTGGTTTGCTCATCCTCACCCTTAAGCAACTCATTAAAGTGCACTGTTCATTTCTCCAGAAAATCTTTGATAGCGGCAATTAGATCTCCCTCTACATCCTTACAGTAGGTGTAGAGAGTATACACCGCTCTAGAGTCTACGGATGGTTATGGCATAATAAGATTGGGAAAGAGTCCCCGGCCGGTTAAAGTACAATCAGGGTTGGGATAGAGTATCCGGCCAGTTGAGGTACATTTAGATTGGGGAAGAGTACCCGGCCACTTAAGGAACAATTAAATTTGGAAAGAGTCCCCTGCCAGTTACAATTAGGGTTGCGAGAGATTTCCAGAGATTTCGGTTAAGACACATTTAGGTTGGGAAAAGTCCGGCCAGTTTTAGTAGGTTAGGTACATTGCACAACTAGATTGGGAAAGAGTCCTCAGCCGGTTAAAGTACAATAAGGGTTGGGATGTGTTATACAGTTTACTCGTTTAATAAAACAATGCGTCTTCTAGTGAGTTCTTTATTCTATCAAGTACTACAAAGTAATCTTAAAATTAGGGTTAAGAAAAAGAAAGATGACAGCTGATGACATATGTGTTTGTAGAGATGAGACACCGAAGTGGTACATTGAGTCAATTGATTTTGCATACATGACAGTGAACTGAAGTGGTACATTGAGTCGCAACAACTTGCATACACAACAACTTCCCCTTTTTAAAAAAAAAAAAAAAAAAACACAAATTATGTATGTAAGAACTAAGTATAGTTAAGAAGTGAAGATCCTTTGCGTCCGTTAAGCTAATGTCCATACTAATGCCCACACTACAGCTCTTTCTCTTTTACGGAATCAAAAAAAGGCACTATTATTGGGAAAGCCGCAATGTAAAGTCGAGTCTTTTAATGCAAAGTCGCGTGTTATATTTTTCTTACATATTTACAAAATTAATTAACTAATGTTTGGATTATTTGAAATATTAAATGATATTACTAAAAAAAACTAAATTTAAGTGTTAAACTTTAAATAAAATGAATTAAATGATCACTGATCAAAATATTTGTGTTCTAATTTAAACTACATGGTGTCAGAAGTGCTTCGAATGCATGCGTGCGTACGTGCTTAAAGAAAAAAATGCAAATGGCCAAAAATGAAATGCATAGCAGTGAAGTGAAAAGATAAAAGAAAAGTTAAAAGAAAAGAAGATTGTAAAGATGAGATAAGAAAGTCAAAAAAAAAATCAGAAAAGATATCTATAAGAAAAGTTAAAAGAAAAGTCAATTGAAAGTTAAAACAAATGAAAAAGAAAAGTTAAAAGAATAGTTAAAAGAAAAGTCAAAAAATTGTGAAAAATATCGAAAAGTTAATGGTTAGTGATAAAAAAAAAGCTAAACAAAGTAACAGAAACACGTGACAAGAAAAGAGAGAAATTTGTGTATAAAAAAAAAAAATTTAAAAAATAAAAACGAACGGGAAGTTGTGCTTTGTCTATAGCGAAAATTAAACCGCAAGGCGAAATACCGGTAAGCTCGTTCCATATACTTACGGTTATCATATGCATGCAATTTTCTCTGCATTTATTCTATATATTTGTTTAAAACAAATAATTAAGTCGATAACAAATAACCACAATCACTCCAAAGGTGTTTTTGCTCGCATTATTAATGAAAGTGCCTGAGGATTTTGAATCGTTGACCACAAAGCAGCTCCAAAGTATTCTTAAGTCCCATAATCTTTCCTATCGATATAATTTAAAAACTGATTTGATACAAAGGATACGTTCTCTCATTATTGAACCTGGAATTGATGATACAGATAATTACAACAGTTGTAGTGACACTTCCGAGTCGGAATCAAAAGAGCCAATCGATTCTGTTATTACTACAGACAGGGAAAGAATAAATAGTCCAGTAGCATCTGAAGGTTCCTCGCAAAAGATTTCAGAACACGTTGTTTTAAAAGGGTTTGATTCAACAATTGGTAAAACCATGACCGAGGAAGCAAAACCTGTAGTAAATAACTATCAATTTAAAGACGTTGAGGAGTCTTTGGAAAAGTTCGATGGGGAGTCAAAGGAAGTTGAAACTTGGTTGTCAGATTTTGAAGATGTTGCGGCGGTATGTTGTTGGAATGAGGTGCAGAAGTATCTTTATGCGCGTCGGTTGCTTGTTGGGGCTAGTAGATTAGCTGTGGAAGCTGAATCGGGTATATGTTCTTGGAAGTTGCTTTCTGAATTGCTTATGAAAGAGTTTGGGAATAAGGAAACTGAAAATGTCCACAGATTATTAGCAGAATGCAAGAAACAGGCAAAAGAATCGTATCTTGAATACTTTTACAGACTTAAGAAGATCTCGAGTAAGGGAAAAGTAGACACGTCTGATCTTATTGGGTACATAATTAGTGGTATTCCAGACGACGCTGTGAATAAGGGTGTCTTGTATCAGTCACGAACGCTTGATGAGTTGAAACAGAATATGAAGTCTTACGAAAAAATGAAAGAAGATCAAATGAAAGAAAAGAAGAATGACAAGGCTCCACAAAGTTCAAGTAGTTGGAAAAAATATGAAAATGTTCTACAAAAACCTAAGCGTTGCACAAACTGCGGCAGTGTGTCACATTTTCACTACAATTGTCCAGATAAGTCGAAGGGATCTAGGTGTTTCCGTTGTAACGAGTTCGGGCACATCGCTCCAAAATGTCCAAAAAAGATAGACACTAAAGAGGTCAAATTAATAAATGTTCCAGATTTCAAAGTCGAAGTAAAGATAGATGGTCAAGTTTACAGTGGCCTAATAGATACAGGAAGCGACATCAACATAATACAAAAGTCTTTGCAAAATAAGCTAGGTTTTGAGGAGTTCGAAGAGCCAGGTATCCCAGTGGTAGGATTCGCACAAAACAGTAAAGTGACACTAGGTGCAGTCTGGATTGATGCCGTAATAGATTCTGAATCGTATCGTATTAAATGTCATGTAGTCCCCAACCACTGGCTTAACGTCGATATACTTATTGGCAAAGTTTTTTTTACAAATGCTTCACTGTCTATTGAAAATGGCAAGCCAATTATTTTCAAATCAAATAAAGAACAAAATTTTTTGGCACATGTAAACGTTATCAATTACCACGATGACTTATACTCAGAAAGTTTAGAACAAATATCAAATCCAGAGCTAAGAACCGAGATAGAAAATATTATACAATCATACAAACCTACAAAATGTGAAGTTCAAGGACCTGAAATGAAGATCATATTGGAAGATGAAGTCCCAGTCTATAGATATCCTAGACGATTAGGTATACCGGAGAAGAAAATCGTACAGACGCAAATAGAAGAGTGGCTTAAAGAAGGCATAATTCGAGAGAGTTCATCTCCTTACGCTAGCCAAGTTGTCTTAGTAAAGAAGAAGAACGGAAGCTTAAGGCTTTGTATCGATTACAGAGCGCTGAATAGCAAAGTAATTCGAGACCGGTTCCCGATGTCAAACTCAGAGGAAACTCTTCAAGATCTACACGATGCTACAGTTTTCACTACACTCGACTTAAAAAATGGATTTTTCCATGTAACCATCGAGGAATCAAGTCGAAAGTATACAGCTTTTGTGACCGAGGATGGACAATATGAGTTCAACAAAGCTCCATTTGGGTTATGCAACTCACCGTCAGCTTTCCTACGTCTCATTCTCTTCATTTTTCGGCATCTTATTCGTGAAGGAAAAATTCGAATTTACATGGATGATATCATCATCATGGCAAAATCTGAGATTGAGTGCATTGAGCTATTTAAGACTGTTTTGGAGCTGTGTAGCAGACACGGTCTTATCATAAATTGGAGTAAATGCCAGTTTTTAACAAAAAGGGTGTCATTTTTGGGCCACATTATTGAAGGAGGTACCATGCAACCATCTAAGGAAAAGATTTTTGCTGTGAACAAGTTTCCGACGCCAAAGAACGTCAGGGATGTAATGAGTTTTCTGGGCTTAACAGGCTTCTTCCGGAAGTTTATACAAGGATACGCCCTCTTAGCGAAACCACTTTCAGATATGACAAGAAAGGACTACAAGTTCTCCTGGAACGAAAAGGCAGAGTTAGCTTTTTTACAGTTAAAGGAAGAGTTATGCAAAGAACCTGTTTTAAAACTATTCAACCCTAATCACGAGACACAGTTACACACAGACGCGAGTAAAGAAGGATACGGGGCGATTTTGTTGCAAAAAGGGGATGATAATCTCTACCATCCTGTATTTTTCCTCAGTTACAAGACGTTGGCATCAGAGAAAAAGTATACCAGCTATGAATTGGAAGTCCTAGCTATTGTTAAGGCTCTTAAGAAGCTACGAGTGTATCTGTTAGGATTGGAATTCGTCATTTACACAGACTGCAAAGCCTTTCAACAAACAATGAACAAAAAAGAGTTAAACAGCAGAGTAGCAAATTGGGCTATTCAGTTGCAAGAATATAATTGCAAAATACATCATCGACCTGGGAGTTCGATGAAGCATGTAGACGCCTTGAGCAGATATCCGGTAACATTGGTTTTGGAAGACGGCGTGCTACACTCAGTTAAAAAAGGACAAGAGAAAGATGAATTTTGTAAGATGATTTTTAAAATTTTGGAGTCGTCTGAGGAGTTCGAGGATTATGTTGCGCGAGGTGGAGTATTGTACAAATGCATCGATGGTGATTATCTGGTGGTGGTACCAAAGTGCATGCGAACTCAGGTGGTAAAGAAGGCTCATGAACAAGGTCATTTCAACACACGTAAAGTAGAAGCCTTACTTCGGCGAGACTATTTCATTCCAAAATTGTCCAAGTTGGTAAAAAGCGTTGCAGAAAGTTGTATTAGTTGCATTCTTGCTTCTAAGAAAAACGGCAAGCAGGAAGGATTTCTCAATCCAATAGACAAAATGGACGTACCCCTCCATACATTCCATCTAGATCATGTTGGACCCTTACCCTCGACGGCGAAAAGTTACAAGTATTTATTCGTCGTTATCGACGCTTTTTCAAAGTTTTGTTGGATCCATCCAGTTAAAAGCACAGGATCCGAAGAAGTTTTGAAGAAACTAGAGCTACAAGCTGACGTGTTTGGAAACCCTCACCGAATAATTACAGATAAGGGCTCAGCATTCACTTCAAACCTATTTAAAGATTACTGTCAAACTCGAAATATACACCACCATCTAGTAACGACCGGCGTTCCGAGAGGAAACGGACAGGTTGAGCGGTATAACAAAATGATTATCGAAGTCTTATCCAAACTTTCGGTGGACCAGCCTCTTAAGTGGTATCAACACGTAAGCCGAGTTCAGCGAATCTTGAATTCTACGATATCCAGATCAACTAAGAGAACACCGTTCATGTTGCTAACAGGAGTTGAAATGTTTACCGAGGAAGATTTGAAACTTGCAGACATATTAGAAGAAGAGATTCGAGTAGATTTTGATATTAACCGCCAAGAACATCGAAAAGAAGCCAGACAAGAAATTGAAAAGCTACAAGAAGAGAATAAAAAGCACTACAACCGCAAGAGAAAAGAATCTGTCAAATACAAAGTCAATGACCTGGTGGCCATACAACGAACGCAATTCGAGACAGGTCTTAAATTATGTCCCAAGTTCCATGGGCCATATGAAGTTACGAAGATTAAACGAAAGGATCGTTATGAAGTCCGCAAGATTGGGATTCACGAAGGCCCAAACGTAACATCAACATCAGCTGATTACATGAAACCCTGGAAAATTTATCAATCCGATGATGAAGAAGAAGATGATGACGACGATGATGAAGAAAATGAAGCAAATAATTCGCCGAGTCGGTCGAATACGCAGGACGGCCGAATGTAAGAACTAAGTATAGTTAAGAAGTGAAGATCCTTTGCGTCCGTTAAGCTAATGTCCATACTAATGCCTACACTACAGTTCTTTCTCTTTTACGGAATCAAAAAAAGGCACTCTTATTGGGAAAGCCGCAATGTAAAGTCGAGTCTTTTAATGCAAAGTCGCGTGTTATATTTTTCTTACATATTTACAAAATTAATTAACTAATGTTTGGATTATTTGAAATATTAAATGATATTACAAAAAAAACTAAATTTAAGTGTTAAACTTTAAATAAAATGAATTAAATGATCACTGATCAAACAAATTGTGTTCTAATTTAAACTACATGTATAGCAAAGACGCTGCGGTGGCTTAATAGTTCTTTTTGGTCTGATATTCTGATCAATCTGACAATGTTCCATTTCGTTTTCATTTCTCGACTTTTGCTTTGATGTGATATCATCATTACCATTAATATTAATTGAATCTTGCTTCGCACTATTGGTGAATTCATTATAATCATTTTGGATAAAATATTTTTTCCTGGAATGTTGTTTTTTTAATTGGTTAACATGTGCAGTTTTAATGGTAGATTTATTTAATACAATTTCATAAATGAATCTGCTCAATTTTCTTATGATTTTACCAGGAATCCATTTGACATTGTTTTCAAAAATGTTTTTATATAATATCAATTCATCAGGTTCAAATTTATGACATGATCTCATTTTTTTGCTGTTCAAATTAGTTTTTGATTTTTCTAATTTAGGCAAAATTTGATGTTTATTTTTGTTTCTTAATTTTGATATTGAATTTTTGTTTTTAAATTTTAAGGAATCTAATATAATTCTAGGTTTATATTTAAAAATGGTTTCGGCAGGTGTGCAAGATGTTGATGCTGTTACAGTATTTCGTTGCATAAACAAAAATTTATTAATCAATTTTGAAACAGGCATGTTTTTTGTGGAATTATCTAAGATTAACTTTTTTAAACACTTTTTTACCGTTTGCACGTTTCTTTCCGCAATTCCGTTGGATTGAGGGTGATAGGGAGGCGATTTAGTGATTTTAATGCCATATTTCTTGCCAAAATCATAAAAAAGGTGTGAATTGAAGGGCGGACCATTGTCCGTTACAATTTCAGAACACAATCCAAAAATTGCAAAAAAATTTTCAAGCTTTTCTAATACTGCATAAATGTTTGTTTTCTGCATAATTTCGATGTGAACATATCTACTGCAAGAGTCGACTAATAATAAAAAGGTATTCTTACCAAAGAAGAAAAAATCTAAATGGATGCGTTCAAATGGGATTTTACTAACAGGCCAATGAGAAGTATCTTCTTTAGTATAATTTTGTAGCTGTTGGCATTGCAGACAAGACCTTACAAAGTTTTCGATACATGCATCTATGTTCGGCCACCATACGTACGACCTTGACAATTGTTTCATTTTAGCCACGCCCATATGGCTTTCGTGCAATGTTTCCAAAATTTTATGTCGTAAACACTTTGGTACGACTACTCTATCCATATAAAAGACACAGTCATCCTCTAAACTGAACCTACTTATGTTCTCTTACGGTCTCTTATAATCGTCCAAATCTTGATCCCTAGTTGATTTTAAGTTACCTTTTTTCAAAAATAATTGTAATTTTTCTAGCTCTTTATCATTTTTAGTTTGTTGTTTATTCTGGCAAAACATGCTGCTCGCGTGTGGCCCTTGCGCTTGCAGCGATGACAGTACCAATCCAAGGCTGGGCACTCTCCGGCATGATTCTTTTTACACCGACCGCATGCTCTATTCGATTGAATTTTATTTGATTGATTTCTCTCAGAGCTTTGATTTTGTTGTTGATTGGAACGGGTTTTGTTTGAACTGTAGCTTCTCTCGTATTGTTTTCTTGCTCCAGCGAACATCTGGTTCGAGTTCTTGACAGCATTGACTTGATAATTGCCCACGACCACCTTGCAATTGTTCTCTGCCATTTCAAAATTTTTAGCTAGTTGACAATAGTCTGCAAATTTCTTCGTATCAGCTTCTTGACAACATCTTTTGTTTGAGACAATCATCTCTTACTCCAGTGATGAATTTGTCACACAATGCCTCGTCAAGATAGGCATCGAATTTACAATTAAGTGACAGCTCTTTTAGACGTACGATGTAATAGGCGATTGATTCGCCCTGTTGCTGGTTAGCCATATAAAATTTTACACGTTCTGAGCGCTTATGAGTTTAAGGTGCGTAATGATTTCGGAGCAGCGTTAAGACCTCTGTCAATGCCTTGCTGTCTGGTTCGTCTGGGTATGTGATGTTTTTTAGCGTTTTGCATACCTCTCCACCTGCTAGAGTCATGAACAATGGGACCTTATTTTCTTCTGCGATTTTATTTATTTTGATGATTTGGGAAAATCTCTTTTCGTACACGGTGAAATCATCGCCAGGTAAGAAAACTTCCAAGTTTCGTATCAAACCCATGTTTCCGTTGACGATGTCTCTGAAAACCTCGTATTTTTCCTATGATTCAGATTTTATGGATTGATCGTCACTTTCCGACATACAGCTCAATAAATGATCTTTAAAATGATACTTTTACCGAGTCTGATTGACTTTAATTGCGCAGGATGTTTTCAGATTCGGTTAAAGTACAATCAGGGTTGGGATAGAGTCAACAGCCAGTTAAGGTAAAATTAGATTGGGAAAGCGGCCCCGGCCGGTTAAGGCACAACTAAAGTTGGGATAGCCTCCGACCGGTTATGGAACGATTAAATTATGATAGAGTCCCTGGCCGGATTTATTTATCGTAGTTATTTCGAATTTGATTTACAACGAAATTTCATATAAATTATCAGCTTTTATGTGTACCTACGTTTTTTCTTGTTCCAAATTGCGTGTGTGTACACCGCTCTACATCTTCAGTTAAGAAGGAGAGGTTTGACACGGCGACATATTTTTACGGATTGTTAGAACTTCAATGCCTGGTGAGGCCCTCACTCTCTTCTCTTACCTGAGCCTCCTACATTCATCTCTCAGTGTCCGCGTAACTGCATTGCTCGGGTAACAGCATTATTACGTTTAGATGCTTGCTGGTGTTCCCCATTGATTCAATTACTTTGGATGTCTTTGACTTCTGTCTAAAATAGAGTTGGCAAAACCTTCTAATGACATTTTCTTCTTCCACGCTCCGAACTCTGGTTTCAGGACCTACGTTATTCCTCTTCATCCAGCTCTTCGATGGCGAGTCCAGGCCCATTACGGTAGGAGTTGTTGATATTTTAGTAACAAAAGGCAGCCATGTTAAGTCAAGTTCGAGTAGCGAAGGAATTGTGATTTATATGCACCATGCGTAACCGGCGCACCATATTGCAGTTAACCTCAAGTAATGGCAATGGTCAATAAACACGTGGTGCATTTGGTGATGAGCGTTTCTTGATGAATTTCCTAAATCAAGAATACTTCAAAATTCAAGACCCAATGTAAGCCTCTTTTCTAGCCCTTCATTCCTTCCTGACGCTGAGTCTGCGGCATAATAAGGGTATAAAACTCACGAAGAGATTGTGTAAATTACATAAAAAAAAACACGTCAGCAGAAGGTTAAATTTTATTCAAAAATTGCTGATCAAAACATTTTCGACATCAATAAATCCCATTTAGTCCAGTTTTTGATACAAACGCTTCATGGAGTCCCTCAATTTGCTCTCGACTAAACACTTGAAGTTACGGAATGCCCAGTCCTGCAAAGAACTTCCCTGGTTATTGTCATCCAAACAGCCTTGAATAACTTCACGCATTTCCTCTTTGCTTAGACTCTTGTCACTTTCAAGCAGTCTCATAATTCTGTCCAACATCCATCCTTCAGTTTCGTTCCAGAGTTCTGATGCACGAGCTCCACACAACACGAATTCCTTGACTAAAGGATTGTCCGATGGATACTCTAGGCGATTGGCCTTATCAATCAGATCCCGAGGCAGATTCAGACTACGAACACATTCCATACGACTCTGTTTGAGTTCTTCACGAGATTTGGGCTTCCATTCGGCTGAGACCTGGGAATAGAAAACAAAGTTTGTGAGAAATTGGAAAGTGAGAAGAAATTGTATGTGTCCTTACAGCAACTACGAGTGCCAGGATCACAAAAATCTTCATGATGAATTATTTTCGTTTGGTCAGTCTTAACGAAGCAAGTTTGAATGATTGATTCTGATGCAATACCAGCAACACCTCAGCTTTTATAGAAGAATTCATCAAGCCCTTATCATTGTTACTGGGCGGAGAAATTGTTGAAATGTATCAAAAGGCTATCTGCAATTTATGAAGGTAGTTAATTTGTGGCATTGTGAAGCCTACTGCAGTTAAATGCACGACCTGATATGATAAGAGCAGAATTGAATCACTTGATGCCTACATGGTGATTGATGTGAGGTCTTTTGTCCTTCAGCAAGGCGTGATTATCATGACAGAGAGGTATAGGGCCTTGGCTTCAATTTCACCTTCTTGTATCAGTCTTAAGATTTTCTTTGGTTATTTGGAATGTATGATTCCTTGTTGGCATTTTGTTCTTAGGGCCATTTTTGGGCGTTCTGTATGATAGAGGAAAAATGAGGCCAGAATTCAATGCAATGTTATGTATCAACTTCCTTCTGTATAACAATCAGCGACATAGACAAATAGCTGCTCAAAGAACTGAGCTAAATACCATCAAGAATCCCCTTACCTCAATCCAGTTTCTTAGGAAATGAAACTTTATAATTGCTCTAGGGCTATGCCACTCAATTGCTTTCTAAGTCCGCAGAAGTAGATATTAGCCAGGAATTATTCCTTGTTGGATTTTAGCACTTGTGCGAAAAATATTTCATTGGCTTCCTCAAAATCTAGGTTGGAAGGTTGGAATCCTGCTCTTGATCTATGAAAATGGTCTTCTTCGAGTCCAAGAATCTAACAACAGACATCATACTATCCCAATTTTCTGGCTAAAATGTAGTGAGACTAGCCCCTGGAATAGGCCCGAGGCTGGTAACATATAGTCCTTCGAAAATTTAAGAATTATTCTCACATGGAATGTTTGTGATGATCCTTGTTATCAAAGGCTGGGCTTCCAAGGTCTACTAAGGTAGGAGCAATAAACCTACCGAAGGTCAATAATGGAATGAAAAGTTAGGTATATGAATATCAATTTTTGTGGTTTCGGATATGTAGTTTTGTTTCAGGTATCAGGCTAGGTTGGCTGGAGTTATTCCAGGCAACAACTTCCTTTCTTCACAGCTCCAAACTTTGTCTGATTCTTGTTTTGGTGATGATTAAAGATAAGCACTACCCGACATACGCATGCACATTCTGATAACCAGTTTATAAACGAAGCTTCTTCCGGCTTTTAATGGTTTGGAAACCAATTCTCAACAAGGCTTCTCTTTTCTATGAACGGAGCTTTCTCCGGTTTTCAACGGCTATAAACCGATGTTTCAACGGTGATTTCCGGGAGCATGCTTTGAGACTTTGATCTTATTGGTATATAATTTATGTAGTTTTAGAATTTGTAATGTCTACAGCTAATGCCTCATTACATGTTAAATCCACCTACAAACCAAGAGTTGCGCAATTTATAGGTTACATATTATAAAGCCGACATCTTATGCACTTCAAGAGATAAGATGGCCAAGAAATTTAATAAAACACAAGCATGCAATGGCTAAAATGACAAGAAAATATGCCTGGAAATTGAAATAAAAAGAAGTAGAGAGCGAGGACCTAAAAGGCATGAAAGTCCAAACTTCTGCAGCATGACGCAGTATTCACACCGCGCTGCACCTTCTGTAATGATGGAGAAGGAAGTCTATTCATGGAAAGTGCACTAAATTGCTCAATGGAGCTGACGAAAGAACTGATGACTCCAGACAGACCAGGCAAATCGATAATTGACAAAATATTCACCTTAAGGAAAGCCATGGAAAAATGTCTAGAATGTATCATCCCAAAATACCACATTTTGAAAGACCTACGACAAGTTAGCCATTTCAAAATTTAGAATCACATATTAGGCAACTGATAAAACTATGTAGGCTGACCAAGACTAGTCAACATTTTCAATGGACTCTGACAAGGAAATGAACTCACCTGATTCCTCTTGAATTTAACGTTATTCAAACAATCCGTGACTCTGGAATATCTACTAGAGAGATCATCGTCACCAAGTCCACCCAATAATTCAGACAAATGAGTTTAGAATTTTTGAAAGAACCCAAGCTTGTACAAACCGCAAGCCATTTTATTTCTATATAAGAAGATGGGAGCTTAGGGGAAAATCAAGTAAGTCAGGTTTACGAGAATAAAGAAGCTAGAAATGGGAAACTACCGTCGAAAACGGAAAGAATAGTTAGTTCTAGGGACGCGGTCTGCTTGCGATGCACGGCATTAGCTCGTCGCGGTTGGTGGCCACAATAAATTAAACTCACCTGTTAACCTGAAAACGTTGACATAAGAACTATAAATTATCAACTACTCTCAAATGAGTGTGCCCCGTATTTGGATCAGTAGACGCAGCTGGAAGAAGAAATAAGAAACATACATTTTACCCTTACTACGAAACTTGAACTCCTTTATTTTGTGGACACGTAACAAAGTCCAGTGCTACCGCTGAAAGAACCTACAGCTCCGTCGATCTAAGCTTTGGCCGATGCATGCCATGCAGTTGTACAATGGGACACCCATTCCTTCCTGCTGCCTCGATCGGTCTTGGGTTTCCTGTAGCTCTTAGGTCGTAAAGGTGGTTAACACTACTGTTGTAGAAGACGATATCCTAGCCGGAACACATGGGATCATAGTTCTTAAACCGAAGGCACTCTGAATTCTTATCGGTGGTTGGAGAGAAAATATGGCCTAAAATGTGAGGAAGAACGGTTTCGGAGAATAATTAATTTAACAGGAGATATAGGTTCATCAAAATTGTATGGTGTCAGCCAAAGATCGAGTTAGGTGAAAGAACTTGAAGGGCCCCTGGGCCGGATCCCGGTTGTGAAACAGATGAAGGAAGAACTTCATCGGCCAAGTCGACGGTGATGATGATAATGATTAACAGATTATTTACATGAAGCAAGCTAAAAGCAGTCAGAAATTTTGCATGGAATTGCTGGTCTTGCACTTTTAGAAAGGAAACATGTTTCGGAGTACATATTCCCCAGTAAGTGAACGTGCTGACCTACACCTTCTTGTGGTGCCTCTGAGAGGTTCTTGTCAATTTATGGGCATGAACCTGCGGACGTAGGCAGCTTTAGTCTAATGGAATTAACGGATTGAAGCAGGACTTATGATGAAGATTAATGCGATCCTTAAAAGATAATATATCTAAGTATATATTAAATGAGAAATACGATCAACGAGTATCGAATGTGGATAAACGTTAATGAAATTAGACGCCCTGTTGTGGATATACTTGGCAGAGGGTGAGCGGTGTCCCTCATCCGCCAGTTGGATAAAAGCTGCAAAACAACAAAAGATCACAAAAAACAATGATGTATAATGAATGGTTATACAAAACTAAAATTTGATACCAACCCCTCACCCAGGGGCAATTGGGTACCGTGGGTAGTGAGGATTTTCCACCTCACTAGTGGGATGGACCTTCACGGGGGTTGTGGTTGTCTGAGTTTGGCTTCAGCTGCTATTCGCAAATCACGGTTTATGGCTCTTCTTTCGGTGACTAAAAGTTGAGTGCAATTTCTGTGACCGGACAACGGCTCTTCCGTGCAGTTCCGTGTGTTGCATGAATAGTAGTCTAGAATAAAACCAAGATGAATAAGGGCTGGCACTAATTCAATTGGTACTGGTGTGAACCCATGATGCAGGGTAACCGCTTCTTTGTTTAGTAAGTTGAGGTGTGCTTTTGCATGCTGGAAGATCATCAGGAAGAGGTTTGGTGTCCTCTTAAATAAAGCATAGTGACATTGCTGACTTCGGTTGGAAATTGTCACGCCGACAGTGTGGATAGATCCACCGTCAGATAAGGCTTAATTACTAAGTGCTGACGTTGAATCTTTCTTGCTTCTGGTCTTGAACTAATGGTGCTTTAAAATGGTGAGTAAGGCAGGAAGTGCGATTCCTTTATAGCACTATTCACATAGGCACGACCAACGATCAACGAATAAATGAAGAAAAGTGATTTTAGATACGTTTGAAGCCGTATATCCTAACAAATTCTCAACAAAACGATTAAAAAATAGTCAGTGTTTGATTTATGAGGCAAAATTTGAGAAAACAAATTAATTCGTTACGAAAAGAATTCTAGTTGATACGAACTGCCAAACTCTATTCGCGTTCCACATCATTCACACACCCAACGAACAACATGTTCACGCGAGTATAACCTCAAAACTCAAACTGTTCATTCGCGACGAATTAAAAACTCTCATATCAAAGATATGTCAAAATCGACGAATTCTCGTTCATTCGCTGGTCGTTGTGCGTGCTTTAGCGATTAATTTTTAATTCATGGAAACCGATTCTAAAAAAACGTTTTTGTTTTCAATTTAGTACTCCACATCGAGCGTATGTACGTAAGCTCATTGCAAGCATAACTCTTGCCTGTCAAAATTGCTAATTCCACATAAACACTCGTCTAAAACCGCCTCTTTTCATTGTTCTTGCGGATTGTTATTCATTGCGACTAATTGCCCTTACATTACGCATCCATACCACATATCAACACCAAAAAAGCTTCACTCTCTTAACAATAATTTCTAAATCCTTCAACAACTCTGCCCAGTCGAAGTGGTCTCCTTCTCCTCCTAAAGTCGCCGTATACAAACTATACAGGTCGCTTGGTTATTGTATTCATTGGCATTGTTCGCTGTCAAGACCGTGTGCAACGCCACTACCAACCGTAGGTACTTTCGACATAACACAATAGCAGATTATTAAGTGCCCTCATTCCAGAAGTATATGAGTTGTAGCAGAGATTTAACTCCAAACCAGAGCAGAACCCATCGAAACCACCTCACAGAAAACGACCAACCGCTCTAGAACAAGTGGTGTGTGAGGCTGTGTGCCAGGGAGATAATAGAGAATTCATAAGCCAATGCACAGGTCAAAAATATTATATCTGGAAGAATTCTAACCCCCCGCAATAACCCTCTCTGGTAAAACATTGTGTGGGGTAGCAAGCACAATCAAGTGGAAAACAATACAATAGCATGTGCAGACCACCGCAACCCATGCCACACAATTACATTTTGACGCCAACCACGAACCAACACTATATCAAAACGCAAAATTATAACCAAAGAACACCAGCAGAGCTTTGAACAACAACGCAACGCAACGCAGGGGTCATTTACAATGTTTAACATTGGAAACATGCATGCGCCAAAAAGCACCCTAACCACTCACATTAGCTCCCCACACCTTGGTCTGGAAACGAAGGCAACCAATGAAGTAGCCTAGAATAATTGTGCAAATTATTCAAACAGTGCTGCCACTGTATTGGGAACGCACACAGGAAAATACAAGCGCTTATAAATTTAACTGTTTAGCCAAAAGCAGAAGCCAAGGCATAAGAAGGAAAGTTTTGTTCCAATATAGAATAGCAAATAGATAACGCACTTTCATCATAAATAGCTAAACACAAGAGTTTCATTCAAACTTCAATTTATCTGAAATGTTCGTGCACACATGAACACAAAAGCCTGAAAATACATTGATGAGGAGGTATTATAGTCCTGTTCGTTCCTCTGTTAGATCAGCGTGTACAAGGTTCTGGTGGCACCCAACACAGCAGGCCGAAGCTATAGTAGATAAGCAACATCAGGGCCGATGATGGCATTCACTGCAACATACCGATGCTTTGGTAAACCAGCACGTACAAGGCCCTTGTTGGCACTCAACAGATCAGGTCATAGCTCTATAAGATCAGAAGGTATACAAACCCTCTAATGGCGAAACTGTATAAGATTAGCAGGTGCTTGGGCCTCAGATAGCACTCAACAGAGCAGTTCGAAGCTCTGGTAGATCAGACGGTACACAAGGCATTTAATGGTGCTCAGCACAGCAGACCGAAAGTCTGTTAGATCAGTAGGTACCTACAAGATCACTGTTGCCACCTTACGGACCAGGTTCAAGTTCTGGTATAGGTATCAACAAATAGGCCGAAGGGCTGGTAAACCAGCAGGTAAAAAGGAAAAAAGTCTGATTTGAAAATTTGAATTGAAAGAACAGTTGCTTCGAGAGATTTGGGTGAATTTTTGTTTCTAGATGAAGATGTAACCAAAAACAGTACGAGCTGTTTTCGATTCTTCCAAATGTCTGCTGTATGTAAAAACATAAATAAATATTATTATAAATAGAGTGGCGCGACAGCTCTTGAAAAGCCAAGGCCTTACTGGCTTACGCTCATCAACAATTCTCTGGGTGCGTGTGAAGAATTGAGGGGAGCTACAATTTAACGCCGATTCCAAATGGCAAGCACTTTTTCATGACAGCTTGATACTCTTGGAAGTTTTGTTTGTTCTTCCCAAAAGGCAGTGCCCGTGAAAGTTGAAAAAAAACTATGGGCACGAGTAGGATTCGAACCCACGAAGTTCTACTTAGCAGACAAGGCACCTAACCACTAAGCCACGAACACTACTGTATGCACTTATTGAAAAAAATAATAGTCAAAAGGGTGGATCCTTAACCGTAGGCATGTCGTGGGACTAAATTGTGTTTTGTTTTGTTGAAAGAGGAGCAACGCCCTAGGTTACTCAGGAGACGTAAGCCCTAATTCATTTCTGCTTTAAAAAAAAGTGGCAACACTTCATTCAAAATGCCACAACCAATATAACTTTCGTTCAAAATACAACATGTATCTATGGTACTACCTTCCATCGGCTATAACGCCAGCGGAGCCCAGTGTACCCAGAAGTCATGGAGCCAGAAGTAGTCCCGAGCGAGACTATAAATTGGTATTTTCTATGGAACAAGTTCAGTATCTGCAGATGTAATTTAATTAAATTTATGGCATTCATCCAGAAAAGAGATTTTCATGCTGAAAACCCTTTTCACCTCAAATTCAGCACAATAAACTCAACTCGTAGTCGTACAATCTAGGCAAAAACCGATTTTGACTCCAAAAGTTGTTGCCAACATTTTTTTTTAATTTGAGCACGAAAGCACAGCAATTGAAACGAGAGGAAAAGAGAGGTAAACGTTTCTTCATCCTCATCATCATCATTAAGGAGTAACTTTGGCAATTCTTTATGAATACTGAAACTTCTGTAATTTGTCTCTTTTAATTTCTATCCTTTCAAATGCTGCTGCTGTAGCTGTTGGCCTGCATATCCTTCCAGTGCTTTTGTTTTGTTCTCATAGAATTTGAGTTTCAACGTGAGGAGGAACGGAACCCGTAACGAAGGCTGTGGCATGGAATGGAATTTTCTGCAAGTTATTTTTTTTTCTTTCTTTTAAACTTTTTGAAAATTCTTTCACTGTTATAAGCTGTACACTGTTCCATTAAGTTCATATACGTACTAGTTTTCAGTAGAAATCAGGATTTAGGGCTGTATGAGTTTCGAATAAAGGGCGTACGGTTTTATTCACTTATTTCAAAAGGATATTTAGGTTGGCATTTGATTTTTGACTTCTATTTAATGTAAAAATAAAGTTTCAATTGAAGAACAAAATAAAAAAAAAAACAACAAAAATAATTAAGAGATGCAAGCAATTAATCGTCAACAATGAATCTGTATATCGGCAATTCATTCCTTGGGAGATTGAGGTACACTGTCTGTGTGTCAAAAAAAAAAAATCTGTGTTTCTTTTTAGCTCCGATACTTCTTTGCTCAGTAAAATACAGCCTATTACTCCTGAATATTGTAATTTTCAATTATAATTTCCGAAGGTTAACATTTATATGGCAGAACAGCGTTTGGTGGGTCAGCTAGTAATCAAATATAGTGTATGTTACTACTGAATATTGTTTTTTTCTCACACTAACTATAAAATTTTTTGCATCATTGTTGAAATTATTGCAGAAATTATCATAATTTTCATTATATTAGTTTTGTCTTAGATTTTTGATTGCCACTGCTAAGCCGATTTCGCTCAAAGCCTAATCAGCTTTTAACAACAAAATACTGCGACGAATGAGATTAATTTTATGTAAATACGATACGATTCTTGTGACCTCGAAACATGGATTATGTAAAAATTGGAGATTCACAAAATTGAACCCATAACAATAACTTCCTCTGGGAAGTTAATAAATAATATTTGTGTTTTTTAATTTTTTATCTTAATACATAGTGGTGCACAACGATCGGAAAAAACACAGCGGCAACATTGTTTGGATGACATTTGCTTGTCACCGACTTTTCATTTAAAATGTGTTTTCTGCCAATGGGCAGAAACGACAACAGTTGCCTGCGACTTGTTGTTTTGCCAAACCGAAGCAGCAGCGGTTCTATAGGGTAATTCTTCTTCGGATCTCCACTAAGGTGTCATTTGTGGGATTGATGTTTGTTCCAAGGTATAGGTGAACACTCCTTAACAAACTCGAAATTGCTGCTACCAACAGTGACGTTTTGCCCTGGGCGGTGGACGGATGTTGCTTTGTTTGTTAATAGCATGTACTTTGTTTTGTCCTCATTCACTTCAAGACTAACGAGTTTTGCCTGTTCTTCAATCGCTGTGAAGGCCTCAAGCACAGCTCTCTTGGATCGACTGATGATGTCAATGTCGTCCGCATAGCCTAGGAGCTGGATGGACTTGTTGAAGATAGTGTTTTCCGTGCTCACATCTGGCTTGCGCACTATCTGCTCCAGGACTATGTTGAAGAAGTCACATGACAACCCTTGTCTAAACTCTGCGCATGTTTGGAATAACTCGGATGAGCTGTTTCCCATTTACACACTGTACTGTGTATTGTTAACCGTCATGCGGCACAGCTGGATCAGTTTGTTCGGGATCCTGAATTCAGACATCGCCATCATAAGCTCTTGGTGGTGGATGCTATCATATGCAGCTTTAAAGTCGATGAAAAGATGGTAAATTTTGACATGAAATTCATTGGTTTTTCCAGGTCAGTGTGAATATTTGGTCTATCGTTGTTCCGCCTGGTCTAAACCCACACTGGAATGTGCCGAATATTGTGTTGCAGAACGGTTAAAGACGATCATACAGAACGTTGAATAGGATTTTGTATAAGCAACATTAAGCAGGGATATGCCTGGGTAGTTTTTGGATGACATAGGATCGCCTTTTTAATAGATAGTCATATGGAGCTTATCGACCAATCAGTGGGCATGCATTCTTCATCCCACACCATTTTGATGACCTGATGCATTCGGTTCAACAAAACACTTCCTCCATATTTTAATAGTTCTGCCGGTATGCCATCCGATCCGGTGGCTTGTTATTTCTTAGCTTTTGGATAGCTTACTTACTTTGCTGCGCTGGGGCTCGGTCTTCATTGACTAGTCCTGCTTCTATTTCGTCATTTGCTGCCTTAAAACATCTTCAATTCCTTGTGCTTCGGTGACTATGTTTCCATCTTTTTTTTTCGAAGAGCCTGGGTCCCGGTTCTGAAACCAGAAGCTAATTGCTTCAACCTTTTAAGGAAACTGGGGGTGATGTTCTTGGTGTGGAACTCTTCTAGATCTTTGAGCTGAGAAACTGCGGAATCTCTTTTCTTTCTTTGCAGGGTCATTTTTATAATTTCTCTTTTTGTTCGGTAATCTTCTTTTGCTGTTCTTGTTTTCCATTGCATCATCTGCAAACTTGCATTTTCCGTCACTCTTTTCAATAAAGCGCATTCATCATTATACCATGTTTTCTTTTTTGGGGGTCCTCTACAGTTTTTATTATTCCGCGATATTTTTTCCACAAGGTGATGACATCTGTGGTGTTTCGGAGGCCGACGACGGAGAGTCGCTTACTCAGGTGCTCGCTGAAGTATCTGGCGCTATCCGGAGTGCTAAGGCAAAACGAACTTCTTCCTTTGAACTTCTTTCTTTGGACCGTACGTGTTGTTTTGTCGTTTGATAGTCGAGCTCTAAACTTAGCCACTGCGACTAACAGAAAGTGGGTCAGAGTCGACATTTGCTCCTCGGAAATTGCCCACGTCTTACTCAGGACAGGCTCCGTAGGCTCTATCCAGGAGGTCGTAAAAATCCTCCTTGCTAGACTGCTAAGCATCATCGTAAGTTATATCTAGTTATATTACCCACTGGTTACCACTTCAAGGTAAAGTAAGCACTTGGTGTGAAGGAAAAGATACAGCATTTATGCTCCCAGATCCTACAACACCCATCTATCAGATCAAGAAAATGGTCATTCTTTATTTTGAATGAAAATATTTTGTTTCTTGTTAAAACGGATGTTCTAAGGATTTACTTCGGAGATATTCTATAGTTAAGTGCCCAAGAAATCGTTAATCTGTAATAAAAAAAGTGAGGGTTCGAACTCTACTCGTGCCAATGATATTATGTAGTCTAACATTACAGTATTTCGCACAAGAAAGCATCGAATTACCGACAAATAACAGTAATGGCTATTGAGGCCATTTGCTGGAAACTGCCTGTTGCTGGATAAAGTTGTTGACTGAATAAATTACAGTTGATGTGACAGAAATAGCTTGAATAAGCTGGCCACTATCAAACTTTAAATTTTGGAAGTTCTCCAAATACCAGAGCACTCAGTTTCAACGAATTGGGAATGGGAGACTGCAGTTTCTCAGGCTGGGATAGTGGGGTCAAATAAATATTGAATAACGGTTATGTAGGGAACGAACTGCTTCTATCTCAAGATCTGTTTGCATCAAAAACTACCATGGGAATTTGAAGCTAAAGAAGAGAAGAAAGAAAAATTGAAACCTCTACAGTCTACAATCTTCAAAAGAAAACTAAATCCAAGTTCCAAACTATTTTTTTCTTTATTCTTTAGTATTTGTTCTTCTCAGGTATCACTTTCTAGACTTATGTTTTAGCAGCAGCTTTCTTTGCCATATCATCCTTGAACCATTCTCCGATTTTGCTGGACATGATGCATTGGAATCCATGGAACATCCAAATCTTAACAGGCTCATTGGCAGCATTCTTGTTGCACTCACTCAAAATTGGAATCAAAACCTCAGTGTTGGCCTTGTCCTTGTAGAGATGAGCGATATGTTCAACATTGTATCCAGTCTTATCGTTCCACAATCCCATGTCGGACCACACGCAGTACAGGAAATTATGTGTAATAGCATCATCGGGATATTCAAATTCCTGGAATTTTGCCAAATGACTTTCGGGCGTTGAAAGTTTCTTAGCACAAGCTGCGTTGGCGGCGAGGAAATCGTCTTCACTCTTATCAGCAAATTCAGCTGAGGCCTAGATGTATTCAAAAAAAGGTAATCTTAAAAACAACAATTAAAGCAAAGTCAACAATTTCGAACTTACAAAAGCCACACAGAGGACAAGAACTGCTGCGAATACTTTCATTTTGCGGAACGAAGTCTCTACAGATTGACTATCGAAACTGTTAAGATGAAAAATCTGAAAAACATCCGGCTTAAGTAGACGATTTTGCCGGCTTTCAGTCGAACAATGATTATAGTAATAAATTCAAATGACACACAAACATAACCTCGACTTTGACTAACGTGAGATAATGCTACGAATATTTTTAATTGATTTGGTATTGTGTGAAAAAAATTCAATTATGTGAAGATACGGTTTTGTAACGCAACTCACAGATGCGCGGAGTTCGTATGTAGATTTGAGATTAAGTTGTAGGGGGCCATCAGTAAATAAATAGAAGGTCAACTCTTGATAAGTCGAGAGATTAAATGTTTAGTAATTGTTTCTAAGAAAATTGGAAGAAATGAAATCGAAATCGAATGATCACCCACGGAGAAAATAAATAGCAGTGATAAGAGTAGATTGACAAAGAGAGTGCTGATCGAAGTGCAAAATCTTATTTGTGGATAACACTTCTATTGGATTCGATTTATCAATATCTTCTTAAAGTTAAGACAAATATTGACACACATTGTGTAAGTGTTAGAACGTCGTAGTTCGGGATTCACCAGTTCTCACAGCGAGAACCGATGGAAATTTAATGGGAACAGTACAAACGCTTCGTGAAGACACAATATCTTTAGTACAAAAACGTAAGCGCTGCTGAATTAAAAGATAGTTGAGAAAAGGAAAGGATGACGAATCTCCTACCAGCATGAAACCATTTACATAGGTTCTATCTGCATGTTCAAATCCAATCACAACTTTCCACCTTTGAAGTTAACAGTGCCAAGCGTACTGCTTACTAATGAAGCCTCAATAAACTTTGATTTCTTGAAGTCTGAAGGAATATAGTTGCTTAAAATTCTTCTTTATCCGTGTCTCCAACAGTATCATCGGCGTAGGGCCATTGTTATAGGTTAACGATAGATAGGTTGTACCCGAGGAGTAATGGTTGTGCTTTGACAAGTAAAAATTATGGAGTGGGGTTTCAATCTCACTCGAGTCTCAAATGATATCATTTCAACTGTCATGGACTCATGCGTACTGCCTCCTACGAATCACTGACGAAACTGACAAGAGTATCATTTGTCACAGAAAAGTGTTCCTCAACTTAGCTATTCAGCGATGGCTAAAAACTCAGAGTCCCTTCCACTCCAGGAATTTTGAAAATTGTAGGCGAGTGTAACGATGGACAAGCATACTATTCAGCAAACCATGGTAAAGGCTTCTTTGCGATGAATCCAAATTAAATTGAACAAAAAAATAGAGGACTAGTGGCCTCTGTCTTCTAATAAGATCTTCAATGTACATTAATGAAAGGTTAAACCGGTCGATTCCGATTTGCAGTTTCAAAGTCTGCTCATACGATAGGCGATGGTCTAATCAAATCCATAATTTGTATGACGCTTCGGTACTTTTCCTAGTTGTTGGGAGTTGAAGAACCAAAGGAACAATTAATGAGATAATAGATGTCGGGGAATACGATAAATAGCGAACTTCCGATAGCGTATCCTTTATTCTTATTTTCAATTTTAAGTAAACCAAGGACAGGTACGTTAACACAGTGAGCCGAAAAGACATTGACAGACTGTAAAGCGAAAATCCAGAGGAAAATTATCATGACTCTACTGCTACTGAAATGAGCTGATCGCCTTCTACTAAAACATCTTGCCCTACGGAAAAATATATCGAAATATATCGGTCTGAATCAGAGGTTGCTTATCGTTCAACTTTTCTAACAAAGATGTATTGTGAAGTATATGTTAGCTAAAGTTAAAATGGCTGCCATGGGTGGATAAAAGACACACTTAGGTCCACTATGATACCACATCTAAAAGCTTCTTTCTAAAGCTCTATTAAACCAATAAGAGTTTCTAAGGAGACGTAAAATTAATGACATTAAGTCTTGGAGATCATTAAGATCATTATTAAAAAGACGCGCGACGGGCGATTCCATTAGACTATGCCCGGTTATGACGGAAATTAACGAACAATGAAATCTACTTAGACATCAGACACCTAGATCACTTGAAGTCTAGGTTGGGCCAAATGTTGTTTTTCATGGTTATGTTATTCCACCTCTCTTTAAAGCATCTTTTTCTAGCAAAAGATTTCATTTAACAATTGCTATACTAGCATTATCCCATTATATTTGAATTGGTAATGTCTTACCATATTTGGCGAGTTCATCAGCTTTGCAATTTCCTGGAATATCTCCAGGTGAATGTTCAACAGAGAAACAGAA
Organism: Sphaerophoria rueppellii; assembly: GCA_920937365.1. NCBI lineage: Eukaryota > Metazoa > Arthropoda > Insecta > Diptera > Syrphidae > Sphaerophoria > Sphaerophoria rueppellii. Next base: position 70,650,247 of record CAKKXW010000003.1, on the reverse strand, counting down.
CAGCTTAACCAACGGCCCTACCTTCCAAATTAAAGTTAGTGCGAGGGGCTAACAACCCCTCCACAGTAAAAAAAACTAAGACGTTATGAAAAAGATAGTAGTCTCGGATAATGACACCCCTCTTATGGTAACCAGACCCGGAATGACGACGGACTATACATTGCGAGTTTGTACCTGGAATGTAAGAACACTCTACACTTCAGGTGCAACTCAAAAACTTGAACCTGTCCTCACGTACAAGGCGCACATCGCTGCGAACCAGGAAATACGATGGATAAGATCAGGGATACAGCGACATTTATTACAGCTGTCATCAAAGAATGCACATGTTTGGATATTGCATGCGGGATCGTCTAGGAAATCGGCTTGGATCGAAATTCATGGATTTCAAGCCAATAAGTGATAGTGTGGCTGTAATCCGCATCAAGGCCACACTACAAAACATCAGTATAATATGTGCCCACGCCCCTACCGATGATGGTGAGGAATCTAGCAAGAATGATTTTTACCACCTCCTGGATAGAACTACGGAGCCTGTCCTGAGTGCGACGTCATAATCTTACTCGGAGATTTCAATACAAAAATCGGGGAGGAAGACATCTTTGGCGAATTAGTTGGAAACGACAGCCTTGGAAGAAATAAGCATGCCCACTGACTGGTCGATAAGCTCCATACCCCCCATCTACAAAAAAAGGCGCTCCTGTGTCATGCAAGAACTACTGAGACATTTCCCTGCTTAATATTGCATACAAAATCCTATCCAATTAACTGGATGAGCGCCTTAAACCGTTCTGCAACACAATAATAGCCAGTACCGGTGTGGCTTTAGGCCAGGCAGAACAACGATATACATAGACCAAATATTCACACTGAGGCAAATCCTGGAGAAGACCAACGAATTTTAAGTCGAAACCCACCATCTTTTCATCGACTTCAAAACTGCTTAAGACAGCATCCACCGCAAAGAGCTTATGATGACGATGCCTAAATTCGGATTCTCGCTAAACAATTTATACGCAGTTCAGTGTGCAAATTGGTAACAACTCATCCGAGTTGTTTCAAACATGAGCAGGGTTAGACATGAGCAGATAGTGCGCAAGGCAGGTGTGGGAACGGAAAACAATATCTTCAACAAATCCACCCAATTCCAAGGCTATGCGGACGACATTGACATCATCAGTCGATCCAAGAGAGCTGTGCTTGAGGCCTTCGCAGCGATTGAAGAATAGGCGAAATTCGTTGGCCTTGAATTGAATGTGGACAAAACAAAGAACACACTATCAACAAACATAGCAACATCTATCCACCGCCTAGGACAAAACGACACTGTTGGTAGCAGCAATTTCAAGTTTGTTAAGGAGTTCACCAACCTTGGAACAAACATCAATCCTCAGTGGAGATCCGAACAAGAATTTTATCTAGCGAACCGCTGCTGCTTCGGTTTGGCAAAACATCTGGGTTCAAAACTCCTCACTTGAAAGACAAAGTGTCTGGTATATAAAACTTTAATTTTACCAGTCCTGCTCTACGGTGCCAAGTACTGGACTATAAGTAAAAAACAAGGAATTGATATTGGGTTCTTTCGAGAGAAAAATTCTTCGAAGAAATTTATGTTCCGTTCGCAACAATGGCGAATGGAGAAGGAGGTTCAACCGCGAACTGTTCGAGCTGTACCAAGATTTGGATGTAGTCAAGAAAGTGTTGGAAGTGATGGTTATAACGTTCAATATAATATCACTTTAATTTACATTCACTCGATATTTTCATCAAGCAAATATGTATTAAGTTTTATTTTCATTTCTGTTCATTCGAAAATTATTTTTCAATCAATAAAGAACATAGAACTATATTGTTAATACTTAAAGCTCTATTTATTTTCTGGTTGTACCTGCGCGCAGGTAAGGTAATGCTAATATTTATATTTCAACAGATTATGAGACTTAATTGTACAACAGAAATAAGTAAGGAAATAAGGAAATAAAGAATGGATTCAACAAAATCAAATATTGTTAAATTAAATAATTATAATTATGTAAACTGGAAGTTTAGGATGGAGTTATTGTTACGCAAGCAAAATTTATGGAAGAAGGTTATTCTAGGTGAAAAACCGAAACCAATAATAGGTGAAAACAATACAATTTCGAATCAAAAAGTTATCGATGAATGGGAAGAATTTGACGATGAAGCCAGGGGCACGATAGGTTTATGCGTTGATGACGATCAACTTGCCCATATTCGTTTAGAGACAACAGCAAAATCGACATGGAATGCACTCAAAAATTATCACGAGAAGAACACACTCACCAACAAAGTATTTTTGATGCGATCAATTTGTTCGTTGAAGTTAGAAGAAGGTGGAGATGTTAAAGGACATATTTCCAAAATGCAGGACTATTTCACAAAATTACGTGATATTGGTGAAGAAATGTTATCCGACAAATGGAGTGCTGCAATGTTATTAAGTAGCTTACCTGAGAGTTATAATGCTTTAATTACTTCATTAGAATCCCGCAAGGAAGAGGAAATAACTTTTGCATTAGTACAACAAAGGGTCATAGCAGAATATGAAAGGCATACAAATATGAATGGAAGTTCTGAAGATTGTGTTTTGAAGACTGTGACTAACGTTGTAGTTTGCTATTTTTGTCGGAAACCAGGCCATCAAAAGAAGTCTTGTGAAAAATACAAGGATTGGGTTGCAAAAAGATTTTCAAGAAGACGGATGTCAAATCAAAACAGAATCTTGTGACAATTCAAGGGATTTTCTATTCACTATTGGTCAAGCAAACAAATTCAGGCGAATGGAAACTCAACAACGGTTTAAGGAATTGGATCAGGAACTTTGAAATTTTTGGACGAAAGTGGAAATGTTCATCAAGCAAAGGCATCAGAAGTTTTGTACGCTCCGAGTTTAACAGATTACATGCTTTCTGTCAAACAACTTACCAAGAATGGATTACGAGTCCAATTCGATAATAGGAAATGCGAAATCAAGCACGAAGGTAAGCAAATTGGTATAGGGGATGTAGATGGTTCTCTATATGTTTTGCGACAACCTCACGATATGTGTGCTTTGATTGAACATAACGAAAATTGTATACATCAACTACATCGAAGGATGGGGCATAGAGATGCTTACGCGATAAGAAAAATGAATGCTGATCAGGGCTGCCATTTCAAATTTTCACAGAGGAGTATTTTCAAGTTCTAGAAGGGAGTATTTTGCTATTGAAGGGAGTACACAAACAAACATTTTTTAACAGGGACACTTTTTGAGTAGGTAGAAGAAAAAGAATCGAGTTTTGACAGCTTTGAATTTAACTTGTGAATGCATATTTTCACTAATGAATCACTAACCATTTTCATCATGAAAATTCACCAACGGCTTTCTGTCGAAATGCGGAGTCGATGACCACATTTTCATTCGTATTTCTCAACCTAGTAGACCGGGGGTAGAATCGTGTAAGCTGATTTTTGATAGTTTTTGAAATTCAGGAAAAAAAGAAGAGATAATTGAATGTCAACTATCAACTATCAGCTTACACTATTCTAATCCAGCAATAACAAGTCGAGTCCAAGTATTTCAGTCAGGATATTCGTTCTGTAATGTTGCCTTTTGAAGTGCCGAAAATATGGCTGCCTTTCAGGCGACCGTAGCAAATGATCCAAATCAGTCAGTTCCATGGCGTTCTGAATGGCCAGCGTTATCGCATCATGATTACCGATTATTTTTGGCTCGCATTTGAATTTATATGGATTTTGGCCACAAGTAGTTTCAATAAGCTACAAAGCACACCTCACAATCCCAATTGAAGAGTAGGTTTGATGGGCGAGTTATCTCAAGAAATGGGAGTCTATTGCCCGCCTTGTTCCTGTAATTTAACACCAATAGACTAGTTGTGTTCGCTCAATAATCGTATGATATGTGTAAGCCCGGCAGTTAATATAATATAATGTTCCTTTAAGTTTCTAAGCGTCTGTTTCACAATGTAAAAGTAAAGTTCTGATTAGATAACCAGCACTTAAATTAGATGCCAGTTAAATCCTCCTGTTAATGAGTTTTACGTTACACATGCAGCCTTCTAATAAATTTGTGTTTTGGGTAACTAATTGCCAGTTATTCCAACAACGACAACGTCAAAGCTAGGAAAAAAAAAATAAACAAAAATCAAAAGGATATTTGTTGTTGTTTCGGAAATTACTCCGGATAATTTCCTGTAGATTTTGCTCTCAACTCAATAGAGGTCAGAACCACTATTAACTTTTGAGGGTGCTCGGATATCAGAACTAATCTACGGCAATGACCTAATAGCGTTCAATGAATAAATACCAGCCTTTGAAAGTTATAATTCTTTGTTTGACTTGTGATAGTGATCTTTAATCAATCAATACACAGGATGATTATCAATCGAATCATATTTCGTATTGCGGAATGTAATCGATCGAACCATGTAATATTTTGAATAAACCTGAAAATATTGCGAATATTTCTAATTTGGGAATTCTATGTTGTCCAAGGATTCCATGATAATGCGTTCTAACTCGGAAAACGCGGTGGTGACTCGTGGTGACTCCACAACGCGAAAAAAAACTCATCAAACTCATCGTGTCGAGAAGAATATCCATTTTATTGGAAAAAATGAAAATTATTTACGAATCCTTGCTTTTGAGAAATTTAATTCTATTGTAATTGAAAAAAAAGACAAATCTTGTTTTTTTTTCAGACTTTTAATTCTGTTAACTGCCAGTTAACTACTTTATAGGGCACTTCATCCTCCCTATAAGTTGCTTGACACTTTAACTACTAGTAAGGTCTACTCAGATATTTCGAAACGCTATTTTGAATTTTAACTGCTAGCTAGCTTTAGCTTCCAAGTAGCTTAACTTGAACTTTACTTGTATATTGTGAAACAGGCGCTAGGGGGAGTATTTTCGAGTATAGCGGAGTATGGGAGTACACTGAACGCAAAGGGAGTACAAATACTCCCATGGTAGTAGTTCCGGCAGCGCTGATGCTGATGGATCTATTCAAGGACTCAATATAGTCGACTGCGGTAAGGCTAATATTTATATTTCAACAGACATTGAACAATCTGAAACGACAAACAAAACAGATCAAATACTTCAGAAGCGTATATCGGACAGATCAAACAAAGGCGTTCCACCAAAGCGTCTTATAGAAGAAATAAATGCAACTAAAGAAATAAACGAACCCTCTAGTTACAATGAAGCAATCGAAAGTGACCAAAAGGCGCATTGGCTTACAGCGATGCAAGAGGAATTGGAGTCACACGAAGCAAAAGCCACATGGGACCTCGTTGATCTGCCACCCGGTAAAAAGGCGATCGGAGGAAAGTGGGTATTCAAAATTAAAACTGGATTAAATGGACAAATAGAACGCTATAAAGCCCGATATGTTGCTCAAGGATTTTCTCAGAAGTATGGGGAAGATTATGATGAGGTCTTTGCACCTGTGGTAATGCACACAACATTTAGGACCTTATTGTCAGTAGCCGCAAAGAAGAAAATGGTTGTTCATCATTTAGATGCGAAAACAGCATTTTTAAATGGAAATCTAACAGCGGTTCAAAGGTTTGCTTGTTAAAGAAAAGTATTTATGGTTTAAAACAAGCAGCGAGATCGTGGAATAGTGCACTTCATAAGGTACTTGAAGAAGGACAATTTCAACAAAGTTACAATGATCCATGCTTATACATAAAGAAAATCGATGGAAACTTCTGTTATATCATTATCTATGTTGATGATATAGTTGTGGCGTGTGCAACGGTTGAACAAATAAATCAAATTGAAGACATTTTGCAAAAACATTTCAAAATGCAGAATTTGGGATCCATAAAGCACTACTTGGGGATGGAAGTCGTTAAGGATAAGACTGGTAACTATTCACTTTGCCAATCAGCTTACATAGCGAAAATTGCATCAGATTTTGGAATCATTTGATCACTTTGAAAACAATTCACAGTACAGACAATTAATTGGACGACTTTTATATTTGTCAGTTAACACCGGACCAGATATTTCAGCCAGCATATGTATTTTGGCTCAAAATGTTTCAAGACCAACCAATCAAGACTGGAATCAACTTAAGCGTGTCGTTAAGTATTTAAAAGCAACACAAAGTATGAAGTTGATGTTAAGCAAAATATAATCGAAAAATTTGACACTGTATGGTTATGGTGATGCTACTTGGGCGGATGATAAAATTGGACGAAAATCGAACAGTGGTAGAATATTTTTCTTGAATGGAGGTACAATAAGCTGGTCATGTAACAAGCAAAACATGATTGCATCTTCGACATGTGAAGCGGAATTCATTTCCATAGCAGAAGCAGCTAAGGAAGCGAAATGGTTGCTTCCACTATTAGAAGAAATGCATGAGATTATTGAAAAACCTACACTCATCTATGAAGATAATCAAAGCTGCATTGATTTGGTTCGTGATCATAAATTTTCGTATAGAACAAAACACATTGATACGAAATATAAAATGATAAGAGATCTAGCAAGAAACAAAATTATTGAATGTGAGTATTGTTCTACTGAAGAAATGGTTGCGGATCTATTGACAAAGCCATTACCTCAAGCCAAACATATCTACTTACGGATTGCATTTGTTCCGTAAGTTATTATTTGAACGAGGAGGAGTGTTGGAAGTGATGGTTATAATTATAACGTTCAATATAATATCACTTTAATTTACATTCACTCGATATTTTCATCAAGCTATTTACATTTAAGTTTTATTTTCATTTCTGTTCATTCGAAAATTATTTTTCAATCAATAAAGAACATAGAACTATATTGTTAATACTTAAAGCTCTATTTATTTTCTGGTTGTACCTGCGGTAAGGCTAATATTTATATTTCAACAGAAAGCCAAGAAAAGACGACTACATTGGCTCGGCTAATGGACCCCCCAGTTCAAAACAACAAATAAGACCGAACCTACGGTACAAGGACCAAGTTACTGCAGACGCCAGAGTTCTTGGTTTCAGCGACTGAAGAGTGCATGCGAGGGACCGTTCCCCATGGAAGGCTGCATTATCTCAAGCTGAGATACTTCATGGTTTTGTGAGCCGGTTAAGTAAGTTAGTATAAAATGAGCAGGAAATTTATCTCAATCAAGCTGAATCAAGTTTTAATTTGAATAATTTTCGCTACGATTTTTTTTTTTATCACAAAAAGGGTCCGAATGTAAAAACGATGATTACTTACTGAGATACAGCCTTATAAAGAACAACTCAATTTTTATTTTGTTTAAGCGTTCTCTCCTTTTTTTTACTTGTGTATCTTCAGTTATTTAAATCCATTATCAGGTTGGTTTTCAATAGCGTAACAGGTACAATGGTTGGCACCCCCAATTTTTGTACTAATTATTGGCTTGACACCCTTCATAAAATTAAGAATTTACGAAAAACTACTATGCCTGGGAACTTAAAATCATATATTTTCATAAGATGTATCAATTATCTACAATGCTGCATTTTTATTAAGAATCATTTCAATCTCAATTCATTTTTATCAGTGAAAAAGTAATGTCGTTCTAAATTCGTGAAAAAGGCGCTAAAAATACAGTGTTCCCGCTAAGGAGACTAAATTTTGTATCTGTCCGTTTTTCAATTTTTTTTGAGTTTTTGGATGAATATTTATTTTTTTAAATATAGAAATATAATAAATTAAATATTTTCAATTGTGTTTTTGTAAAAAACAATGTTTAAATTGTTAAAACAGGGGTGCCAATAATTGGTCCAATAAAAAGTTGTGGTTTAATTATTGGCAGCGGGGTGCCAATAATACGTGCTATGTGGCATCAGTTATTGGCACTGCCAATAATTGTATTTTAGAGACTGCCAATAATTGTACCCTGTATCAGTTGTAAATTTCAGTTTGAAAAATGGGACAAAAACGGCACAAATATGGAGAAGAAAATAATCAGCATGCTTTAATAATTAAATAATATTGTATTAATTATAATTTTTAATTTCCCAGAAGGGACCATACTGACTGAAACTCATGTTGAAATGTCTTAAAATTAATTATGAAGCAATTTATAAAAAACTTGAAATTTAAAATGTATGTTAGAGATTTTTTAATAAAATATAATTTAAATTTTTTTTATTTGCGTTAAATGAATTTTTTTGTCATAATAAACAGTTATTTTAAAACTAAATTTTGATCAAAATAGCTAGCTTTCACGAAAAAAACAATGGTTTTTCTCTGATTTTTAAGGGTGCCAACAATTGTACCCTTGGGTGCCAACAATTGTACCTTGGTGCCAATGATTGTGCCTTTTCGCAGTCTTTTCCTATTTATAGTTTTTATAAGATTCTATGTTTATTTTACATTTTTTTATGATAATATTTAAGTTAGAAATTCTTTAGGTTTTAATTTGACTTACAAATTATAGAACTCGCTCTTTAAATGCGAGAGCAATTCGCAATTTAAAGTGAAAAAATGCTTAGGGGTGCCAACCATTGTACCCGTTACGCTACATACAAATGTTTGCAACAAAATATAAGAGTTTTGTTGCTAACTAAATTCTTTCAAAACATGTTTCCGCTTACAGTTTTTAAGTCTAACCACTCCACTTCACTCAAATGAAAACAGAAAATATTTTCAGCAAAGCTATTTCCATTCAAAATCGCCACAATGCTCAACTACTTGCCAACATCAGTAACATTCATTTAAATATTCCTTAAAAAAAAAAAACTAAAAATGAAAATATATTTTATAACATTTTTGCAATTAAAACAAACGCAATGTGAGTTTTTTTTTCTACAAAAACTCAATTTATATAACAAAAGAAACCATCGAGCATTTTTTTGTACAAAAACAAAAATGTAGAAGAAGTGTGAGTGGCACACTTCTAAAATGGTTCATTTGGAAAAATGTTATTGAATGAAAAATAAACAGAACAAAAAAATTAAATAATATACAGAAAAAAAACAGAATTGAATTATTAAAAAATTCTGTAGAAAAAAAAAACTCAACCTCAATGGCCAGTGTTTTTCCTATTGAAGTGGTCAATTCAAACAGTTTTTATATTTTGCACACAATGTTCATGGCCGTGTGTAGGAACAGCGAATAATATACTTTTTTGTGTGCGTGTGCTTGTGTTCCGATGGTCATTTAAAACATAACCCCTCAGTGAAAATTCTGGATGGAAATTGTGTTCACCCAGCTTCACATGCCCCCAATACGGCCTCGAAATTGAAACTCAAGTCCTTATAAAAGTTGTTAAAAAAACAAGAAAAACATGAACGAATTATTATGAAAAATGCAAGAGCGTTTATACCAACAACTCACCAGAAAATTGGTTTCACTTCAAAAATAAAAATACTCAGGTTTATATACCTATGGAGGTTTTTTACTCTTTTTGTAAATTTTTAAGCACTGTTTTTATTTTTGACGAAGCGTAGGTTAGAAGGGTGCTGGTCTCTTGTGTACGAAACTGACCAACGTTTTTTTCCGCTTTTATAAATAAAACGAAATTGTAAAATTGAGGCGCTGCGCTGCCCTCTTAACAAGTTGCCACAGGAGCGGATTTAACGAGGTGTAGTTTAATTACAATTTACTTGACCAAGGGAGCAACTGCAACATTAGTTGCTGACTGGTTCCAAACCAATTTAGTCAAAAGATTTCCAGAAGTGTGCATAAGCTCACTCCTGGAACGCTCATTGATTCTTTCGACTGTTCTGCGGGATGTAATGGTCGAACCTCCAGTTTTTGAGTAAGCAATATCAACACTGGCAATGCATACGTTTGTTCATACCCAATATATCCAACGCCTAATTAAAAAAGAGTGGACTAGTGCACATGTCCCTCCTTCAGATCTTAGTTGGATAAGCTGGTCAATGCCTAACTGCAAGAACGTGCAGAAGAAGAAGACTGCGAGTGTCAAAACTATTCCACCTTGGATTTGCTTCGTTCATAAAGTGGTAAAGAGAGTAGATTCTTCAAAACTCTCAATTAAAAGTTGATATTTTCTGCCATGGATAGGGAAGTTTGTAAGACTTATTTCTTCTACTAAAAGAAGAACACCTTTAGCCGCTATTCGTCTCGTCTCTAAAACTGGGAAGAGTAAACACTCTTAACACTTAAATAGCAGTCCTTTGCTACATGACTTTCGTATTTATATAATTTACAATTCACTTACTTCTAAAAAGTTTGTAATTTAACTTATACTTTTGTATCAATTGAACCTTTACAACTTCTTTATGATACGTTTAAGATCTTGGTAATAGTGGTTAAAGCTTTACCAATAGTGGTTTGGAAGATTTGATGTTCTTACTGTCAAGAGGGTACGATTGCAACTACGGACCGCTCTATTATATCAAATACCCCTGGACATGATTCCTGCCGATACACTGTTACGATTATCGTAGCAACGATTGGCCTAAAGTAAAACACAAAAAACGTAATCGTAATGTACCCTCTCCCTACAGAAACCTGGAAAATAAGAACACTTAACCTGCTAGATTAAGCATATTTATAATTGAATGGTAATTATCTGCGTCAAAGCTAGCCTGCAGTCAATGGGTTACAATTCCAACGAATCTGACTGAAACTGAGAAGTCAAAAATGACGAGCTTAACGGCTTCTCGATAGAATGTACATGTTCGGAGACTCTTATTAAATGACCGAGCCATTTGAATCTCGGACCATGACCATTCTGGCTAAGTCCATGTCGTTGTACAACCCGTAAAACTCACTGTTGTATCTACTTCGCCATTCCCCTTCAAAGCACACGGGGCCAAGAATTACCCGAAGAACTTTCCTATCGAAACAGCCTGTTTTGTCATGGTCCATACTTCTGCATCATACAGCAGGACTGGGATTATGAGAGTGTTATACATTTTTACTTTAGTTTATTGCGAGAGGGTTTTTTCCCCTCAATCGCTTTCTCAGCTCAAAGAAACCCGGTACCGATGTTATGGCATTGGGTGTCCTTCCTCTGACTGCATATACTTAGTATTTCCCTCATTTAACGCCAAAACCCATTATTGCCACTTCTGTCTCAATTCTCACAAAGGCGTCATTGACATTACGCTGCGTTCTTCCTATTATATCAATAACGTCGGCGTACGCGATAAGTTGAACAGACTTTTGGAGAAAGTGACTCTGGTTTTAACGGTGAAGTTTTCTCAACAATGATGTCAAAGAAATCCTTTTCTGACCTCGAAAGATTCCGCTTGTTGCCAATCTTGATGGCGCAGCGTGAGTTCTAGCTCGATGATTTTGGGCCAGCTGTTTTACCTTCCGATAAAAGCTCCTGTTATGCAGGGCTTATGCTCTTGTCCTCTTATGCAGTGGAGCTCCATATGCCTCCTGCTTGGCGGCATGGGCATGTTTGCATTCTTCGTCAAACCAGGGGTATCATTTTGATGGCTATGAAACCTTGCTTTCTGGCAATGTTGCCACTGGTCTTCGACACTTGATGTTGGCAGGATAGGACTTCTTAATGGGTCACTTGAAACTCGATCAGAGAGGGTACTGGCGATCTCTTATGATTGTTGCCTTCCGACGTAAAATTTTCTTGCATTTCCTTTGTTTTGCCGTTTCAGGATATTCGTAGCACTACCTTGGCTACACCGGTGTCCGAGAGGTCCGAGTCGATCTTTGCTCTTCGGAAAGTTCAAAGATCTAGAATGCTGAACAAGTGCCCTCCGACGATCGTAATGTGATGATTCTGGTTGACGGTTAATTGATCAGGAGATCTCCATGTTCCTTTATGGATGTTGAGATGTGGAAACCATTTGCTTGCTACCACAACGTTTCGCACCGCAACAAAATCGATCAGCCGGAATCCGTTGTCGGAAGTGGTGTCGTGCAGACTGTGCTTTCCACCAATGATGTCCTCTTTTCCAGCTTTTAGTTAAAATCTCCGAGGACACTTTTAATGTCATAGTTAGAACATTGCTGATATGTTTTGTCGAAGAGCTCGTAAAACTCATCTTTGGTGTCGTCTTTTTTCCTTTCTGTGGGGCATGCGCACATATTATGCTAATGTTGCCGAAGTAAGCCTTGATTCAGATCGTCGTGATGCGTTCGCTTACACATTTGCAGCTCAAGCCTTTTTGCTAAAGTCTGCTTCCGACGACGAATCCGCATCCAAAGAGCCGTTGTTGTTCCTCTCGGTAACAATTACCATAGTAAATGTCTCAGTTTTTCATCTTCCTTTTTGCCCGGTCCATCCCATCGCATTTTCTGGATAGCGGTAATACCTGGTTTGTAGCAGTTTTGGGTCTCTGCAGCACGCGGTCTATTAAGGAACTTAACATTCCACTTGCATATCCGAAATTCTTTGTCCTTAAAATATTTGCTTGGTGTATCAGTGTATCTGTATCCGTCCAGGCCTGTTGTTGATTCGTAACTAAATTTTTTTCTACGTAGTCGAGGAGTCACCCTGATGTACAACCTCCAACCAGGCACTTGATATGACTCCAAGCTCAAAAGCCGGATAAACCGCTCTTTTTACGTCTTGAGCTTCAATAAGTCGAAGTAGCCCGTAAAGGTATTCACCAAGTATTTCGGCACAACTGTAACCGAAAACGCCACCGTTGATTGCAGAAAAAGACATTTATTCGCTGCCATCACTCATTGGGAGTGTCTTGGTGGGAAAACTTCTTCGTTGGGGGGTAATTAGTATCAACAGCCTACTCCGCTTCGACCTGTCGACCATAGGAGGCCCTTCTGCGATGATTTAGTTTTTATTATTAAAAACGGTAGTACCACGTCTCTGCAAGGGTGTGTATTCACTGTTTTATCTTAGGAGCAGACAGACTCTGGGTATAATAAAAGGTGATAATCGCAGTGGCGTGAAAGTTCACTCTTACTTCATAATTTTTGCACAAGAATCCGATATGAATTATATCATACGAAGTGAATGAAACACTGCCTGCTTGTTGTTGTTGACTTACTTCATGTAAACTTCGTGTAAGAAATTACGGATAGTTGACTCGACTTTGCCATAGCTCGTTAGGTATTAGGTTGCCCTACCTTACCTTGACGAAGAATTTAGATACACAGCAACCTATAGAACTCCAGAAGGTCAAAGTGCATGTGTCAGCTTTGACGTTAACAGCGTAAAAAATTTGTATCCACGGTACGGTACGGTAGAAAAAGGTAGCTGGGACCACCGGCCTAAAAAAAAGAGTAGTAAAAAGAGCCTTCCATAAACTTTTGGAAAATGGGAATTTACTGATATACCTCCTGGAAATTGTATTGCTATGCTTCTCTTTCCTAAACTGTATTCTCAAAAAACAAGTCAATGGACGAGTTTTCCGTCCTCACTATAAGCTTTCTACAGACCTCGGTGGACGGTTCTCGATTTAGTGCTCATCGATCTGCCAATGCAACATACTAGCAAATTGGGATGGGACAGCATTATCTGTTATTCTCAGTTGCCTAGCAACCAAAGAACATTGAACATCGATCCTTTGTCGTCCAACCAACACATCGAACAATTATCAAAGTTTCCCTTAGCCCGTCTCAAATGATTCTCTTGGAAACTTTTTCAGTATCCATCATGGATGATGAAATATTCCAACAATTTGTTTTGTTCCCTTTCCCATTGAAATCCGCTCCCGTGCAGCCCAAATTTTGTTGGTTTGAGTTGGTTTTAAATTGTTCTTGTTCTTCTGAATACGAAGTCAGTTAAAAATTAATAAGTATATTTCATTTATTTTTGTTTCTGGTTGTTCACTTGAATTTTTGCCACCCAAAAACACACGCGTGGGCCGACTCCTTTCGACAAGTGGAGAACGTTGAAAAACAAAATTAAACTACAGAAAAAGAGTAAACTAGAACACGTAGGTACCTTACCTACCTACACATTGTGCAAGAACCTGGAATCTCTCAAACTCCGGCCACTCTCCGGTTAATTACAAAGTGACCACTTCATGAAAACAAAAAAAAAAAATCCTGAGGGAAGGAATGCTTTACCTTTTTTAACTGCAGCTTTTTTTTGTTGAGGGTTTTTTCTAGGTGAAATAAATAACTGGCGCGCACCCCTCGTTTAAGGGCTAATTGATATTAATTAAGACCAGTATTTCTTTATTTTTTTGGATTTCTTTTCTTGAATTCTGCGAGGGTAGAATTACTTGAGGATAAAAAAAGGGGAGAAGTTTTTTGTTTCTTATGCAAAATAAACCAAGAAATATTCACTGAGTGGTGGTCATGGGTATTATGCTCAACTGCGTGGGATGGTTGTTAATGAATGGTGAGAAAGAGCGTGGAAAAGTGGTCTTCCGTCTTAAAGACAAGGTTTTAACTGAAGTTTAAGGGTCCAGAACCGTATGGTTTAGCTTTAATCAATACCATAACGTGTGTGGTGTGTAAACAGTTGCAATAAAAACGAACTACGTTTTAACGCATTGTAAGGCAATTATGATTTTAAAATGCCCCAAGAGCCCAGGGCGCCAGTTTCGCAAGAGCACTCAGCATCGTGTAGTACCTACATTCAGCTTCCATTGTAATTGCTTCCGCATCGTTCACATTCCTTTGTTTTCGGCATGTGGAAGCCGAAGTGTCAGTGGATTTTAGAACAATGGAAATCGGTTTGTTATCGCGAGGTAGCTGACATAGGAAGCATTTCCTGACAGTCGACGAAACATAGATCCCCTGGAAAATATCAGGGACCAAGAAACAATTAAGGCCATTATCGAACTCTACTCATGTAACAAGAGTCAGGGTAGAAAATGGGGACTAAACCCCAAAATAGCCATGTATAGATGTACACTGCTATTGTCAGACCGATTCTAACCAATGGCAGTTTGGCTTGGTAGAAAGCTCTGGAGAAATCCAAGATTATAAAACTCTTACCAAGTACAAGAAATGGCTTTCATCAGTACTAAGTTGTGATGAGGACTACCCCAACAGCGGGTTTAGAAACGAACCTCAATCAAAAAGCGGATGAGCATGCAATGAAAGGCCCTACACTATATCCCCCTCTCATAGATCATCATATAGGATTCAAATAGATGGAATTTCCTAGAAATCTGTGTTAATATCAGAAAACTATGGCCTAGATATGATAAGAAAAAATCCAACAGGATTTTAACTCTTGACAGACCCTCCCTAAGATCCCTAATCGGCATTATTTCAAGACACAGCCTCAACAACTTGGCTACCATAAAAAAAATATGGGTCTTAGTACCGATGACCTATGTACAGGCTTTGGTGATGACGATGAAGACGAGCATTATTTTGGTGTAGAAACGACAGCGTGTTGTCAAATTTATTCGTAAAAAGTAAGTAAATAAATTTGTTATATTTACATCAAGAAATTGTTGAATGTACAGATAATTCACATATAAGAAAAAAGAACTCACAATGAGGTGTAGATTTCACAACTAATTTACGTTCATTCTACCACCACACAGCAGTCAGCCGACATCACTGACTGTAAGGATACAACAAATCGTAGTTTCGATATTAAATTGTGGAATTCACAGCAAATGCATTCAAACCTGCAACTAATAACATGTTGAAACAACAAAAAGTTGTGAACCATTTACCGATTTTGAGTGAACCAGACGCCAGATGCTAAACATGTTTGTATCTCCTTCACATTTGATTCTTGCGTTTCAGTGCAAGCTTGTTAAAACTTAAAAATAATATCTGTGCTCTGTTTAAACAAAATGAATAGTGAATTTTTAGACGAGGAAAATAGTGTGCTTCAATTTTTGGACGCAGAACTTTTTGAAATAGTAAACAATTTCACATTATTTAAAAGTGCTGCCCCATTTTTAGCAGATAAGTTTCATTTCATTGTGCTTAAAACATTTTTATCGAATGGATTTGTGTTCGGGAATCTGGATAGGTCGAGGATTGACAAAAAGAAGCCTATTGCTTATCAAGTCAGAGCACTTGTTAAAAATCTTTTCAGATTCAGAACTAGGTCTTCAATTGGAATTTGAAGACGAATTAAATAAGTGGAAAGCAAAAGAAGTAAAGTAGTTGTTTTACATGTATAAAAGTTAGGTGCATGCAATCTTAAAGTCAAATCATTTTCATGTTTAGTTTGCGCAGTGCAGCACGGTTTCAAGCGAAATCAGCATCAAAAATTGGATTGACTGTTTGTCACAAGAGTCCACTGTAACACTTAAATCCACAACGAGCTCCTTCCTATCTAATTCCCCCACGGATTTATTGGTTTGCTTACAATAAATATATTCTGATTTTAATAGTTATTTTTTAATAGCCAATAAAAGATATTCTTGCACTGATCTTAGAAATAAGTAAGAAAGTTACCAGTGCTAACAAGGTTCTAAATAAGTGAGAGCAAAAGCAAATTGTGCAGCTTATTGTGGAATTTTATAAAACAAATTTCCACACACGAACTAAACACAATCGCCAAAGACATCGCAGCAAAATTTTCATAGATAAGAAAAGGTGAGAATACATTTATACTTTTCAACAAACTTGAAAAATTACAATGATAATTTTTGTTCAGGGAACTTACTTTATACCAGCACACGGAAAATATTCCCATCCGGAATTTTGTACAACGCCTACCATAATTCCAATGGGGGTAGAACCAAGCATACAGCAAAACTTAAAGACGAACTAACCGATACATCATTAGAAAGAGGTATAAGCCTGCGGATTCTTTTCATTAGTAGGCTTATTTTCAAAATTAAGAACATTAACATTCCTTCTAATTTGTCAATTAATAGATTAACTAAGATTTTAAATCTCTATATCCTGAGTCATCAACCAAACTATTTACAGCATATTCCACTTTAAACTCTTTATCAAAAAAGTATTATTTGCAAGAAGGTGTACTCAAAAGTAAGGACTATCAGAACCAACTTGCCTCCGTGATTTTGCTTGATGAAGGTAAATATAAATTTCTATATGAATCCTTACCTTTCGTTATTTTATTTCAAACTCTAATTATATTCTAGTAGTGTCCGTAGCTTAGTGGTTAGGTGCGTTGGCTGCTAAGCATAACGTCGTGGGTTCGAGTCCTATTTCATCTTTCACGGGCACTGCCTCTTGCGAAGAATTGACACAAACTTCTAAGAGTATCATCTGTCATGAAAAAGTGCTTCTCAACTTTGCCGTTCGGAATCGGCGTTCAATTGTAG
>CAKKXW010000003.1:70620693-70632633 GCA_920937365.1 Sphaerophoria rueppellii | reverse complement strand
TATAATATTTAAGTGAACACCATTTTCATGTTTGTTTTACTACAAACGTGATTGGTTAACAATGAAATTGACAATGACGTTATTGTTTTGAACAATGAACATTGTATCATTTAAATAAAAAAACTAACAATGCCAGCATGTTCAAATTAAACATATTCGTGCTTGACGCAAAAACAAACAAGATTATAGTTTGATTTTACCAAGGTTTTATTTTCGGTGTAACAGCTGATGGGACAGAAATAGCTTGAATAAGCTGGCCACTATCAAATATTAAATTGTTTAAATTCTGCAAATACCAGAGCAATCCAGTTTTAATGAATAAGGAATGGGAGAACGGTTATGTTAGGAAAGAACTGCGTCTGTTTCAAGATCTTTTTGCATCAAAAACTACAACGGGAATTTTGAAACTATGAAAACCTCTACAATCTTCAAAAGAAAACTAAATCCAATTTCCAAACTATTTTTTTTTTTTTTTATTCTTTAGTATTTGTTCTTCTCAGGTATCACTTTCTAGACTTATGCCTTAGCAGCAGCTTTCTTTGCCATATCGTCCTTGAACCATTCTCCAATCTTGCTGGACATGATGCATTGGAATCCATGGAACATCCAAATCTTAACAGGCTCATTGGCAGCATTCTTGTTGCACTCACTCAAGATTGGAATCAAAACCTCAGTGTTGGCCTTGTCCTTGTAGAGATGAGCGATGTGTTCAACATTGTATCCAGTCTTATCGTTCCACAATCCCATGTCGGACCACACGCAGTACAGGAAATCACGGGTAATAGCATCATCGGGATACTCAAATTCCTGGAATTTCGCCAAATGACTTTCGGGAGTTGAAAGTTTCTTAGCACAAGCTGCGTTGGCGGCGAGGAAATCGTCTTCACTCTTATCGGCAAATTCAGCTGAGGCCTAGATATATTCAAAAAAGGTAATCTTAAGACCAACAATTCAAGCAAAGTCAACAATTTCGAACTTACAAAAGCCACACAGAGGACAAGAACTGCTGCGAATACTTTCATTTTGCGGAACGAGGTCTGTACAGATTGACTATCGAAACTGTTAAGATGAAAAATCTGAAAGACATCCGGCTTAAGTAGACGATTTTGCCGGCTTTCAGTCGAACAATGATTATAGTAATAAATTCAAATGACACACAAACATAGCCTCGACTTTGACTAACGTGAGATAATGCTACGAATATTTTTAATTGATTTGGTATTGTGTGAAAAAAATTCAATTATGTGAAGATACGGTTTTGTAACGAAACTCACAGATGCGCGGAGTGTGTATGTAGATTTGAGATTAAGTTGTAGGGGGCCATCAGTAAATAAATAGAAGGTCAACTGTTGATAAGTCGAGAGATTAAATGTTTAGTAATTGTTTCTAAGAAAATTGGAAGAAATGAAATCGAAATTGAATGATCACCCACGGAGAAAATAAAGAGCAGTGATAAGAGTAGATTGACAAGGAGAGTGCTGATCGAATAAGTGCAAAATCTTATTTGTGGATAAGTACTTCTATTGGATTCGCTTCATCAATATCTTCTTAAAGTTAAGACAAATAATGACACACATTGTGTTAATGTAAGATCGTCGTAGTTCGGGTTTCACCAGTTTTCACAGAGAGAACTGATGGAAATTTAATGGGAACAGTACAAACGCTTCGTGAAGACACAATATCCTTAGTAAAAACGTAAGCGCTGCTGAATTAAAAGATAGTAGAGAAAAGGAAAGGTTGACGAATCTCCTACCAGCATGAAACCATTTACATAGGTTCTATCTGTATATTCAAATCCAATCACAACTTTCCACCTTAGAAGTTAACAGTGCCAAGCGTACTGCTAAATTATGAAGCCTCAATAAACTTTGATTTCTTTAAGTCTGAAGGAATATATGTAGTTGCTAAAAAATTCTTCTTAATCCGTTTTTCCAACAGTATCATCGGCTTTTAGTACCGCAGCGTAGGGCCAGGTTGACTATAGATAGGTTGTACCCGAGGCGTAATGGTTAGTGCTCAATTTCACTCGAGTCTTAAATGATATAATTTCAACTTTCATGGCCTCATGCGTACTGCCTCCTACGAATAACTGACAAGAGTATCATTTGTCACAGAAAAGTGTTCCTCAACTCAGCTATTCAGCGATGGCTAAAAACTCAGAGTCCCTTCCACTCCAGGAATTTTGAAAATTGTAGGCGAGTGTAACGATGGACAAGCATACTATTCAGCAAACCATGGTAAAGGCTTCTTTGCGATGAATCCAAATTAAATTGAACAAAAAAATCGAGGACTAGTGGCCTCTGTCTTCTAATAAGATCTACAATGTACATTAATGAAAAATTAAACCGGTCGATTCCGATTTGCAGTTTCAAAGTCTGCTCATACGATAGGCGATGGCCTAATCAAATCCATAATTTGTATGACGCTTCGGTAATTTTCCTAGTTGTTGGGAGTTGAAGAACTAAAGGAACAATTAATGAGTTAATAGATGTCGGGGAATACGATAGCGTATCCCTTATCCTTATTTTCAATTTTAAGTAAACCAAGGACAGGTACGTTAACACAGTGAGCCGAAAAGACATTGACAGACTGTAAAGCGAAAATCCAGAGGAAAATTATCATGACTCTACTGCTACTGAAATGAGCTGATCGCCTTCTACTAAACCATCTTGCCCTACGGAAAAATATATCGAAATATATCGGTCTGAATCAGAGGTTGCTTATCGTTCAACTTTTCTAACAAAGATGTATTGAGAAGTATATGTTAGCTAAAGTTAAAATGGCTGCCATGGGTGGATAAAAGACAGACTTAGGTCCACTGTGATACCACATCTAAAAGCTTCTTTCTAAAGCTCAATTAAACCAATAAGAGTTTCTAAGGAGACGTAGAATTAATGATATTAAGTCTTGGAGATCATTAAGATCATTATTAAAAAGACGCGTGGCGGGCGTTTCCATTAGATTATGCCCGGTTATGACGGAAATTAACGAACAATGAAATCTACTTAGACATCAGACACCTAGATCACTTGAAGTCTTGGTTGGGCCAAATGTTGTTTTTCATGGTTATGTTATTCCACTTCTCTTTAAAGCATCTTTTTCTAGCAAAAGATTTTATTTAACAATTGCTATACTTGCATTATCCCATTATATTTGAATTGGTAATGTCTTACCATATTTGGGGAGTTCATCAGCTTTGCAATTTCCTGGAATATCTCCAGGTGAATGTTCAACAGAGAAACAGAACAGCTTAACCAACGGCCCTACTAATTTGGAAGTTAGTGCGAGGGGCTAACAACCCCTCCACAGTAAAAAAAAAAACTAAGACGTTATGAAAAAGATAGTAGTCTCGGATAATGACACCCCTCTTATGGTAACCAGACCCGGAATGGCAACGGACTATGCATTGCGAGTTTGTACCTGGAATCTAAGAACACTCTATACTTCAGGTGCCACTTAAAAATTTGAACCTGTCCTCACGTACAAGGCACACATCGCTGCGATCCAGGAAATACGATGGATAGGATCAGGGATACAGCGACATTTATTACAGCTGTCATCAAAGAATGCACATGTTTGGATATTGCATGCGGAATCGTCTAGGAAATCAGCTTGGATCAAAATTCATGGATTTCAAGCCAATAAGTGATCGTGTGGCTGTAATCCGCATCAAGGCCACACTACAAAACATCAGTATAATATGTGCCCACGCTCCTACCGATGATGGTGAGGAATCTAGCAAGGAGGATTTTTACGACCTCCTGGATAGAACTACGAGGCCTGTCCAGAGTGCGACGTCAAAATCTTACTCGGAGATTTCAATGCAAAAATCGAGTAGGAAGACATCTTTGGCGAATTAGTTGAAAACGACAGCCTTGGAAGAAGCAAGCATGCCCACTGACTGGTCGATAAGCTCCATACGCCCCATCTACAAAAAAAAGGCGATCCTGTGTAATGCAAAAACTACTGGGACATTTCCCTGCTTAATATTGCGTACAAAATCTTATCCATAGACCTGGATGAGCGCCTTAAACCGTTCTGCAACACAATAATAGCCAGTACCGGTGTGGCTTTAGGCCAGGCAGAACAACGATATACATAGACCAAATATTCACACTGAGGCAAATCCTCGAAAAGATCAAAGAATTTTAAGTCGAACCCCACCATCTTTTCGTCGACTTCAAAGCTTGTTATGACATTATCCACCGCAAAGAGCTTATGATGGCAATGCCTGAATTCGGATTCTCGGTAAACGATTTATACGCAGTTCAGGGTGCAAATTGGTAACAGCTCATCCGAGTTGTTTCAAACATGAACATGAGCAGCGTTAAACATGAGCAGATAGTGCGCAAGTCAGGTGTGGGCACGGAAAACATTATCTTGAACAAATCCACCCAACTCCAAGGCTATGCGGACGACATTGACATCATCGGTCGACCCAAGAGAGCTGTGCTTGAGGCCTTCACAGCGATTGAAGAATAGGCGAAATTCGTTGGCCTTGAATTGAATGTGGACAAAACAAAGAACATGCTATCAACAAATAAAGCAACATCTATCCACCGCCTAGGACAAAACGACATTGTTGGTAGCAGCAATTTCGACTTTATTAAAGAGTTCACCAACCTTGGAACAAACATCAATCCCACAAATGACACCTTAGTCGAGATCCGAACAAGAATTACTCTAGCGAACCGCTGCTGCTTCGGTTTGGCAAAACAACTGGGTTCAAAACTCCTCACTTGAAAGACAAAGTGTCTGGTATATAAAACTTTAATTTTACCAGTCCTGCTCTACGGTGCCACGTGCTGGACTATAAGTAAAAAACAAGCAATTGATATTGGGTTCTTTCGAAAGAAAAATTCTTCGAAGAAATTTTTGTTCCGTTTGCAACAATTTCGAATGGAGAAGGAGGTTCAACCGCGAACTGTTCGAGCTGTACCAAGATTTGGATGTAGTCAAGAAAGCCAAGAAAAACGAGTACATTGGCTCGGCTAATGGACCCCCCACCCGGTTCAAAACAACAAATAAGACCGAACCTACGGTACAAGGACCAAGTTACTGCAGATGCCAGAGTTCTTGGTTTCAGCGACTGAAGAGTGCATGCGAGGGACCGTTCCCCATGGAAGGCTGCATTATCTCAAGCTGAGATACTTCATGGTTTGGTGAGCCGGTTAAGTAAGTTAGTATAAAATGAACAGGAAATTTATCTCAATCAAGCTGAATCAAGTGTTAATTTGAATAATTTTCGCTACGATTTTTTTTATCACAAAATGGGTCCGAATGTAAAAACCATAATTACTTACTGAGATACAGCCTTATAAAGAAAAACGCAATTTTAATTTTGTTTAAGCGTTCTCTCCTTTTTACTTGCGACATATAGAATATATGGCAAGTATTGAATTCGTAAAAAAAAAAATTTGAGATTATGGCACTCATGCAGACTTTGTTTAAACGGTTTTCGGAGCCTCTGAGCGAGAGTAGGAAACTTTCTATTCTCATGAAGAATATAGCTCCCTTTTACCAAACGCAATTGGGTCTGGCTGAAATTAAATCAGTCAATGAGCTGGTTGCGTTGGGTAGAAGGCTGGAAACCATTAGGAATAACGTAGAGTCGTTTGTCCCTCCCCCTTCCGGTCGAAATCGACAATCTTTAAAGCCTGATGTGGCTTATGTTGCTTCGGTCCAAGAAGCAACAGCTTCAGTTGCAGTTACCCCCAGTCCTCCGGTTCGTAGGCCCCTTCGATGTTTCAACTGCAACAGGGAAGGTCATCTTTCAAATACCTGTTCCGCTCCTAGGCGTTGTTTTGGTTGTGGGGCTACTAATACTACGAGGAGAGATTGTCGACGCTGCTCGTCGGGAAACGGGCAACGGACTCTTGGGCCAGCAGGACAAGAGCGCCGGCGTCAAAATTAGGGAGGTTGCATGCTGACAACCAGCTGGCAAATCAAATTAATTTAGGTTTCACACTAGAAGCAAGTGGGGGCGACAGTCGTCCTTACTTGCATGTTTACATATATGGCTTCAGGTTTTTAGGACTTTTGCATTCAGGAGCATCTAGGACTATCATATGTAGGGATGTTTGGAGGGTACTTAAAGACTTAGGATTAGGCTTAGTAAAACCCAATATTAGTCAGGTTCATCTTGCAGATGGGGCGGGTGTAGGAGTTTTAGGAGTAGTAAATCTACCAATAGTTGTTGAGGACAAATCGGTTTTGATGGAGTGTTTAGTTATACCTTCACTTCCGCATACGTTGATTTTGGGTGCCGATTTTTGGACACTCACGGGAATAGTCCCGGATCTTAGGTCTGGTATTGGCAGGGATTTCGGAAGAGGATTTAGACCCTTGGGTGGGGAAAATGATTTCTAGTGTTGAATCAGACCCTTTAGGATATCCAACATGGAGAGTGGAGAATGGATGGATGGAGGATGAGATATGATATTACGAAGATAGAGAAATCGAAAAAAGTGGGTCCGGCGATTCCGTCTGTCTGTCTGTCGGAAAGTTTACAGGCATCTACAGGCTTAACTACTGGTCCGATTGACTTCAAATTTGAAAATTGGAGGTTTGAGCAAAAAGTCGTATCCCAATTTTTTTATTTTTGTTTTAAGATCAAAATTTAGGGTAGCCACCATACTATTTTTTTGGCCAAAAACCAAAACTTTTTTTTCACAAAAACGGCCCAAACGATTTTTTTAAACTTTCTCGAGTTTAATTTTTTTAAACATTCATGTATCTTATGTGAAAAAAAAGTGTTGTATTGCTCCAAAACGGTACCTCCTATAGAACCGTTTTATTGTTATTAGATTTTCTCGAAAACTGAAAGTCCGATCAGCGTAAGTTTTTTTTTCGAAAGTACGTATATATTGTTCAAATAATATTTTGTTTTCAAAAAAAAAATGTTTAACTTTTTTTTTCAAAATTCTTTATCTCAAAAACAGATCAATTTTAAAAATCCAAATTGGAGTGTAATATGTATATTTACATGGTCTTGAAAACTGCATAACCAAATTAATTTTAAGATATTTTTGAAAAATTTTATATAATTTAAAAAAAAACGGAGCCGACGATTTTCAAAAAAAAAATTCAATAAATCAAGAGTAAGGTTTGAATTTGTTCGGCAATTAAATTTTTGGAATGAAATGTATATACGAGGTACATTTCCAAATTTTAATTTTGTTAATAAATTCTAATTATTTTTATATATCTATGTATTTTTTTGTTTTTTTTTTTTTTTTTGAGTTAAGTTTAAGCTGTAAGTAAGAGTGTAATCAGAATTGCTTAAAGTATATCTGTTATTTTAACACTACCTTTTGCAATTTAAGTAATCATGAATTTTTAGTTTTAGCATGCAGGAGCAAGTTCGTACGACCCAGTCGTGCACATTTTTTTTTACTTGTGTATCTTCAGTTATTTAAATCCATTATCAGGTTGGTTTTCAATACATACAAATGTTTGCAACAAAATATAAGAGTTTTGTTGCTAACTAAATTCTTTCAAAACATGTTTCCGCTTTTGTTAAATTTCACCACTCCACTTCACTCAAATGAAAACAGAAAATATTTTCAGCAAAGCTATTTCCATTCAAAATCGCCACAATGCTCAACTACTTACCAACATCAGTAACATTCATTTAAATATTCCTTTAAAAAAAAAACTAAAAATGAAAATATATTTTATAACATTTTTGCAATTAAAACAAACGCAATGTGAGTTTTTTTTTCTACAAAAACACAATTTATATACCAAAAGAAACCATCGAGCATTTTTTTGTACAAAAACAAAAATATAGAAGAAGTGTGAGTGGCACACTTCTAAAATGGTTCATTTGGAAAAATGTTATTGAATGAAAAATAAACAGAACAAAAAAATTAAATAATATACAGAAATAAAACAGAATTGAATTATTAAAAAATTCTGTAGAAAAAAAACTCAACCTCAATGGCCAGTGTTTTTCCTATTGAAGTGGCCAATTCAAACAGTTTTTATATTTTGCACACAATGTTCATGGCCGAGTGTAGGAACAGCGAATATAATATACTTTTTTGTGTGCGTGTGCTTGTGTTCCGATGGTCATTTAAAACATAACCCCTCAGTGAAAATTCTGGATGGAAATTGTGTTCACCCAGCTTAACATGCCCCCAATACGGCCTCGAAATTGAAACTCAAGTCCTTATAAAAGTTGTTAAAAAAACAAGAAAAACATGAACGAATTAATATGAAAAATGCAAGAGCGTTTATACCAACAACTCACCAGAAAATTGGTTTCACTTCAAAAATAAAAATACTCAGGTTTATATACCTATGGAGGTTTTTTTCTCTTTTTGTAAATTTTTAAGCACTGTTTTTATTTTTGACGAAGCGTAGGTTAGAAGGGTGCTGGTCTCTTGTGTACGAAACTGACCAGAGTTTTTTTCCGCTTTTATAAATAAAACGAAATTGTAAAATTGAAGCGCTGCGCTGCCCTCTTAACAAGTTGCCACAGGAGCGGATTTAACGAGGTGTAGTTTAATTACAATTTCCTTGACCAAGGGAGCAACTGCAACATTAGTTGCTGAGTGGTTCCAAACCAATTTAGTCAAAAGATTTCCAGAAGTGTGCATAAGCTCACTCCTGGAACGCTCATTGATTCTTTCGACTGTTCTGCGGGATGTAATGGTCGAACCTCCAGTTTTTGAGTAAGCAATATCAACACTGGCAATGCATACGTTTGTTCATACCCAATATATCCAACGCCTAATTAAAAAAGAGTGGACTAGTGCACATGTCCCTACTTCAGATCTTAGTTGGATAAGCCGGTCGATGCCTAACTGCAAGAACGTGCAGAAGAAGTAGACTGCGAGTGTCAAAACTATCCCACCTTGGATTTGCTTCGTTCATAAAGTGGTAAAGAGAGTAGATTCTTCAGAACTCTCAAGGAACAGTTGATATTTTCTGCCATGGATAGGGAAGTTTGTAAGGATCAGTAAATTAAAGATTATATTTGGCCAAAGACTTATTTCTTCTACTAAAGGAAGTTAGAAGAACACCTTTAGCCGTTATTCGTCTCGTCTCTAAAACTGGGAAGAGTAACACTCTTAACACTTAAATAGCAGTCCTTTGCTACATGACTTTCGTATTCATATAATTTACAATTCACTTACTTCTAAATTTTGTATCAAATGAACCCTTACAACTTCTTTATGATACGTTTCAGATCTTGGTAATAGTTGTCAAAAATTTCCCTATAGCGGTTTGGAAGATTTGATGTTCTTACTGTCCCCAGGGTACGATTCCAACTAAGGACCGCTCTATTATATCAAATACGCCTGGACATGATTCCTGCCGATATACCGTTACGATTATCGTAGCAACAATTGGCCTGAGGTAGAACACGAAAACCGTAAGCGTAATGTACCCTCTTTCTACAGAAACCTGGAAAATAAGAACACTTGACCTGCTAGATTAAGCATAATTATAATTGACTGGCAATTATCTACGTCAAAGCTAGCCTGCAATCAATGGGTTACAATTCCAACGAATTTGACTGAAACTGAGAAGTCAAAAATGACGAGCTTAATTTGAGTCTCTGGACCATGACCATTCTGGCTAAGTCCATGTCGTTGTACAACCCGTAAAGTTCACTGTTGTATCTCTTCGCCATTCCCCTTCAAAGCACACGGGGCCAAGAATTACCCGAAGAACTTTCCTATCGAAACAGCCTAAGGCACATTCATCCGATTTTGTCATGGTCCATACTTCTGCATCATACAGCAGGACTGGGATGATGAGAGTGTTATACATTTTTACTTTAGTTTATTGCGAGAGGGTTTTTCCTCTCAATCGCTTTCTCAGCTCAAGGAAACCCGGTACCTATGTTATGGCATTGGATGTCCTTCCACGAAGACTGCATATACTTAGTATTTCCCTCATTTAACGCCAAAACCCATTATTGCCGCTTCTGTCTCAATTCTCACAAAGGCGTCATTGACATCACGCTGCATGCTTCCTATTATATCAATAACATCGGCGTACGCGATAAGTTGAACAGACTTTTGGAGAAAGTGACTCTGGTTTTAACGGTGAAGTTTTCTCAACAATGATGTCAAAGAAATCCTTTTCTGACCTCGAAAGATTCCGTAAGCTTGTTGCCAATCTTGATGGCGCAGCGTGAGTTCTAGCTCGATGATTTTGGGCCAGATGTTTTACCTTCCGATAAAAGCTCCTGTTATGCAGGGCTTATGCTCTTGTCCTCTTATGCAGTGGAGCTCCATATGCCTCCTGCTTGGCGGCAAGGGCATGTTTGCATTCTTCGTCAAACCAGGGGTATCATTTTGATGGCTATAAAACCTTGCTTTCTGGCAATGTTGCCACTGGTCTTCGACACTTGATGTTGGCAGGATAGGACTTCTTAAGGGGTCACTTGAAACTCGATCAGAGACGGTACTGGCGATCTCTTATGATTGTTGCCTTCCGACGTAAAATTTTCTTGCATTTCTTTCGTAGCAATACCTTGGCTACACCGGTATCCGAGAGGTCCGAGTCGATCTTTGCTCTTCGGAAAGTTCAAAAATCTAGAATGCTGAACAAGTGCCCTCTGACGATGGTAATGTGATCATTCTGGTTGACGGTTAATTGATCAGGAGATCTCCATGTTCCTGCGTAAGTCTGAGATTCGTGATTTGGGTGTCATTTTTGATCATAAATTAACATTTTCCTTTCATTTGGATTACATTGTTGCGAAAGCTAATTCTATGCTTGGATTTCTCAAAAGAAATTGTATTGAATTCACCAATCCCTATGCTTTGAAATCAGTTTATATGTCCTTAGTGCGTCCCATTCTAGAGTATTGTTCAATAGTTTGGAGTCCGTCTACTTCTATCGGCATAAACCGAATTGAAAAGGTCCAAAAAGCTTTTACGAGGTTTGTTGTGAAACAATTGAGATGGAATATCGAAACACCATCTTATATTTCAAGATGCTTTTTAATAGGTCTTGATTCCTTGCAAAAAAGACGAGCTGTTCAGTGTTTATTATTTGTTCATGATGTTTTTTCTTACAGAATCAAAAACCCAGAAATATTAAAAATATTTGAAATTTATATCCCAGAGAGAAGAATGCGCCAGCGTGATTTTTTGAATTGTCCAAGACAAAGGTCTAATTATGGGTGTAATGAACCTTTCACTAGATGTATATATTTATTTAATGCTCATTCAAATGAAATTGATCTATCGTTGAATAGAATGGATTATAAATCTAAATTATTTTATTTATTAAGATAAAGTGTATATAAATGAATTTTGTAAATATTGTTAGTAGTCTGTAAAACTAAATAGTCTGTAGACGAATAAATAAATAAATAAATAAAAAAAAATGTTTATAGGTCGCAAAGCGCCTATAAATTTCTGAGAGATTGTCTGGGCTTCAGGCTTCCTCACGTACCTATCCTCTTTTTATAGATGGGTTCCTCTAAACGGACTACAACCAGGGTTTGTAAACTAAACAATGCCCATTCGTTATCTTAACCAAAGTTCGCTTCATTAAACAAGCGAAGACGTTATGTAGTGTTAATATTTGATGATATAAGGATTCGTCAAAACCTCACATAAAATTTTTTGATTTGACCGAAATTATAAAAATCAATTTGAAAATCTGTCAAGATCTTGGTCTTAAAGTTTGCGGTGTAGTCTGCGGCCAAGGACCGAAAAGCTTACAAAATATTAGGTGTTTCCGAAGAAAAGCCATTTACAATGACCAGCTGACCCTGCATACTTCGTACTGTCTCAATCGATAATCGATAACCCTCTACCACACTACCCACTACCCTTTAAATGCTACCCGCTTATGCTTCCCAGTACGTCTAACCATATCCGCTACCCCGTTACGACACTACAGAGTGTGGTATTCAGATTCATATTTTTGTTGTTAGGTTTTTTAAAATACACTCCAAAACTGCTTAGG
>CAKKXW010000003.1:70591788-70612514 GCA_920937365.1 Sphaerophoria rueppellii | reverse complement strand
ACAAATCTTAGTCAAGACAGGTAAAGATATCAAAATACGTCAAACCGTGGTGTTTAACCAATGCTAGGAGAGGTGTTCACGTAACTTATAACGTAGTTTTAGAGGATCGTAACCAATTTGTGGTGCCAAACTGCATAAAACTATAGAAATGGACAGAACTGATTCTAAACACCTTTTGCGTACCCATTGTTCCAAGCCCGTTCAAGTACCAAAACATAAGTATACCTTAGTAAGTGGTAAGTACAATTATTTTTTTTAGTGATTGGTTTTCTCCAATCTTGCTGAAACTTTATTCAAAAACAAACTAAGCTTATTCTTCGATTCGATAATTGTTGAAATAATATACTTGTTCGTTCTTATAGACTTTTTGTGTACCAGTTGTGAGTTGTTTTTTGTTTGTGAAAATATTTTCATTTTATTAGAAAAATATATTTCATTCTGTAAACTGCCTCAGCAAGATACACTGTGTTTCTCTCAATAATGATGGACGTCATCCCTTTGCTCAGTCGTCCATGGTCCTTGTGTTGTTATAATATCTTGCCAGAAAACTGTTCCGGTTGTTCCTGTTGTTCCCGTTGTTCCCGTTGTTCCCGTAGTACTTTGCCTAGAAACATCTTCAATCTCATAAATTGCTTCATTTTTTTCAGTCCAAATATATAGACTCTCAATAACACATCGAATGTAAAGGTAGGTATCGTGAGTATCAGGAAACTCGTAGTTCACGATTCGTTTTCTATTTTCCGGAGTAACGTCAACAGTGTTGAGGCAAAAGTTCTGGGTTATGATGATTTGTTGTCTTATTGGGATGGTGTTTCCTTGACACTATTGTAATAAAAACAAAAAAAAATGTGTTGAGTTTAGAAACTGTGATTTCAAAATAAAAATATCAAGTCTGTTAACAAAATACTTTAAAAGCAATTATGATGAGGGTGAAAAGTATTGCGAAGAACTTCATGTTGAATTCTAAAACGTTCAATTGATGACTAACTGTCAAACTTGGTGCAGACTTTTTATAAGACCGGAAAACAAGGAAGTTGAAAGTGTCTTGCCTAATGACAGGTGAAATTGAGCTGCCAAAGTTATGACCCATTCAACAAATAATTAATAGTAGAAATACATTTTTTCTGGTAGATAAGAATAAGGTAATTTATTTCTGAGGTAAAATAGCTAGACTGCAAATGTTTAAATGTTTTAACCTTTTATCTTTTATGCATTCCTTATTTCCCAGCTGCACCAAAAGTGTTAAAGATAAAGTTATGTTTGTTTCTTATTTTTTATACATAGCTTGACAACGATTTGTTCATAATTATTGTATTTATTAAGCTAGTCCAATCGACGCACGATGGTCGCTGTTGAGAGTTCGAAACTACTAATGTTGTGTTACAACTTAGACCCAATAAAATTAGATTTTGACATTCTTTTTATTGTTTTTACTAACTTACTTAAGGTGGCGCTACAGTCCGGTGTGGACCTGGGCGCATCAATCAATAATTTCCGCCAGCCAGCTCGGTCCCTAGCTAGCACTTGTGTGTGCCACCTCAGTCACGGTCTTCCGTCCCTCGGAAATAGTGTCGAAGGCTTTCCGGGCCAGAGCATTTGTGTCCACCCGCTCTAAATTACCGAGCCATCTGAGTCTTTGGACCTTGACCCTTCTGGCTAGGTCCATGTCGTTGTACAACCCGTAAAGTTCGCTGTTATATCTTCTTCACCATTCCCCTTCAATGCACACGGGGCCAAAGATGACCTAAAGAACTTTCCTCTCGGAACAGTCTAAGGCACTTTCATCCGATTTTATCAAGATCCATGCTTCTGCACCTTGTATTAGGACTGTGATGATAAGGGTATTATACAGTTTTAACTTAGTTGCTCGAGAGCGGGCTTTTGCACTGAATTGCCTTCTTAGCCCAAAGAAACAGCGATTGGCAAGAGATATTCTTCGTTTGTTCTCGGCGCTGGTTTTGTTTCCCGTGTTTATAGTGGTTGTATGCGTCTATTGCGACGTTGTGTCCGAGCCGTGCGTCGGTCTTGGGTGTCCATCCTCAAAGACAGCTTATATCTAATTCTTTTTTCCCTCATTTACTGCTAAACTCAATTTTACCGCTTCTGTCTAAATTCTCAAAAAGCCGCCAATGACATCACTCATCGTTGTTCCCATTATATCAATATCATCGGCGTACGCGAGATGTTGAACGGACTTTTGGAAGATAGTGCCTGTAGTGTTGACAGTGGAGTTTTGCACTATCTTCTCCAGAACGATGTCTTGTCTGAATCCTTTTCTGACATCGAAAGACATAGCTTTATACGTTTGCTGTCATACGCGGCCTAAAAATTGATGAAAAGGTGCGATGGGTATCGATGTGGAATTCATAGGTTTTTTTCCAGAATCTGCCGCATCATCAAAATTTGACCGATGGTTGACTTTCCTAGCCTGAAGCCGTATTGATAAGGGCAAATCAGATTGTTGACGAAAGGCTTCAGATGTTTACATAAATTACGGCAAAGAATATCTTGTAAGGCCATCGCCTTAGACAGGCTGATTCCTCTGTAGTTGGTTTAGCTTAGAGGATCTTCCATTTTCAGGATCGGTCAAACAATGCTGAGGTTCCATTCATCGGACATGCATTCCTCTATAACTATATCTCCCAGATGATTTGGTGCATGCTCCTAGATCGTCGACTGCTGCTTTGAACAACTCGGCAGGTAGACCATTTGCTCCAGCGGCTTTGTTGGATTTCAGCCGTTATATTGAGGTTTTCACTTCTTCTAGGTTGGGTTCACGGAATTGTTGGCTATCATCGTGTCCTATGAAAAGCTCCTGCCCGACAGTGGTATTTCGTTTGTCGTTGCCGTTATACACTCTACAGAAGTGGTATTTAAAAATCCCCAGCATTGACTGGGATTCTACTATCATGTTCCCCGTTTATCTCTGCAGGCATCTGTTCTAGCTCAATTACCTTGAACCAGCTGTTTTGTATTCCGGTAGAGTATTTGAACTACATTCCTACTGTTGGCTCTCTCATCATTCGCGCTGACGCTTTTCATGCTCCTTTTTTTCTCTTGAGAAACTGGTTGGCGCGTTCCTCTCTCCTCTTTTGGTCGTAGAGGTCACGAGCAAGCCTTGTCCTCTTATGTAGTGCAGCTCTGTATGCCTCCTGCTTGGCTGCATGGAATGTATACATGCCATTCTTCGTCAAACCAGGGGTTTCGTTTTTTTGGCTGAGTGAAACCTAGCACATTAGAGGCGGCATCTCTAACTGCTTTCTGTCAATCTTGCCACTGGTCGGTATCGATTACTTGATGTTGGCGGCATAGGACTTAATTAACACTCGATCAGAGAATGATTTGGCGACCAATGAAAACATATTTCAATCAGACTTGTGTAAATTGGATGAGATCTAATGCAGGTAATACGCACCCGAGCGACGTCTGAGTTTCATCTCCACTCAACTCGCTTTTCTGAGGGGTAACTGATCGAATCGTTCTTCTGCCTGAGCATCGACCCAATTGTCTCGGGCACACTAACAACAGCCCAGCGCAATCGTCCCAAAGGATGTTTAACGCAAAGACTGTGCTACGCGCTTCACAACAACAGCAACAGCAGCACCATAAAGCAACGATGTACCCGAGCTCTTAAAGACAGCACTAGAAAAGGCAGCAACATCCACATATATCGTGTCAGGCTTCAGGGTATCCGGAATTTGGCCATATAATCTATGTAGATATTTTCGGGGATGATGAGTTTTCTCATAGTGATGTTACTGATAGACCAAATCCGTATTACGTCGCAAACCAGTCATTGCCTTCAACATCTTCTCAAGCTGCTCTTATTCCGGAAGCCAATTTGAATTTGAATCTATCATGTCCTGATATTATACCTCAGACTGCATGGGCAAACTTTTTTTCGAAATCGGTATTCCGTATCCAAAATCGAAACTTGTAGCAGTTCCTGCACGAGGTGGAAGAAAAAGGGGATGGACAGCTATCCTGACGGACACCCCTGAAAAAAATGAGTTACAATAAGAAGCTTGACAAAAAATAAGCAACAAATTTAAGCCAAATCAGATTAAGAAACTGAAAATAAATCAAACATCAAAGCGTAAGAATCCATTTGAGGCGATAAGTTCTAGTGAAGAAGAAGATTCCATCAGTTTTTATTGCCTGAATCCATTTCCAAGGAACAGTGGTTCCAATGTACTTCCTGCAAAATATGAAGTCGGATACAGAATCGTTATTTATTATTTATTTATTTATGTTGAAAGTTGAATTATAAATGGGGCGCCGATGAAATACTTGCCTACGGCGCCCTCAAAGTTTAATCTGCCACTGAAACCCGTCATCATTTTCGAAGGACTTCGACAAGTACATTGATTGGCGTGACTTCTATTTAACCTATAGCATTGAAGCAATTAATCTGTGACTCTACAAGGCTCGTGACCATCGTTGTCGAGTCCACCCATCTATTGGCTTTAGCAGGAGATAACGAAAATATTTTTGAAAATTCACTTTTTATTCATAATTCACTTAATACTACTTCTGTAATGCCAGACAAAGGAACTCAAAACTAGCTTACGATCTTAAATCTAATTTTATCTTTTTTCTTAGATCATAAGCTGGTCTTAAAACCAGAGTTCCTGTGACCTGCTACCTATCAATTTTCAAATATTTGTACCAGAAAAACAAATAATGGCAAAAAACAAGAAATTACAAAAATGGAAAACTAAACGAGTGTAGTTGAAGAGGATTTACCGATTTGCCAAATCGAACAGAAATATTTTTCCAATCAAAAAATCAATTCTTTTTTTTCGTTCGAGCACAAGAAACCCGAGAATGAGTTAGAAAAACAATTTGCCAGGTTGCCAGAGAGTCATCAGCCCCAAACAAATAAAATACATCAATCATAACTTCGATGATTCCATACAACAGGGTATTTGTCGTCGAGCTAGGTTCAGTTTCGAGCATCCGCAAAACCATCAAACATTCGAAAATCTAAACAATATCCCTCGGATCAAAACTGATTGCTAGAGATTAATATTTCTCACCCACACCGCACTTGGAAACAACTGTACTAAACTCATACATTCAACGACGATGATGATGACGACTAGTCATATAGAGCAACTGGGGGAAGCTGAAAGTCTAAAACAAAGAAAATACAAGGACTTGTTAAAAAAGGACCTCTAAAAAGATTTATTCGGATTCGATTCTGTGCTGGAAAGCTTACGATTTACCAGATTTCTATTTCTTTTTGCAATCGAAGGGATTTCTCGGATTTGAATAGTTTTTGCACTGAGCACAGGTCCTTCAAGGATAACTTCATATTCCATCCAACCACACGTCGCACATAGGTGAGATGTATAGATGTGATTTGTTGTGTTCTCTGGCATAGCGTACTTAGCAAATTGATGTGGATGCTTTTTAATGGTTCGACGACACTAGCAGTAGCGGTGGTAGGTGAAATGGTGCTATATGTGCCTTTTGCGTCGCTTGCTACCTCGAAGGCGATTAATACTGAATGACAAATTGATTTTTTTTTTCGGCTTTCAGCAGGGCTGAATGTGGCACCACCATATCGGTTTTCTATTGAAAAAATTAAGAGTTCAAAATAATTCAATCGCTTGTGTCAAGTGTTTGCATTTGTGTCCTTAGAGTGGGTGAGGGCCTCAGCACATATCCTTGGTGGATTTTTTTTTTATTTATTTTTGATACACGGATGATTTGATGTTTTCATTATTTTCGAAATGGAAATGTAAAAATTAATGACTCGAATATCTCGGCTAAGGATTAAGGGATCAGGTGTAAGGATTGACGCTATGCAGAGGTGCTTGCCTATAGTGTAGGCCTTTTCAATTTTAATTCACTGATTTACGCATCGACTCCCAATTTGATTGTGTTGTTGATGTTTGAATGCATTTCTTATTGTAATTGCTGTTGCGAACCTCATCATCTAGGGTCGGGATCGAATTACAACTTCCGAAGCAATTTGAGATCCTATAAGGTTGTGTGTTTCAATTATGAATGGAAACGCCCTTCCGGTCTGGATATAAGATCAATTACTATAGAACAATATGTGGAATGGATATCTGTAAAATGGGATGTTTCAATGATGGCTGCTTTTTAATTCGAAAATAAGGAAATTGTTTTTATTGGCATAAATCTGCTGTCGTTTTGTGGTCAGTTTTTTTAAATATAGGAACATATCAAATAACAATAGATGCGGGTCGTTGATATAATGAGCTCCAACAAAAATACACAAATAAATTCCACTGTTCTCTTCGGCTGTTTCCTTTCGATTTCGGCGTTCGAGTAAATTGTTTTAAAATCTATTTGATTTAATAAGACAGGTGGGTAGTTATGACTCAAGGCTAAGCGCTAAGCAAAATAGAAGTAGATGAGTCTTTACAGAATACAGAATCATTCTGGGTTCAAGTCCTTGGTTTAAATGAGTTTATCTACCGAAATTGAGTAGAAAAACTTTTTTTTTCGTCGGGATATGAATCACATTTTATGAAATAAACTGTTCACTGGAGCAACGGAGGTCCAATTGCTGCCGAATCGATATTTAACGGTCATCAGCAATACTAACCGATACAGCTGCGATATTTTCTTAAATTCACACTTTATACGTCCCTCCATGGGTTAAGCCTTGACGTGGTGAAGGGGCTTACGGTGAATACTACTATCAAGCTTGGAGCAACGCAGTCACTTTTTTTCACAGAAGGGCCTCCCATGTCAACAAGGCGAAGCGGAGTATGTGCTGTTTCTAATACCTACCCCCCCCCCCCTCAACAATAGAGTGTTCCCACCATTCATCAAGTCACTTCCAACGAACGACAGCGGCGAAAGAATTTCTTCTTTTGGAATCAACGGTCGCCTCTTCAGTTCCAGGAAGGTCGAACTACTTGGTGAACACCTTTATGGGAAACTTCCACTTATTTGAAGACCAGGCCGTAAAAGAAGCGGGTTTTTCAGCTCTTGCACTTGAGTCACATCAAGTGCCTGGTAATCCAGGTTGGGGATTGTATGTCGGGGTGACATCCCGACTACGTAGAAAAGCACTTAAATGCGAAACAACAAGATGCCTCGGAAACGGACGGATAGACTGATGACGACCCAAGCAAATATTTTAAGGACAAAGAATTTCGGATATGCACGTGGAATGTTAGGTCCCTTAATAGCCTTGTGCTGCCGAAAAATTAGCGGAGACCCTCCTCAACTGCTACAAGGCAGACAAAATGAGGTTGAGAAACTGCAACATTTTACTATGGTAATTGTTACCGGGAGCAAAAACAACGACTCTTTGGATGCGAATTCATCGTCGGAAGCAGACTCAGGCAAAGAGTCTTGTGCTTCAAATGTGCAAGGGAACGCACCACGACGATCCGAATCAAGGCTAAATTTGGCAACATTAGCTTAATATGCGCGCATAACCCCACAGAAGAGAACGAGCACGACATTTAAGACGAGTTCTACTCCTCGACAAAATAAATAAGCATTGTTCTGTTACGACATTTTCCTCCGCAATTTTTACGCAAAAGCTGGGAAAAGCGGACATCTTTGGTGGAACAGTCGGAAAGCACAGCCTGCACGACACCGAAAATGGATTCAAGTTGATCGATTTTGCTGCGGGGTGAAATGTTGTGGAACCAAGCAAATCAATCAAGCGTCAACCAGATTGTTCACATTGCGATCGTCGGAATGCACTTGTCCAGCAATCTAGATGCTTGAACTTTCCAAGGAGTCAACCTCGACTCGGACTGCTGGAGATTTGGAAAAACCACTTCTGTAAACTGTATAACGGCGATGACGAACAAAATCCTGCCGTCAGACAGGAGCTTTTTATCGGACACGATGATAGCCAACAATTCCGTGAACCCGACCTAGAAGAAGTGAAAACGGCAATATCACGGCTGAAATCCAACAAAGCCGCTGGTACAGATGGTCTAGCTGACGAGCCGTTCCAAGCAGCAGGTGATGACCTAGATTGGAACATGCACCAAATCATCCGTAAGGTATGGTCGGACGAATGCATACCCGATGGATTTAAACTCAGTATTGTTTGTCCGATCCTCTTAACTAAGCCAACTACCAGAGGAATTAGCTTACTTAACATCGCTTGCAAGGTCCTCTCTGCAGTAATATGTGAATATCTGAAGCCTTTCATCAACAATCTTATTCGTCCTTATCAACGTGGCTTCAGAACGGCAGACACTATCTTCCTAAAGCCTGTAAGACTTCTCGCATACGCCGCCGATGATATTGGTAAAATGGGAAGAACAGAGCATGACGTCAATAGTGCCGTTGTGAGAACTGAGAAGCAGCGGCAAAAATAGCTAAGCGGAAAAATATGCCTTAGGCTGTTTCAAGAGGAAAGATCTCCTGGTCATCTTCCGCCCCGTGTGCATTGATTGGGAATGGAGAAGACGTTTCGATAACGAACTTTATGGGTTGTACGGACCCAGCCAGAAGGGTTAAGATCCGGAAACTCAGAAAGCGCGTTCAAATTGACCGGCCCGGAAGGCCTTCGACAATATTCCAGAGGGACGTAGGAGTAGAGGAAGACCGTGACTCGGGTGGCGCACCCAAGTGAAAGAGGACCTAAATCAACTTGGAGTGCAAAGCCAAAGAGAGCTAGCTAGGGACCGAGTTGATTGAGGCCCAACAAAGTAAATTCCGTTATTTGTTCCATAGCCCTGCATGCACCTTCAATATCACCCCCTCTTAAGGCTAAGAACTGATCCCCTCGTAAATGCTAGTTAGCATGGCTGACTTGTATAGCTGCTACCTGGCAGAAGCATTCATTCCATCAACCCAGAAAGCCAGGAAATAATTAATTTGCTGAATAGAAAGGCGTATTATCTCAACTAATAGCTTAACAAAAAAACAAATGAAAACATTAAAATTGAAAAAAACACATTTATCGTGCAACATACGTCCAACCCATCTTTCTGCATCCTTGAAGCTCATTAACATCATCTCAAAAAAAAAGAAAAAGAAATTGCTTAATATTGAGCACCCTCAATTCACTTTATAAGCCAAATATGACAAATTCGTTACTTTAACCAAATGACACGCACGTGCTCGAAACCAGAAAAACAGATAATTTTAAAACTCATCCCACACGCCTTCGTCATCATTTAATCCCAAGCCAAAAAGATTACTGTCACCAAAACATATTTCTCTGTTTTCAATAGTCTTTCTTCTCCAAAAGTCCTGACCTGTTTCTGCATCTTCCTTTGTACCCTTTCAATAGGATGAAAATGAAAAATTGAAAAAGTTGCACGTTATTAAAAAGTTCGACTTCATCCTTTGCCGGTTTCCAAGTCGTGTTGCCATAAAGGATTTTTATTTTGCCCCTTTACCGATGATCATTGTTGTTAAATAGGAAACAATTGGCACTCTCAATCGGTTTGTGGATGTCCTCCGTCTGTAACCCTCAACCCTCAGCATTTCATCTGCGGATTTCTTCGTCCTTTGGACATTGCTAGAGACATTTGTCATAAATAATTCCAATAAATTAAATACATCCTTTCACCCCCTTTCCAGATCGTTCGTTCTTCAGAATTCTACAACCAGACCATAACCCAAGAGATACAAATAATAAAATCCACAGATACTCTATCTCAAAGGTTAGAAAATTCAAAAATGAAAAATACGTGTGACCATTGTTGTAATAATGAAATTAAATTAATTTCTTCATTGTAAACACACTCACACTCACTTTTCGTGCGGAAATTGAAATTTTATTAAAATGCAAAATATCATTCAACAGAGATTCAAGGAGTGTGAGAGAGAATGGGAAGGGTAACCCAAAGTCACAGTCAGAGCTCACCGAGCTACACTCTCGAGTTCATTGCTTTCAGGATGTCTATTAATTCGATTCCATGGTATTTTCAATCTTCATCATCTTTAATAGAATTTCAGGATTCACCCCTGCGGAATCAAGAATCACCCCCCTCTTCGCATTTATTGTTGTGTTGAATCGCTCGCTCTTTATTTACATCGTTTTGTTTTCGGTTGGTTACAAATACCAAACTTTCGGGGTCATGGACGTTAGAGAAACACACAGAGCGATACATTTTTTAATAAGATGATGTCGATGATCACCAACAGCATTATCATCTGCTATATGAAAAGGACTCTGGCTGGTTTCTCAAATTATTGTCAAGGGGTGAACAATAAAATGGAAAATTAGAATAAGCCAACGTTGAACGGAATTCGAATTGGAACATGATGCTAATCCGTTTTTAATATCTTTCGAGTTGGTGGGGGGTTGTTTTTGTTGGTTTCTTAGGTGTTGTCTAGGAAGTTAGCGATGGTTAACCTGGTGTTACGGACGCCTGCCTCTTATACTGGATCTCAAATACTCAAGAGTGCAGAAGTTTGGGTAAGATTTAAGCGTTTTTTTTTTCTATTAAAAATAGGAAATTTTGTCTCGTGTTTTGCCAGTTAACTGCTGTTTTTGTAACACACACTACTCGCTGGTATAAACTAATAAAAAAACTTAGTAAACAACACTTGATAAGGCAGGGCATAACAGAATGGCATCGATTTAAGAGAATGCTTATTATATCATCAATATTTTGTTAATAAAAAAGAAGCGCGGGAGCATTCCCCAGTGAAACAAGAATATTGCGAAGTTCCCATGATAGATCAAACTATCTTCGGCTTGGTAACGGCAAACCTTCTGAGGTAAGACTTTAAAAATTATATTGAAGGCATGAAAGTGACAGAATTGGAATTGAACATGATAATCCGTGAAATATTAGGCTCTCAAATTCTGGTTACCTATACGTTGCTCAGAACTGCAATACTGTCATTTCTCCTGGGGAGCTGATTGTCCCCTTTTTGGACTTTGACGTAAGGTAAGACGAGCAATATCTATATTTTATAGGTCTGTAACGTTGTTCTTCAATTTCTTCCGGATTAACGTTTATCTTGGCTGGCACCATAAAATCCTCGTTTCAAACCCTCCAAGTGGGTACCGGGTGGTATTGATCACTCCAGATGTCCTTTGTGTGTTTGGCCGGGATGGGGATCAGCTAAGGCCGAATGCATAGTCGAGTGTTTCTCTACTCTTTAATAGTTGAACATTAGGAAATGCAATTTCAGCATAAATTCGGGGTTCCTAATTTCAGTGGTGATGTGAGCTTAAGAACCGTGCCCATGAATAAAAGGCTGGGGGACAAACTAGTCGTTAACGAGCTCTTAAGGGCGGCTTTCCAGGGTCCGCAAATACTTCTTGCCTCACCCTGGTCCCCGGCTCTGCCGAAGCTGGCCTTTCTTTCTCGTGGAACCAAAATGAATAATGAAAAGGAAAATTAAATGGAAATTGAATGTGAAAATGACATATCACTGAGATCAAATTTCCTTGGCTTCTTGTCGGAAGACGAGTTTCTTGCCTCAAGTCAAGAGACAGTTTTACGAGCTGAGCAGGAAACAGTATAGCAGTGGTGTCACAAAGATAGCACAGAAAGGCGAGAAAAACAAAACATAGTCATAAACGACGACACCAAAATGTAAACGCAAATCCAAAAGTTCGGTGAAGAAAAATCAGTACAATAGTTCCCTTTACGTTCTTGGCAAGATTACTAAAAACAAACGGGATAGGCACTACAACTGATCGAGATCAAGTGGATAAATCTCAAATACACTAAAATCGTGGAAGACTATATGTGAAATTCCTGTTGAGCACAACAGCTTGAAAAGACAAGCAAGTTGCAAAGCGCAACAGATCTCAAGATGAGACGCCTCACTCTTCTACGCTTCTTTAACTTAAGCGGGGATTCCCAGAGAAAAAAGTTAAGAAGCTTAGACAGGAGAAATCTGTCAGTGATTGCAATGTGGCGCACACCTTGAGTGAGATTGTCACATATGATCTTCAGGTGACAAAAGCAGAACGGGAAGTCCGTTGCAGCCAACTGAAGCCAAACTGCAGAATCTGGTGATAAAGCCCATTAGCAATTGAATATCATATTACTAACGGGTAGCAACTCACTAGATTTGCCGAAATAGGAACACCCCAAGGTGGAGTTCTATCCTCGGCCGACGGAATTTCTGCCTTCATTTGCGTCACAGACGGGATCCGGGCCTTCTTTAACTTGGAAAAAGAAATACGCTGCTCAAAGCCAATATAACCTTCTCTCGTTTGATGCTCCTTATATCCAAAACTCTTACCATTAATTCGTTGCTGCTGAATGAAACGATAGCCATGTTAATATTCACTTTGATTTGAGCGATCGTTGTTTGAAAAATCAAACAGTATTGTTCAACGAAAGTATGGTAGATATATTTAAATTATTTCTCATTTTAACCTTTGAAATTGAAATATGAATTGAAAGTTAATGCAAATTAGTTCCATTTGTCAATAATTGTAATGAATAATGGCTTTTCCACGTGACAAAATTCAAGTTGTTATCAATTTCATACTTTTCAACACAAGTTTCCATAAACCCCTG
Source organism: Sphaerophoria rueppellii (assembly GCA_920937365.1). NCBI lineage: Eukaryota > Metazoa > Arthropoda > Insecta > Diptera > Syrphidae > Sphaerophoria > Sphaerophoria rueppellii. The sequence continues at coordinate 70,600,059 of CAKKXW010000003.1, read as the reverse complement.
ACGTAGGGTTTCCATCCGTCCGGGTTTTCACGGACGTGTACTCTTTTTTCACTCTGCGGGGGACGTCCGGGATAGTTTTTGTTAATTGTCCGGGTTTGTACTCTTTTTATCCATTGAGTAACCATATGCTTTTGTACTACTAAAATTTAAAGTTATTCAAAAAACGAACCGTACTAAATAAAGTGAGCGAACAGGTCTAATACTTAAGATACGAAACTAGTAATCGACACACAACTTTTGTGCTGATATTTATGTAAAAAAAAAACTAATTTGTTTGTTTGTTATGTGGCTTTTCTTACAACCACGAAGAATTGCTACTAAAATTCAATGTTTTTTGGCGTGTAAGAAATGTGCAAAAACGAATCAATCCCTTTTTTCAATGTCTGTGTTGTCTGGTCAGCTGTAAAATCGTTTTGTGCATGATAATCACAACAACAGAAAACTCAGCTGTAGTATATGTGTAAAATCCGTGTACAAGTATGTGTAAATCCGTCTCCAAAAAGAGATTCGAGAGAAATCAATCCTTCGGAAAATAAATTCAATTTCTTTGTGAAAGAAATGCGTTTAAGGGAAAAAAAATTGCCACTTTTACGTCACGGATCAATTCTTGGGTTGTAAGAAAAGTCACATTAGAATCAGAGATAAAAGGAGATCTGAAACTGACGTACGTTTTATTCTCCGGATACCGCAAATTGTATTTTTGTTACTTCGTGTATGAATAAATGGGAATCAGCTTGTTTGTTATGTTTTTAATTTGTTATTCCCCCATTACAGCAATTGATAAAATGAAGTTAAATGTAGTTTTATAAAAGTTCGAACCTTAAAGATTCATCATTAGGTCCGTTCTTTCACTTCTTCGGGAGTTTTGTAATAACTGTTCACTTTCGAGGAATGGAGATGAAATTTTGCAATTCTCCTAAAATATAAAACCACACATCGTAGTTCTTATGGTTTGACAGAACTCATAAAATCCCCTGCAAGAAATATTTGCGTGTAAAATCGGAGGAAATATTGTTCTCCTTCAAAAGTGACAGAACTTACAAAAAACGTTAGTAAAATTACTGAAAAGTGTGAGAATTCGGGAAATTAATTGAGTTTTTGGGAGTTTAAGGAAGTAAAAGAACAGACTTAAAAATGTTTGCACTCCGTATGCATTGCGCAGCTGTAATATCGAGGGTAATTTCAAATTCACGGCTCAACGAAAGAACTCTTCAGTTTAAACTTTAACAGCCTTATTTATTAGATTTCACTAATACTCGGAATAGTTAAAACGAGTGTAAGCACGTACATCAACCTATTCCTATTCCTTATTTATAAAATATTTTCCTACACGTTTTAGTTATGCCCTGCTTATGTCAAAATTTGCAATTAAAAATTGACCAATCTAAAACTCCTCTAAACAAATCTGACAAATAAATGTCAAATAAATATAAAAACCTGACACAATCACTCATTTTTATTGAGAATTTTTGAGTTGTGGGATTCAAATTTCATGATGACAAGGATTGGCGGTATATTAAAGGTTCAGTTGCTGTTGCTTATGTGTGCTATTTGGAATGCAGAATTGTTTCTGGTACTTTAAAATAACTTGAAAAGGTATTTATACATCCAGCTACACGCAGATAATACATAATAGAAAATGTCTCTTTGTCAGAATGACATTTAAATATTTTAACCTATTTATTCCGGCTTTAAACCTCCCTTGAACCAGTTTTAGCTTATTCCTTCTCTAAAACTCGTTAATTTTTTTTTCATAAATAAGCTTTTGAGTATTAAAGGCGTTTTAGAGTCGGAATAACTTTACACCGCCTTTAATACTCGTTTATAAATAAGGCTGTAAAGGAATTTCTTTAGGTACTTCTATAGGAATAGACCTAATTGTAAGGCGAACTTATTTTACGTCTTACCCCAATCACATATTTTATTACGAAGGAAAAAATCTTCGTTTCTTGCAGAGTAAATTTGTTTTTTTGTTGACCCGAGGTTCAAAATTTAACCTCGATTTGATAATAGGTCCTTACAAATTAAAAAAAAAAACGGTTCAGGAACTCAAATATTTAAGGCAATTTTTGTGTGTTTATTCTGTCCTTACTGTGTACTCTTTTTTCAGTCCTCCTTTGTCCGGGAAAGTCCGGGATTTTGAATTTCAAGTACTAGTTTCATCAAAACATATCTGGCAACCCTACCCTGACGCATATTAATTCCATCATTCACGAGAACTATCTCTTAAAATACTATCTTCTCCTTTACCTGTTTAAAAAGTGATTAATTGAAAACGTGCCCTCAATCGACAATTATCTTACAAAATACAAATAATTTCCAATTTTAATTAAATTGCCATAAGACGCCATTAATATGCATAATTAGTGCGGGTTCACCTTAGAACCAAACCATGAAATTTATTTTCATAATAGTTCCGTGCAGCTAGCAACGATTCCGATGAATGAGTAATTATGAAACCGTGTTTTTAACTCTTCCATCTCTTTCAAGGATAATAACTTGATTTGAATTTAAACATTTTTCTTCGTCATTAAAGAAAAATGAAGGAATGTTGGATTGGTGCGGAATTTGTTGCTCCTTCTTAACACAAAAAAGTTTCGGATTCAAAAGAATTTCGTCTTACTATGAATTATAAAATGAATTTGGACTCACAAAGCCTTCTAAGGAAAAAAACTGCGATTCACAACACTCCTATGGACTTTGAAAATGATTTGACATACATACGACAAGTGGAAACAAAAGCTTCAAAGAAAACACTTTCTTAGAAAAGGACTTTTAAGTGTTGTGTGTTTTTTTCCTTCTTTTTTGTTTGACATTTGGCTTTTGGTTAAAACATTAAGTTCTTTGTGGTTTAAAATAATAAAAAGAACTAAAGACAGGGTCTTTATTGTTTGTAAAATGTGTACCTACTTGGTTTTTTAATCACCGTAGCGTTATTTTCGCTTTCGTTTGCAGTTTGAAGACTGTTTTTTATGCTTGGAATGTAAAATTCTTCTCTCATGATTTTCGTTCTACATCGACAAAGAAAAGGGGGCACGAATAGAGAAGCGTACGACATGTCTTTTGAGCTCATTTTGAGGGATGTAAGACCTGTTAGCATACAAATATTCAATACATACGCATGAAGCATAATTCAACTTATATCTAGCTAAAGCTGTTTTTTGGGGATAACTGTGGTCAAAAAAATTCAAATTTTTAGCAGAAAGTAATTCTATTCCCTGATGAACTGTTGAGTACATTCCCCATTGACGGCTACTGCCGGAAGTTCAACCGTATTGAAGGAAAAAATGTCGATGATTCGATTCCTGTTTTTGGAAAGGATATCTCTTCTCCTTCGACGGCGACCGTCAAAAATCGGTGACAATAAACCACGACCCCGTATTAGCAGACAGCCTATAGAACCTGCCCTAGATAGCTGAGTATTTCAAAAGATCACGTGCGTCATATCCTGCATTGAATTTTGGGCACGATGGGTAATGGGTTCTGCGTTTGCTTTCTCTGGAGTGCAAGTGAATTGTGAAGCCAATTAAGAGGAAAGTTGTTGGCGTTCTTTAAGCGCAATACGAAGGAGTTTCTATGTCATTCCAAATAACAGTCAACATGGATCCACTGGTAGAGGTAAGCACCCTTAACAAAGAAACTGTCGAAACAGTGGACTTCAGCCGGTGAACATGAAGATTGTCCCACTGACTGCAAAAGTGATGGCCACTGCATCTGGAATTTCCAAGAGCAAAACGTTGAGGGCTTCAATATGCTCGATTATTGGATTATGGAATCAAAGTCGAATTGAAAAAAAAAACTTCTTTGCGAAGATATACCATGAGCTGCTTTCCCCGCATACACGCAGAAATTTTAGTCGAAACCCAAAAGGCTTACTTTAAAGACGTAGAGAGTACGTATGTTTGAGTGTTAACGAAGTTGGAGCATAGATAGGTCACGTTACCGAATTAAAAGGAAACCATATTGAAACATAAATTTCCACATTTCCTTCCTTTAAAGGAGATTTGATTTGGCCCATAAAACGTTTGGAGAATAAATAGCTTCTGTTGTTAGAGCTATAAATTGCACCTGAAAACGTTTGACGTATACATATAAAATGGTGTTTGACTATTTTTTTTTCAGAAGAGTGGCGCTACAGACAAGGTAAGACCAGGGCTCCATCCAACAAACATCTCCAGCCAGCTCGATCCCTAACTAGCTGTATCCTTAGATTGGAAGACTCTACGAGCCATTATTTTCCATTCGATCTACATGAACCAACTATCTAAGTCGTTCGACCTTAAATTTTCTGGCTGGGTTAGTGTCGCTGAACACCTTGTATAGTTCTTAATTGAATCTTAAGACAAATTGATCTCCATTCTCCATTTATGCAGACAGCACCAAAAATCATTCGTAGAACCTGTCTTTGTTGTCTTCATTGTTCTCCTTAGTGGGAGCGTGAGCCCAGATGAGGCTGAAGTTGGTGAATTTAGAACTGATGCGGATTGTCATGGTGCGCTCATTCACTGAGATGGAATCCACATCTAAATAGACGCTGATTTTGTTTCCGGTAGCAGTCGCAGTAGATGTCACAGTTCTTCATTTTTCTTTGGTCCGGGCCACCCCATCGCATTTCTTGGATAGCGGTTATGACTGCTTTATAGCAGTCAAGGACTGCCGCTTATTGTTCGGCTGCACGTGGTCTATCAAGGGACGGTACGTTCCAAGTACAAAACCAAAATTCGTTGTCCTCAAATCGTTTGCGTGGGTCGTCATCATTAATTCCATCCATATCCGAGGCTTGTTGGTGTTTCAGAACTATGCCTTCGTTATGTGGCCGGGCAATCACCCCGACGCACGCCTCTAACCTGGAGGGCCAGGTCTCTGATTTAACTCTAAGACAAGGAGCCTGCCAATAGGGCTGCGAATATTTCGTAGTAGCCCTATAAGGTGTTCACTAAGTAGTACATCCTGACTGGAACTGTTGACGCCACAGCTGATTCTTCCGCTGCCGCCTGTTCGATTCTTCGGTTGAGGTACAGCGCATGTTCACCACGGGGAGGTGTAGATGAAACTTTTGTCTGCCACAGACTCTAGCCCCCCCCCCATAGGTCAGTTTTAAGTTCCCATTAAGTTCCCTAAATGATACCACTCCATCTAATTCTAAGAAAAGTAGAAATAGAGGGATGGATGCTGCCCCTTCATCCGCAATAGCAGGACCAGCGGCAAAAAATCAAATTGAAGGAATAATAATAAAATTGGTGAAGTACAGCCCAAAGCAACTATCGACCTACCTCCCGTTATCGATTCCGCTATAGAAAATAATAATTTGTCTTCTAAGACCCCTGAATCTTAAAATGAGATTACCCAAGCCTAAGTCAATAATTGTTTCTCGTTTACTTCCTGGGACTGAGTCTGATGAATTAATAAACCATCTTCTTGAGTATTAGGCTATAACTAATACTTCACAAGCCAAACGCATTAAAGTAAGCAAGCCTGACAGCTTCGTTTCATCATTTAAGATTACAGTCTCAAGCGATCAATTCGATTCGATTATAAGTTGTCCTTGGCCGCCTCATACCCTTGTTAAAGAATTCTGTGGTAGAAAGTAATTGGTTCGCAACTCTATTGCTTCAAAAAACTTATCAGGTTCTCCTTCTATTACCAGAACGTAAGAGGACTCCGTAGTAAGACTACTACAGTTTTTAAAAATTCTCAAACATTTTCTTATGATCTCTTTGCATTTACCGAAACATGGCTTAACGCCTCAATATTGGACGCCGAACATTTTGACAAAGATTTCATAGTTAATCGAAAAGATCGTCATGGAAATGAATTGAATTCAGTTGGTGGTGGGGTTCTTATTGCTGTTCGTAATAACTTGTACTCGTCCCAAGTTTATATTCCTTTCGTTCTCAACTTAGAATTTATATGCATTAAATTAAATGTACAAACAAAGGATATTTTTATTATTAACGTTTATATTCCACCTAAAAGTCCTATTTCTCTCTTCACTGAACTATCTTCAGTTCTTCACTTTATCATTAGCTGTTCAGGCATTGAGAGTGAATTAATCTTGTTGGGTGATTTTAATCTTCCTAACATTAACTGGGTTCCTTCTGAGGTTGATTCCCATTTAGAAGCTTCCCCAAATGGAACTCCAAATGTTAGATAATATAATCTCAGCGGATTTACAACAAGTAAACTCTATTCTAAATTCGTTAAATCGGTCACTTGACTTGGTTTTCTCATCTAATGCGGCCTGTACAGTGGTGGTTGAATCGGCTTCTGCAATATCTAATATTGATAGTTGTCACTCTCCTTTAGATATTATTCTTGACTTGAGTGGCCATTTACTAGAAAATAGTAATTCCCATGACTGCTCATATAAATACGACTTTCGTAGAGCCAATTTTCAACAGCTTTCGGACAGTCTATTAAATTATGGTATTGAAAATTTACCATTTACCAATAACATTGACGAAACTGTCTCTAGTTTCTATTCTGTGCTCATGAGATGTATAAACGACACTGTACCTAAGAAAAAAATCAGTCAAACCAACGCCTCTTGTCATCCTTGGTACACAAAAGAGTTAAAAAGCCTCCGTAATAAGAGAAATAAGGCGTGGAAAAATTATATAGATCTATGTCCTTAGAGAACGAAGTGGTTTATATATCTCTTTTCGAAGAGTTTAAAAGATTGTCATATGATCTTTATAATGAGTTCATTGTGAATATAGGTGATTCTTTGAAACAAGACCCTAAGCTTTTTTGGAACTTCGTAAACTCTAAGAGAAAATGTGATGTTTACCCAGTCAATCTCACTTACAATAATGTAATTCTGAGCTCTACTTCTGAGATCTGCGATGCATTTGCCAATAATTTCAGTCAATCTTTCATAGATACTCCCGTTGATGTAGACATTGATTTTTTCAACTATTTGAAAAATAGCAAACAAGTCACGTTTAATAATGTCCCGATCCAGATTGATCTAGTCCTAAAATTTGTGTCAATTTTGAAAGAAGACTATTCTTCTGGTCCTGACGGTATTCCTCCCATATTATTAAAAAAATGCAATACAGTTTTAGCTTAGCCTCATAGTAATATATTCCAACTATCTTTGCGACTTGGTAAATTCCCTTGTGCCTGGAAGATTGCTTACATCACGTCTGTTTTTAAAAAGGGAGATAAGTCGCTTACTGTTAATCATAGGCCTATTTCTTAACTTTCTTGTATCCCTAAACTGTTTGAATAAATAGTATGCGAGAGTTTATCCTTTTACTGTAAAAACATTATATGCAGTGAGCAACATGGCTTTATACAAAGGAGATCAACTGTCACAAACCTTCTTGCCCTTACGCATAATTGTCTGAACAGTTTAGAACATGGATTGGAAACTGATTGTGTATGCACTGATTTTTCAACAGCTTTTGATCAACTGTCTCACTCAGTTATCAAGTTGAAACTACAGTTGTTAGGCTTTCCCCCTGGGCTGGTTTCATGGATTTCTTCTTACCTTGAGGATAGAACTTATCAAGTTAAATTCAGAGCCATGTTTTCGAAAACTTTTACTGCTAAATATGGTATTCCACAAGGTAGTCACTTAGGACCTGTTCTCTTTATTTTATCAATAAATGATGCACCGTTATGTGTTCGTGGTAGTGAAATTCTTATTTTTGCAGATGACATGAAGATCTTTAAGAAAATTACATCTAACGATGATCGCATTCTTCTGCAAATTGACATAAATAAGTTTTCTGTATGGTGTAATAAGGACAGTTTAAATCTAAACCCATCGAAATGTCAGACAATGACATTCTCAAAAAAACGAGCATCTTCGACTTATGAGTATTATAAAGTAACGGACCCTACTTACTTACTTAAGGTGGCGCTACAGTCCGTTGTGGACTTGGGCCTCAATCAACAGGCTCCGCCAGCAAGCTCGATCCTTGAGTGCGCCACCTGAGTCGCGGTCTTCCTCTCCTCCTACGTCCCTCGGGAATGGTGTCGAAGGCTTTCCGGAGCATTGGCGTCCATTCGCTCTAAATGACCGAGCCATCTGAGTCTCTGGACCTTGACCCTTCTGGCTAGGTCCATGTCGTTGTACAACCCGTAAAGTTCGCTGTTGGAACGACCGCCTCGGACAACTAACTCCGGGTTCAGGTGTTGCCTGACATCGCGGTGGAATTCATTCATTCATCCCAGGCAATGAAATATTATGAGTATTCAGCTTCTACGAGCAAAAAAACTCTTACAGTAACAGACTGTAAAGCTACCCAAATCTAAATTTGA
>CAKKXW010000003.1:70554191-70572688 GCA_920937365.1 Sphaerophoria rueppellii | reverse complement strand
TTATTAAAACTATTTTAAATCACGTTCATTATGACAGTCATTAAGTTTGTTTTGACGCAAAAATCATGAGTTTTTTGTGCTTATCATTTTTATACAAACAAAAAGTAAGATCATTTATACTAGATATTAATAAAGCAAGTGTTTTCAGCAAAGTACGAGATGTGGCAAATGTAGTCATAATGGTGGCTAAGTTTGTGTAATAGATGGCAAAAAACTTACATATCTAATCATAGTTGTTGTTTAGCTTTGCATAGAGTTTATTCTACGTAATTCCAATATTTAGTATAAACTCTAGCTTGAACATTCAGTGACGTTTTTTGAGAAGAAAAAAAAAACAAACATATTTTTACTATTCGTGTTTTTTGAGTACTAAAAACGCAGTTTTGTTTGAATTACTGACAGTATTACTTGCACTAAATTTTATCAAAATTATTAAAGCCGTTTTCGAAAAAACTTTGGAAATTACAAAAATTCCAACTTTTCATTCTCCCTTCTTCTATCTTGCATATTTAAATAAATTCTTTGAATTTTCAAATCTCCAAAACAATTTCAATAATAGGTAGTGCAAACAATCTTATTTAGTGGGAAAAACAAAACAATATTCAGGAGTATCATATACTATATTTGATTACTAGCTGACCCACCAAACGCTGCTTTACCGTATCAAAATTAATTTTAGGAAATACTAATCCGATTAGAAAAATTGCTTTAAAAATAGAAAAATTTAGGCTGTATTTTACTGTGCAAAGTAGTTGTTAATGAGTCCACGAAATGGTAAGATCAACTTTTGGCAGATGGCACCGCTGATATTAAATGAACTTAATTTTTTTCATCAAATCATCAGTTTTATGGAATTTGACTTTGAACCAACGTGCGTGTACATTTACAACGGGATGCATCGGCTGAATATTTTGCAAAACAACTAATGTTCTTACGTATTTTTGTACTCTGGGAAGTAAGTCGTATGAACTCCATATTTTCTCTTTTGTAATTATAGTTTCCACCGTCCACCCACTGAAAAAAATATATGTATGTTCACACATTCATAACTCATTTCAACGAATATGTGTGTATCTATCAAAAGGTTCAAGGCCTCAAGACGATGCGCGCTCAACATTTTTTCAGCTTGTGCTTATTTTTGAACAGAGAGACCCAAGGTAGAATCAAAAAAAAATTATTGAAAACGTTTTGTTATATCTCTTGTTTTTCTGTGGCAAAGTAGGATATTTTTGAAGGTAGAGCCTTTTTAATGCAGGGAGTAAATAAAGTTGGCGCATCGTTAAATTAGGGCATTTTTAAAAGTCGAACGTTTTCATACGAAGAACATTTTTGAAGGTAGGGCATTTTTAAAACTAGGAATTTTTGAAAGTCGGACATTTTCATAGGTAGGATATTTTGAAGGTAGGGCATTTTTAATGCAGGGAGTTTTCAAAGCTGGAGCATTTTTTAAACTGGGAAATTTTTAAAAGTCGGACGTTATTATACGTAGGATATTTTTGAAGGTAGGGCATTTTTAATAAATGGAGTTTTTAAAGCATTTTTTAAGGTATGGCATTTTTAAGACAGGAAATATTTAGAGCTGCAACATTTTTTAAGATCAGTATTTTTATAAGAAGGGCATTTTTAAAGGTGGGGCATTTTTGAAGGTTGATTTTTTTAAGGTAGGGCATTTCAGATTTAAGGTAGGGCATTGCCCCTCAATGCCCCCCTGGCTACGGGCCGGCTTCCCAGTCATCGTAATGTCATATTTCATCAAAATCTCAACTTTGTTATTACGAATACAATACTTACCGTAGTATTTTGAGTATATGTCGCAAGTGAAAAGAGGGGGATGACACTTTCGATAGAAAAATTCTTCGACGGTCGAGGACGAGGAGAAGAAGGTTCAACCCGCGAACTTTACGACCTGTGCCAACATTTGGAGATAATCCTGAAAGCCAAGAATAGACGTCTACATTGACAACGCCACATCAAGTAAATGGACGATAACCCTATAGCAAAAGAAAGTCTTTTCTCCGCAGCCCTAGGTTCGAGGTGATCCGGAAGTCCAAATTTCCGGTACAAATTCCAATAGCTTCGGATGCCAGAGCACTTGGTTTAAACGACTGGAGAATGCCTGATGGATGGATGATGGACTAGGAACCGTTCAAGTAAGCAAGTAAGATTCGCCAGAGTTATTGTGATGATAGAGGCCGTAATCATACCGTTTTTATAGACTCAGACTATTTGAAGTTTGAAAGCCGTAAGCACGTGACTTGTGAACCCGTTATTGTTGAAAACTAGAATCTATGGTAGGACCCGGGTCCTCTGTTGTCAAAAGAGCTTCAAATGATGATTTCTGTAGATGCTTCAACTATGGAGATGAAACTCACAATTTCTTCTTCCTCGACGTCAAGATGAACATAAGCTCATTTCATAACGGTCCTATCGGAAAATTGTAATTTCTTCTTTGAACATGACGAGCTGAGTCGATCGTATCCTATTATTATATTTAAAGATTTTTTGAGGTTCAGACTTACTGGTGTCTTCGATCTTCTGTTTCAATCAATATTTGTTACCCTGTCATACGAAGCACCATCATCGCAGCTTCCGTTTAATTGACTCTCATACATTGGAAACCCCATCTGAATACTGGACGCACAAGCCAAGTGGAAAGTATTCCTTTCCGCTAAGGCGATTATTGATATCGTCATCACAAGCAGCTATGCGTTTTAATAACTGCACTTTTCTGTGTACCACTTCCTTCAAAGACATCCATCCATACGTAAAGCACTCGATACTCTTAAAGCCATAATTGGCTTCGTATGCATTAAGTTCTTGTAATTTTCTTTGATAGTAATGATATCTTGCCGTTTTTAATGTAAGATGTTCTTTTTAAGATCCAATTCCTGAAGATGATGATGGGCAGTTGGTACAGTTTGGATATGGAACTGCAGGTGGAAATAAACTACGACAGAGGTCAAAATTAGAGTAGAAGAAACCGATAAGGATTTAGATCATGAACTAAAAACCAGTGTTAAGAAAGGAAAACCATGAAAATCAAAGCAGGAACAAGTTTCTTGGCGGAAAGAACACATTACAGCTTACGACAAGGACAAATTCGTATTTTCTGGATCAGCTGATCATCATGAATAATTTTCAGTGAAAGTCCTGAGTTATAAGTTACATAATCGTCCAACTACGCAAGCTTTTGGCGAAATTGTAAAGGATGATGAAACTCGAAGTATTATCGCTATCGGTTCGTCGGTTGAAGAAGATCAAATTGCATTGATTCGGATTAAAAAGACTGCCAAGGAAATGTGGGATGCATTAAAGGACTACCACGAGGAAAATACATTGACCAACAAGGTATTTTTAATGCGACAAATTTGTTCACTCAAATTGGACAAAAACGGCGATGCAAAGGCGCATATCAATAAATTGACTGATTTGTTCACAAAGTTAAGTGATATCGCAGGTGACACAGGATCGTTATCGGATGGTTGGAGTGCAGTTATGTTACTTACCAGTTTACTCGCTAGTTACGATGAGTTAATTACCACTTTAGAGTCAAGGAAAGAAGATGAAGTCACATTTTCAATGGTTAAGCAACGAGTTATTGCAGAATATGAACGTCATTTTTCTCAGGATAATGAAGATGACTCGATTTTGAAGATTGTTGCGTCCACATTAACCAGAGCGTGTTTCTTTTGTAAGGAAAAGACACACATAAAGAAAAATTGCATCAAGTATAAGAACTAGCTGGCGAAAAACAGCGTTTAAAGCAGTAATAGCATCGAGAACGATGTAGTAAACTGTGTTGATGAAGGTGAAATAACTTCAAATTCAGTTAAACCAGCAGAAGGTTTTCTATTTTCATTAAGCAGTGGCGATTGTTCTGATTGGATAATCGATTCAGGAGCAACACGGCATGTAGTTAAAGACAAACGTTTTTTCAACAGGATTGATGAATCATATAAAATTACAGTGAAGATAGCTACAGGCGAAAAGACTGTTGTTTATGGCATTGGATCCGGTTATTTGACATTCTTAGATGAGATCGGTAATGTTCGACGTGCATTGGCAACAGAAGTTTTGTATGTACCGGATTTGATTGGGAATGTACTTTCGGTCAAGAAATTAGCAGAAAAAGGCATACAGATTGAATTTAGTAGTGTTAAATGCGAAATTAAATATCACGAAAAGCAAATTGTATTGGGTGATGTCATTGGAGATTTGTAAGTGCTGAGACGTCCAAATACAGTATGTGCAGTACTAACACACAATGATAAATGCACGGATGCATGGCACCTCCTCAATGTGTCATCGCGATCCGAAAGCAATTCAGAAAAATCAAAGCGAAGCGAAGATGAGTTTGAAGAAAATTTTGTTAAAGACCAGGCAAATGGTTACGGTGTCCAGGAGGAGATACAAATGGAAGAAAATCAAGTAAATAGGCGTGTTTCAAAACGCACAGGCAAAGGAATCTCACCAACAAAATTTGGTTTCGAAATAAATGAAGCGATCAACAGCGAAAACAAATCAGATTGGCTTAAAGTCATGCAAAATGAAATAGAATTGCTTGAACGTAATCAAACTTGTGAATTAGTGAATTTACCAACAGGCAAAACAGCTGTTGACGGAAAGTCGGTCTATAAAGAAAAATCAAGTACAAATGGAGACATTACACGATATAAAGCCAGGTTTTCAAAAAAAAGTAAAATGACCCTTGCATGTATCCAACAGAAATTGACGACAGCAATTGTTACACGGTTGTTTATGTTGACGATTTTTTTTGTTTAGATTATAGAGTTGAATTAATTTATTGTGAACGAGGAGGAGTGTTGGGAATCCATTTTGTTTATCGTTCAAGATGACGATATTATTTTTATGTTACTTAATATTTTTTCAATAAAGTCAATATTGTTCATTTGACTTAGTTCATTCAAGCTAAAAAGTTGTTTTATTTCTCGAACAGAAAAGCTTCATAGCAACCAAGAGTTTCTATATTATTTACGTTTACTTTTGAAACCGCAAAATGGATAACCCTGTATTAAAGTACCAATGGCTTGTTGACAGGCATTACTGGAAGAGGACTGTGGGGCAAGTGATTATTTACCTACAAGACAATGACGTTTAACAGATTTGAAAAAAAAATTAATGTACCTATCTATATTCATTTCAACGAAAACAATAATTTCATACTACTTTTGATATACTTCAAAGTACCGACGCTTTTGAAGGAGATATGAGAGCGTTTGCTGTTGATTCCAAAAGAAGAGTTTCTCGCCATTGACGAACAAACTACACCAACAATATGCCTCACTGATTTGAAGCAGTTCAACACAGCACGGATTGCACTTCCTGCTCTGCAGTTGCAGGTATTGTCAGTTCTTTGAGGTCAGTTTCAATTCATTTGATCTCTTTTATATACAACACCAGGCACATTGCCAACCCAGGAACTTCGATGCAAACTTTTCAGAAATTTAAAAGACGTATTTTCAAGAAATGTTCGCTTTGTCCACCTTTACGAAAAACGGGGAGGCCAGTTTAATCTAGGTTCTTTGATATTCACACTTCATCAACAAACAATAACTCATCTTTATTGCATCATCAAAACACAATAAACACAATATGCTATTGATAAGATGACCAAACAAAACAGAACTTGAGATTGAGAATGGAACGGAAAATTAAATGATCACGAAAATGCTAAAAACACGCAGTAACTTACTCATACAAATCCTTCATGTCAAACGCCAAATTGCGGTTTCGCTTGACCACACTCGGGATACTTCCGAATATCAGTTTTGGTTCCGGCCCAGCGACTCCTCTTTTCCTCCAATAATCAAAGTTCCATGAGAGGTACAAATAAATTAGACCAGCTAAGCTCGCGAGTAAAAACAAAGCGAAAGTACACGCGGCCATTGTCAAGAAGGTATCAAATTCGACTGATATTTCATTCTAAGCATTGTTCCATCTTCAAATTGAAAGTGGGATTTTTTTTTTGATTTGATAAGAAAGCCTCTCAGACTTGAGTGTATGTTTTGTCAAGTGGACGTAAGCTCAATGAGTGACAAATTTAGAATTTACAGTTCAAGTTGTGATGTTTTCAAAAGCAAAGAAAAACAAACATACATCTTAGTTGCTTCGTCAGATAGCTACTGATATTAAGTGCCATACATGAGAACCTGACTAAATATCATTCTTATTATTACCATGTCTCTATTAAGATGATGACTTTGCACAGCAAAAACTTACGTTGAGAAATAAAGTAGTTTCTTTTCTTTTAACACATTTGACAACAAATACTTTTTTTTTAATATTAATTATTGTAGATAAGATTAACGTAAGCCTTTTTAATAGTCCATATAAAGATGCATTAGGTACATCTTATCTTATGCAAACACTGCATTCATGTTTGATAGCAAATCAGGGTGGAAGATTTCACTTTAAAAAAAAGCTTGTGCGAATGTCTTTTTAAATTTTCTGCAGCACCCTCTTTCTTCCACAACATACTTTCCAAGAAGAAATCGTAGTCCATCTCGATGGTTCTGCCGACAAAGAAGAATCCAGGCATCCAGGATCGTCCGAAGAAACATCAAAACTTGGAGTGAAAGTTGGGCGAGTACAAAATTTTGTTTGTTACTAAACGGGATATAGCCTCTGGCTGGCTAAGACATAATAAGCTTTTTGCTAATGCAAATCCCAAAGCGCCCCACTAGCAAATGTTTTATACATTTTCACATGAACTCTTTTTTACGAAGGATACACGGGGTAGAACACTTGCTTCAGGGACACCTTTGATCTGTTGAACAACGTATGCTATGATGCGCTAGTCTTACATTTGCCAATGGGTGAGATTTTTTCCATTTTTTTCGGAATCAGGCTCTTGAGCTGCAATAAACTGACATTTCTTGTGCCTTGAGGCAAGAAAAAGCGTAAAACAACCATTGTCATTGATTTTCATTCGTCAAAGATTTAACCCAATTTTATAATTTTAAGAAATTCCTTGTTTTCATTGGGTTTTTTTAGTCGTTAAAATAATTATCATAGTTTAGCTCTACATTATGTATGTCTATAGGTTCCTATTTTCATTTTCAAATGGGAATTAGTGCACCCAAGACGACAGAGTATCCACAGGGTCTATTTCAACTCTTATCCTTGGGAGCCTAGTACCTTGTAGCTCAACCTAAGATCAGGGGTCGAATCACGGCATCAGTGTTCGAACAATACGTGACTAAATTGTGTGCATTTGGCACTACCTCTCAGGTTATCGACTTATCAATCGAGCAACTAGTACAATAATTTTGAATTCTGTCTTCAGTTATCGAACTGAATTTCATTCGAAACATAAAGAGCTCACGGATAGAAGGAACTTGTCATTGAAATATGTAAATATTAATGTTTGATTTATTCATTATGAACATTTTAACTAATGATCTTTATAGGTCAAACTGAAGCACTTTAAATAACCAACAGAAAAACATGATGGCCGATGTTATTGAGAAAAAAAGCGTTCAATTCAAAATAAATTGCAATTCTTCGGATTCTCAGCGAACATGTGTGAATAACTTTAATATGAATTTTTTTCTCAATTTTGTTTCGATCCTGAATCTCTTTCGAGCTCACGGAACAAAATAAATTCAAAATTTCTACCTTCTGTTCTGAATCGGAGAATAAATAAGAGTTATTAATTTCGTTTCACTGTTTTGTTATTTAATCGAAAAGTTGTATAGGGTGTCTCAGTAAGAGAGCACTTTTTAAAATTCGAATATTTTTTTTTTCATGCAAGTTGCAACTTTGAAATTTGACAGCTGTCAGCTCTGTTTATTGAGATTATTAAAATTGGAGCGTTTTTTGAAAGAACAGCGCGTTATAATTGTGAAAACTCAATGCACAACAAAAGTGACTGTGAAGGGCATTCGTAACAGGAATATGATAACGGACTTCTTGTGGCCTCAATTGGACGGTATGAACCTGGACAACATGTGGTTTCAGCAGGACGGCGAAACATGACACACCGCGCATGAAACAATCGACTTATTGCGGCTTGTTTCACAACAAGATAGTGCGGTTTAACGCCGCGTCGTCCGTTTATTTTCCTTGGGGTTTTGTGAAAACTCGGGTTCATGCGAATAAACCAGAAAAAATTCCTGAGCTCAAATAGGAAAATCAACGTGACATTGGTGAGATTCAGCGACATCTCTGTGCAAAAGTCATGGAAAATTTCATGAAAAGAGTAATAATGGCCTGTCATCGGAGCCAGGGTCATTTGCGGGATTTTTTATTCCATACTTAATCGGAACATGTCTTCTTTACAACACTATGAAAGAAAAAAATCACAACTCTGTCATAAAATACTTGTTGTTATTTTAAAATGAAAAAATGCACTCTTACTGAGACACCCTATAAATGCAAATTTTACCTGTCAAACCACTCAAGACTCGTTCAAGATAAACAGAGACTCGATGTAGTAGAATAAAGATTACTACAATTTTCCCAAACGATACGTGACCAATCGGATGCCATCATCCCAAAGTGGTTACTCGTTCGTTCGATCACTGATGAGACTCACTCACTCGTTCACTGAAGCGGTGATTCAGCCCCAGGTATCAACAATGTGATGAGGCTTGCTTTCACTAAGGCTTCTTTTTTTCATCATGCAGCAGCGATAATTAAAATAAAGATGGTATCAACGGTAGTGTTTATAGTTCGATTCAGAAACAGCTTGACGAACTACACATCTTTGGGTGCAGTGAGTAACGGTCCAGTAACTTCCCGGAGAACAAGCTTCGAATATGAATGCACTCAACAATGTTGATGAACCACGCTAACGATATAGGAGGAAACAATTTCGATTTTGCAAGTGAAATGTAGGGTCTCTTAAAATATCACTTAAACCCTGGTTTGGTTGACTAGGTTTGGTTGACTAGGGCAAGCGAGCACATGTTGCTAAGCAAGAAGCGTTAAAAGCGAAGCTGCAAAGAAGAAATCGAAGCACTCGCAAGCTCTATGAAGAAAAGAGAAGAGAGCAACGTTTTCTTTGAAAGAAAAAGACTTAAGGATATAATATGACCAGACCAAGGTAGGTGATGCATATCGAGATTACCATCACTGATACTTGCGCCTCGAAGGTAGCTATATTCTGTATCGAAATTTCATTTCATATTTATTTATTAAACGATAAGCATTTTAAAAGAAAGTGTCTTATTATTAATTATAGCTTAAGTCCCACAATAACGCCGCGGAAGCAGACGGCTTACCTAGAAAGCTGAACAAAGTATAGTAGGAGATGATTTGTTTAGGAGTACCAGCTTATCTGCGTGATTTCTTCATGGCCGATGAATGGATTCTCAGTGTAGGTTACCGAAATCAAAAAGAGGATATTTTGATATTCAACTTCACCAACTACGCAGGCATAAGTTCACAATACTTCGTCTGTACAAACTGTTACAAATTTCCAGTACTTTGTGAACGTTTGAAGCCCTTCGTCAACAAACGGGTAGGTAAGATACAAAGAGACAACCATCGATTAAATGCTCACTCTATAACAGAGGAGAGAGATTAATGCTTCAATCCTTAAACTGGCTTAATATCAATCAAAGACTTTTTATGATGGCTATGGTGTTTGTCATCAAAATAAAACAAAACATATGAAGAGTGGTACAATACAATCTCAGAAATATTGAAGAGTTCAATATCATCCGAACCAGAACATCTAGAGCGCAGGCTAGCATTCTTTACATGGGATTAAACTCTTTAAACAACCTTCCACAACACATCAGAAACATTAATGATTTCAATCAATTTAAAAATCAAATAATGTAATATGCAAGATCTAATACTAGCTAATTGTTAAGATTCCAAGAGCAAAACTAAAATGTTTATATAAATTTTAAAATGTTTAACTAATGTATTTTGTAAATTAATGGCTCTTGAGCCAAATAAATAAATAAATAAAATAAATCTTCAATAAGACTCATAGCATTTGTCTTGTGATACATGTTTTCTAAGGCGGAGGTAAGCTCAATCCACCCAAGTTGTCCTCGACTAAACACTTGATGTAAGCCGCTTAGAACTTGGCTCTTCAAGAGCTGTCGCTCTTATTAAGAGCGGCTAGAGTCACTTGTAGCTTCTTGAATGACACCGGTGTCCGACTGGACTGTAGCGCCACCTATTAAGTATGTTACTCAGTTCATTCACTTCCTACTAATAATAATGTCTCATTTATTTCCTTCTTTTCGTTTTTGCAGTTCCAAGTATTCCAGGCAACTTTACCATTTCCTACTTCTTTTTTTCTGTCTTCTGGATAAAATAGTTTTCAATTGCAATCTATCGACGAAGTTCCGCTAAGAAAATGCAAATAACTTCCTCATTTCCACCAACAAGCAAAGCAAAAAAGAATGACAATATCCGCACATTCAAATCCAGAAAAGGTCGATTGACAATACCAAATTTTTTTTCCCTTTTCTATTTTTATCGCCGACGAACTCCAACGCGAAACCGGAAATATCAGAATACAATTTTTCTTATTTTTCGTTTTTAAATCAGTTTGCATTTTCCTGCCGCAGCAGCCGCTACACTTTCACCATCATCCTCGCCACCCTGATGAGCCAGATACCATATTGCAGATTGAATAAAGGGGGTGGACCCAGCCACCCCCGAAACGAGATAATAATAAAATTTGTTTGGTGTTTGGAATGTCACCCGCAGACTTTTAGACACTCTTTTGTTTTTTCGATACACTCTCTTCATTGCCGTCGGTTGGAGTATGGGTGACATAGCTGGCTGTCGAAAACCCCGCTGTCCACGGCCGACACGAGGTTGAGAGTCGGCTCGGCGGGGCGATGTTGACGTCTATTGTCAGGGTGATGATGCGCCGCCACTGACGGGTGTTATCAAAATTGGGTTGATTCGGGTTGAATTAAATGACATCACTATAGAAAGGGGTGCGAATTGAGTGGGTGGAATTCTTGGTTATGGATGCGTGGCTTGTGACCTCTTTAGACAAATGGACTTCTATTTGACCTTTAATTATTTTCGAGGGTTGGGTGGATTTTCGTTTGGATTCGATTTTCACTAATGGACCATTCGAAACAGATATTGAAACTAAATTTTGCAACTCACCGAAATTATCGATAAAAAAGGGATAAAAATATTCAGGAATATTCTTATTCAAATTTTATTGCTTCAAGGCGTCTTCGTTGGAAATTCCATAAAAGAGGAAGAAATATTTTTTTTGAAATTCTTGGAGACACCCCAGAACCCCGTTTTCTTAAAATACAAATTTGTCTTGTTGCGAAAAATGTTGAATACAGTTAACTCGTTTTTATGGGCCTGTCATAAAGGATATTACACTTGGAGATATTTCGCATTAAGGAACACTTTTTATCTGTTGCTTGTAAATGGATTTTTTTTGGTTGGTTGGAAGGGGGCTGTGGCAAATTCTGGCACGTGAAAGAATTCCATGAGTGCCAGATATTCTTTTTTGCTTCTCCTTCTACTGCTGACTTATAAGGACGAAGAGGACAACGGAAATGTGTTATTAATAATATCTACATCAGAGTGATATTATTATTAATATAAAATATTTGGGTTCGATATTATAATTTCCTTTTGGAAGGGGATTTTTTTCTGTGAGAGAAAAAACGATGATGTTCTTGTGGTGTTATTGAGGAATTTTGAGCATTTCTTCGACGAGTATATTTGTCGGATGTCAAAAACATGCGTAGCCATTATTTTGCGTGAAGGTGTTTGAGTTTTGTGTCTTTCTTTTTATTTTGGGTAAGCCTTGGCTTTGGGATCCGAGGCAAGGTGAAAGAAGGGAGGTATAATATTTCTATATTAATGGGAAATCGATTGAGTGTAGTCATTAATGATGTTGGCACATTAATCAATGTAGTGCTTGTTAACAGAAATCGTTAACACAATTCTGTGGGATGTATTGAAATGTTGGTTGAGAAGAATGGAGTATAGGTGGGTGTGATGCTATTTTTGGAGCTCTTGACATTTTGGAACAAGTTCATTCTTTCAGTGATAAATAGGCAATTTAGAAAATAATAAAACTGTATTTAACTATTTCATTATCCTTGTGAAATCTATAAACATGGTCTTCATTTAAGAACGTTTCATAAAATGAATAAAAATTAGCTTTTACTTGGCACAGCTCACAAACTCTTTACTGTCGATTAACGTTAGAGTACGAATCAAACTGCGGATATATTTTGACGTTTGCTCGAGTCTCGAGTGTCCGTAGCTTTGTGGTTAGGTTCGTTGACTTCTAAGCAGAATGTCGTTTGTTGAAGTCCTACTCATGCCCATAATTTTTATTTCATCTTTCATGGCCACTGCCTCTTGCGAAGAACTGACAAAACTTCCAAGAGTATCATCTGTCAAGAAAAAGTGCTCCTCAATTTTGTCGTTTCGAATTAGCGTTAAATTGTAAATGCCCTCAATTGTTCACACGCACCTAGAAAATTGTTGATGAGAGTAAGCCACTTAGGCCTTGGCCCTTCAAGAACTGTCGCGCCGCGCCACTTGAGTCTCGAAAATAAAAATGTGTGTACTATTGATTTGATAGATATAATCTTCGGTATCTCGAAAGCATATTCATAGAGTATGATTTCGATCCTAGTTTCTTGTTTTTTTAATTATTCACTGAGAGCTTACGGATTTATCCGTGTTCTATCTGCAACCAAACTTACGCGAAACAAAATGGCGATAAAATTAAAAACGTCTACAGCATAACCATAAGAAAAGCGCTGCATTTTGTACCATTTGGTGTCATTGAAAGATGTGTAATCTCTCCAAGGCATAAGCAAACGCTTTTTTACAAATACAAGCCTGTCAAAGGCCAAAGTCAGCCTAACTTCCATATTGCTATAAAAAGAATTCCAAAAAGAAACTAGAAGTTTGAGGGCAAACAAAAAAAAAAAATAAAAAAAATAGAATTTCGAATAGGCTCAAAAATTGACAGACCGTCAGCGATAGGTATTTAAAGCGATATTACGTTTTCTGAAGGACTAAGCTTTGGTTTCATTAAGTCAAGACCTTTACGTGACCTAATTGAATGGTAAACAGCGTAGGTACTCGTACTTAAGAACATTTAACAACCGACGCAAGTGACGCATGTAACAATTTAATAAATAACTTTAAAGGAAGTTCCTGCAATAATATGTATACTAAATTATTTAAGCCTTGGCCATTTACTTGACACTTACTCGTCGATCAACAGTCTCCGGTCCTATCTTGCCGTCTCCAGTTTTGCATTCCAAGTTGATTGAGGTCCTCTTCCAATTGTGTGCGCCACCTGAGTCACGGTCTTCCTCTCCTCCTATACGTCCCTTGGGAATAGTGTCGAAGGCTTTTCGGACCGGAGGATTGGTATCCATCCGCTCTAAATGACCGAGGTATCTGAGTCTCTGGACCTTGACCCCTCTGGTCCATGACTCCATGTCGATGTAAAATTCGTAAAGTTCGCTGTTGTATCTTCTCCGCCATTCCCTTTCAATGCACACGGGATCAAAGATGACCCGAAGAACTTTTCTC
This sequence comes from Sphaerophoria rueppellii, assembly GCA_920937365.1. NCBI lineage: Eukaryota > Metazoa > Arthropoda > Insecta > Diptera > Syrphidae > Sphaerophoria > Sphaerophoria rueppellii. The sequence goes on along the minus strand of CAKKXW010000003.1, from coordinate 70,559,158 downwards.
TCAAAACAGCCTAAGGCACATTCATCCGATTTTGTCAAGGTCCATGCTTCTGCACCATACAGCAGGACTGGGATGATGAGTGTGTTGTACAGTTTTACCTTAGTTGCTCGAGAGAGGGCTTTTCCACTCAATTGCTTTCTAAGCCCAAAGAAACAGCGATTAGCAAGAGTTATTCTTCGTCCGATCTCGGCGCTGGTGTTATTGCCCGTGCTTATAGCGGAGCCTAGGTAGACAAACTCCTATACTACCTCGAAGTTATACGCGTCTATTGTGACGTTCTGCCTGAGCCGTCGGTGTTGGGTGTCCTTCCTCGAAGACAGCATATGCTTTGTTTTTCCTTCATTTACCGCTAAACCCATTTTTGCCGCTTCTGTCTCAATTCTCACAAAGGCGCCATTGACATCACGCTGTGTTCTTCCCATTATATCAATATCATCGGCGTACGCGAGAAGTTGAACAGATTTTTGGAAGATAGTGCCTCTGGTGTTAACGTTGGAGTTCTGCACTATCTTCTCAAGAACGATGTTAAAGAAATCGCATGACAGTGCATCGCCTTGTCTGAATCCTTTTTTGACGTCGAAAGATTCCGTAAGCTCGTTGCCAACCTTTATGGAGCAGCGTGAGTTCTCCATCGTCATTTTGCACAAGCGAACGAGCTTGGCAGGGACGCCAAAACTAGACATAGCGTTGTACAGTTCGTCTCTGTAGATGCTGTCATACGCGGCCTTAAAACCGATGAAAAGGTGGTGGGTATCGATTTGGAGTTCATAGGTCTTTTCCAGGATCTGCCGCAACGTGAAAATTTGGTCGATGGTTGACTTTCCTGGCCTGAAGCCACATTGATAAGGACCAATCAGATTGTTGACGAAAGGCTTCCGACGTTCACATATTACAGCAGAGAGGATCTTGTAGGCGATGTTTAGTAGACTTATTCCTCTATAGTTGGCGCAGTTTAGAGGATCTCCCTTTTTTAGGATCGGGCAAACAATGCTGAGGTTCCATTCATCGGGATCGGGCATGCATTCTTCTATAACTATATCTCCCAGATGATTTGGTGCATGCTCCTATCTAGCTCGTCGCCTGCTGCTTTGAACAACTCAGCAGCTAGTCCATCTGCTCCAGCGGCTTTGTTGGATTTCAGCCGTGATATTGCGGTTTTCACTTCTTCGGGCGGGTTCACGGAATTGTTGGCTATCATCGTGTCCGATGAAAGGCTCCTGTCTGACGGCGGTATTTTGTTCGTCGTCGCCGTTATACAATCTATATCAGGGATTATTTCGAGTATATTCTTATGCATCAAAATGTCTTATTTGACGGTCCCATCGATTTCTTTGCAACAATTTTGTTCGTTTCGCACTTCAAAATACGAGTTGTAGACGCTCGCTGTATAAGCAATGAGCAACGACGACCGGCCTCGGTCGTCGTCACTCGCAGCTTCGGTACACCGTTTTGCACAAATAGCAAGTCTCCTGTCGAGGTTATCATTAAAATTAATTCACACCAAATTCAATGTAATGCTTACAGATGTTCCGAAAAAAAAATACAATCAAACCCCGAATCTCAGGCTTAGGTTCGGTTCCAAGTAAATAAATAAAAATTACCTGCAAATGCCGGGGCACAAATTCCACAAATTTTAGTGCTAGTGCAGAGGCAAAAAATTCCTAATATTTTAATTTGCACAGTTACAATTAAATGTCTCACACAACAACAACAAAAATGTTTGCTTTAATAAAAGCACTTACTCTCACTTCTGCCAAAAATATTCTTAGATTTTACAGATTCCAATCTCCCGATCTTATGTTGTTCGTTATTTCTTTAATAAAAACCGATATTCTTCAATCATCAGTTTGATGGCACAAAATCTTTTGTACCGAGCCAATGGATTCTTCAATTTTTTCTGTTTCGTGGATTTCTTCCAGGATTGAAGTAGTCTTGACGAGCTGAAGGTTAGATCGAAAAAGGAAGTATGTCTGCCATGTCGTTGAGGCATTGGTTAGCTGGTACGTCATGGAATTCGAACATTTATTCGACTACGCATTATCGAAAAAGACTGAGCGAAAGTGGCAGCGTTCATTGAAATCATAAGGCAAAGTGTTGAGTAAAAAGTGTAATGATAAAATTAATTAACTCTAATACCGAAAGAGTTTACTCGGATATTAAAAAAAATTAAAATGAAATTGCGGCGCACAGTTGTCCAAAAAGGGAAAAGTCGTGGCAAAAATACAAAATCTGATGTTTTATTTTTATCGTTTTGTTTTTTATTTCTAAGTGAAATATAGACAGAGCTTCAAAAACCGCAAACAAAATAATTTTTTGATCACTAGTTTAATATATAGGGGTCTTCAAAGTTAGTTAATTTTTTTCTAGAGAAAAAAAAAGAAAAAAAAAACAAAATTCCTTATTTTCATTTTTGCGATTATGGCATATTGAATGAAAGATCTAATTTTTTGTTAATAGTTCCTGGTTTAGTTTTCACTTTCAAATTTAAATTTACGTATAAGTAAATTTAAATTTGAAAGTGAAAAAAAAAATAATTTTTGAGGTTTTTATAAATGAAACAAAAAACACCATTTTTTTACAATTTATCGAGTTTGAATAGAGCTACAAAAAAATCCATCCAAGCCCATGCATTAGGCCGAATAGGGTATGTGAATCAACCAATTGTTGAGCCAAAAGAAAAATATTTAGCTGCGCATATTTGCGCACTGCCGTGATTTTGAACTTTGAAAAAAAAAATAAAGGCTTGAGAAAACGCTTACTTTGGCATACCTTGATCCACGTAAACGCTTAGTTCTCTATTAATAGTAATGCTAGCAACGATGTTAAGGTTTTAATTTTTAGAAGAAATATTATCCATTGTAACTGCATTTACAAATTTTTTTATCTTTTTTTTATTGGTCAGATATTATTTTTGAAGGATGTTCCGTTGTTGTCCGTGATAATTTTTGACTTTGATGTCAGTTTTTTTTTCGGAAAATGTCATAAACATAACATTTTCTTACTTTATTTAAATAATGGTAATAATAATGAATAAAAAAGTCATTCATAAGGTTGTCGAAAAACCCACAAGTATCATAAAATGTATGATACTTGTAAAAGACCGGATCGTGTTAAATTAATTCGAATATGAATATTTCAAACAAAGTCCTTTTGGAACATTTTCACAATGCTTCGAATTCTGAAGAATTTGTGCAATTGTTTCAGATACAATACGCAGAAATTAGTGTTAATGAAGAAATTAAAAAGAAACTTCAAAGTTATAGATATGCTCTATTTAAGCAAAAATAGACACAAAGTAATAGACACAAAGAAAGATTTCTCACTAAAAATGAAGAATTTTTGAATGGAACATTTACTAAACAAGAGGTTGAAATGGAAGACAGTGACACGCCAAGTAGGTACATCAAGAGGAAGGCCTTCGAAATCCTTACCAGGCATGTTCGGAATACACCAAAAGGAAGAAACTAATGGAAACTACGAGCAATATTTCGACGGAAAATGTGGCAATAGCTCTTAGTATGAAATATAACAAGGGTAATAATAAGGCAAAGTAGTGTCCGTAGCTTAGTGGTTAGGTGCGTTGACTGCTAAGCAGAACGTCGTGGGTTCGAATCCTACTTGGGCCCTAAGTTCTTATTTCATCTTTCACGGACACTGCCTCTTGCGAAGAACTGACAAAACTTCCAAGAGTATCATCTGTCATGAAAAAGTGCTTCTCAACTCTGCCGTTCGGAATCGGCGTAAAATTGTAGGTCCCCTCAATTCATCACACGCACCTAGAGAATTGTTGATGAGAGTAAGCCACTTAGGCCTTGGCTCTTCAAGAGCTGTCGCGCCACTCTATTTTTTTTTTTTAGCCCATTACGAGAGCAGCGGATTAAAGCGAGTATTCCTACACCTCAAAGGGATCCAATAAAATATGATGGTCCGACTGCCCTTGCCTTGTTCTTGGATATAGGACTTTCTAAAGAAAAATACAAATTGATGCGAAAATCATTGCGAAGCCATACCGTTGACGTATTTCCATATCATCAGATCCACTTGTTTCATCAAAAAGAGCTCAAAAAAAGCTACTGTTCAGAGCTGATTAGTCTATTAAATATTAAAAGAGATGATGATGGCAGTGAACTTTTTACTGAAAATTTATAATTATTGTTTAAGATAGTTTATGTGTTTTTTTTTTAATTTAATATATGTATACCTATTCCTATATGTTTTTAATTTTTTATTTTTTAATAATTTGATTTTTTTTTTTTAATTTTTGGTCCGTTTATTTTTTAACTTTACTGTTTCACATAAAATATGTCACTTAAAAAGGTATAAACCATTATTATTGACCGCTTAAGGCAAAAAAAATTTTCTTTGCCAAATTTTCGCATCCACTGCTGTGATGAATTTTATTTTACAACACCATTTAATCAACATTTGCAAAACAAAAGACAATTTTTAAGGTTTTAATTCAATTCTTTTTTCTATAAATTTAGTTTTTTGAGAAAATCTGTTTTCGGCCCATGATTCCGAAACACCCTGTGAAATAATTTTCTTGAAATTCATTGGTGTAACAGTCCTGGAAATTTCCTTCAAATTACCGCTACCTCAATCCGTTCAAAAGTTATGATTTTTGCATCGAGATAAGTCATTTTGGACAACTGTGGCGTTTGCATAAGTTGACAATAAAATTGCGTATACGTCATAGTGACCATATTTCAATATAATTAGATACATAATTTCTTCTAATTAAATGCGATGTAATTTCACGCAAAAACAGGAACACAAAAAAAGGAAGTAACATTTAAGGAGCCCATACAAGTGCCTTGGTGGGAACACTCCTTCGTCGTGAGGTTATTAGTAGTAGTCGGCCACTCCGCTTCGACCTGTCGACCATGGGAGACCCTTCTGCGAAAACAAGTTTTGCGATCGCATAGCTTTAAGCTTCATAATAGTAGTTACTGTAAGCCGCTCTGCCA
>CAKKXW010000003.1:70524549-70536756 GCA_920937365.1 Sphaerophoria rueppellii | reverse complement strand
GAAAATAGGGGTTTTGAAAATGATAATCGTTGTTGTCAACTTGGAAACAAAGGTTGCCAATATGAAAACCATGTTTTTCTGTGGTTTTCAATATAACAACCGCTATGATAGAGTTTTAAATTGTTTTTTTTTTTGGATGTTATAAACGTTGTTTTTAATTCTAAGAATGCTGCTGCAGCTGCGAAACGTATATATCACAGCGGTTTAAGAGCAATACAACAAGTCTCATTTTCCCTTACGTTTTTAATCCAAAAGATGCACTCTTGTCCAGGAAACCATGAATGCACTCGTATACTTACTTCCTCCAAATTATATGTCATTCCTTTCATTCTGAAATATAACCTATAAGAATAGTTTAAATATAAATCGGATTTAAAATTTTGAAAATGTTTTTATTAAATAAATGTTAAATTTAAATTTATAGCAAAAAGTTAAATTATAATATAGTTCAATATATGAACAAAAAATAAGAAAGTTGACTGCTGGAGGGCCAATATCATTTTCCATATTTTAATATTTCGATCGATCGCGCGCCGCCGCCGATTTGCACATTTTCCAAGAGCTCTCAATGCACAATGCCAACGCTTCGTCCTGTGAATGAAAATTAAGGAATAAATGTAAACTTGAGGATACAGAAGCAAAAATAAGAAATGAAACTAACGCTAAACGATTTCTCAATACCGAATCTACATTGTTTGTATTATAATATGCTTTTAAATACAAACTTTTAAATACTTCTTGCAAGGCCAATTATTTCATTACACAAAACTTTATAAAATAAGAGAGGTTTTCAAAATGTTGTGTTCACTTATGAGTCTTTTTATTGATTTATTTATTTAAAATTCGAGTTTTTCAATTAATGGATCACACTATAGGAAATATAATATTTTTTTCTTCGAATTAATATGTTAGATTATGTTTTTTTTTTAGTTAATGTCACACAAAACTTTTACCGTCCGATTGAATTACCACGCGACTACCGACTGAAAACTCATGACATCATGTTCATTTGAAAATATAATAAGTTTTCAAATTGACATCACTATTGCTGTATTTGATAACCATAGTTTTCAATGTGATAGCTTTAAATTAACAATCATCGTACTGATTTTCAAACTAGCTACAGTAAATTGAAAATTTTAAATTGTCTGATTTACTATCAAGTTTTAAAATTTTGAGACGACTTTTGAAAATTTACATAACATTGTCAATTTTTTTCATCAATATGATAACTTTCAGTTAACAACCAGTAATTGTCAATATGACAACGGTTATTTTTTTCAGTGCATCAGTGCTCACTCCCCACTGACGAAAAGGATGACAACTGGTTCTACAAGCTCCTCGACAAGACTTATGAGCAAAGTCCTAGCTATGATATTAAAATCGTTTTTGGAGATTTTAATGCTAAGCTGGATAGAGAAAAAATCTTTGGTATTATAATCGGACGACAAAGCCTACACGGCTCCACCTCCGATAACGGATTTAGGCTAATCGACTTCGGTGGGGGCGAGACATAATGGTAGCAAGTACGCGATTCACACATCTCGATATTGACAAGGAGTCGTAGAAATTTTCTGATCAATCAACCGTCAACCAAATTGATCACATTGCGATCGACTCACGACACTTCTCTAGCGTGCAAGATGTCCGCACATTCCGAGGTGCCAACTTCGAATGCGGATATCCCGACCAAGGCCAACACTTGAAAATGATAGGCCTACAATCGCAAGATGTTGCTACATCCTTTTTCGATCGTGTCTCCGAATATCACCTCAGAAGTCCTTTGCTGTTAGCACAAAATGTAGAGAACCAGTGGCAACACTGCCGAGCAGCCATCAGAGATGCCGCCTCTGAAGCGCTAGGACTTACACGGCCACCACAAGGAAACCTCTTGTTTAACGATGAGTGCCGGCGGGCACATGCAGTTTTACAAGAAGCATACAAAACGGCGCTGCAAAGAAGCACACGAGCAACTCATGAGCTCTACGATTAGAAAAGACGAGCGGAGCGCAAAATTCTCAGAAAGAAAAAAGGGAGCATGAGAAGCGCGCGATCGATTAGATAGAGGGATGTCACAACAATAATGACAATGAGGTTCGAAAATTTTACAAAAAGGTAAAACAAGCCTTCTGGGCTTATACACTCCGAACCGAAGCGTGTAGAGACCATCATTGGATATCAATATATCATAGTGGAACCACAGTAAGTACTGAGGATATGGAAAGGCCATTTTTCCAAGCTATGGTTATGACGAGGAAAAATTCCGGTCACAGGAAAGCATGCCCGATGAATAGAACCTCAGCATCGTATGCACGATCCTCAAAAAAGGAGATCCCCTAAACTTCACCAACTGCAGAGGAATCCTAAAAACTGCCATCAAGATCTTGTCTGCCGTGCTGTGTGAATATTTGAAGACTTTAGTCAACAAACTTTTAGGTCCTTATCATTATGTCGTCAGACTCGGAATGTCCACCATCGACCAAATATTCACTCTACGGCAGATCTTTGTCTGTTGTTGACTTTGCAATTGATATCACTATTACCGCTTAAACCAAATGTAAAATAACCCTTGCTAATCACTGTAATTTTTGACTAAACCAGAAATAGAGGATCACAAAGTAGCTACCTATGAAGCACAATACAAAACTCTTTTCATCCCAGTCTTGCTGTATGATGCAGAAGCATGGACTCTTTCCCAAGCGGATGAAGGATCTCATGGTATAGAGGAGTTCTACGTTCGATCTGGCAAAACATTCAAGCACGATCTTTAAGCGACTTACCAATGGTAAAAAAAAAAACTGGATGAACAACGGTAAAGATGGTCTAGGGAATGTTGAAAAATTATGGAAGCTCCAGCCCATAAGACATTCAAAGCTAAGCCTGATGGGTAACAGAAACAGAGGCAGACCTCAGACACCCCTCTAGTGCCTCTAGTGGAGTTATCAAGTTGAGTCCGACGGCGCAGTGTCATAAGTCCGTAAAGGACTTTTAATCCACTAAGTTGGGTCAAAACTTCATAAATCGATTATGGCAAAAATTAATAATTTTTTTCTTTTATGAACCAGACTAAAAAAAAAACAATAATTTAAATGTCCACACTTTTATGTTATCGACCGATTTAGTTGGTAAAAGGAATCTATTTAACATTGAAAAAATAAAACGTTTTTCTGCACTATGGGATGTCAAAGTTCGGTGGGAGTAGGGCATCGTATAAGCACAAGAATGCGAAGCGAGCGGAAAAAATTTTGCTCAAATTGATTCTCTTTTGGACAAATTTTTTTCCGCTCGCTTCGCTCGCAATCGAACCAAATCGATCTTGAATATTTTTTATCATTACATCCTCATCCTCAATCCAAATTAAAAAAAGATGCTCAGAATGAATAATTGAAATGCAGCATCTGCTAATTTTCTATGCATTACTGGATGTGTAATTGTGTAGTGGTTACTTTTTCAAAAAGAACGAAATAGTAACAGCTAAGAAAAATTATTTGCTCGACAACTAAAATAAGCTATATGATATTAATCAAAAAGATCGGGCGATTTTTCATTATTTCCAGAGTGTTGAGAAATGAATTCGGTATGGGTGAGTTTCTGAATGTTTACGGTCATTTGATTAAAAACAAAAAATCAAAGTCTTAAAAACTCGATTACTGAATGACTATATATGAATTTGATTTTAATTTTACGAATAACATTGCTCAGTACTTGAATTCTTATTCAAGTTTGTCTCGGTTCACGTTCGAAGAGAATTAGAACTAATAAATCATTAAGGACTTTAATTCTTACCGTAAATGGAAACTAACCACTTTACAAAAGTGGACCAAATCCAAAGCGCGGATCCAAGGGGAGGTCACGGGGGTCATGACCCCCCCCCCTCCCAAACAGGACGCATTTGAAAAAATAGAGCTAAATCGATATTTTGCAAGCCGAAAAGAAAAAAAAACAAACGAACAAAATCAAGTTTTTGCTCACTTAAGATTTAAGAACCGGGAAATAACCAAATGACCACAATTAACATACTTTTCTGCCCTCTGAAAAAAATACTGGAACTAGAATTTTTACCTGTAGAACCAATCCGCACGACCAATGGAAAATGTTGAAAAAACAAGTAAAAGTGATAATCGTTTTGAGATATTCAAAAATAAAACTAATTTAGCCACATAATCATCTTAATTTTCCTTTATAAACAACTGTGTAAATAGTTCAGTCCCCATTAATATACTTTTTATGAGTAGATACAAAGATTTTTTTAGAAAGGGAAAAGTTAAAGCACAATTCTTTGGACCTTTATAGAATAAGCTGTATTTAAAATGGCTGGTCTGGAAATGCCAACAAATGCCACCCAATTCACTCGTTTTTTTTTTTTTTTTAGTTAATTTTTTTTACATGTTGCAGATCTGCAAGTCAAAAAATTGATGATGTTTTACGATGACTGCGCCGAATATATACAGGAAAGTCAGAATAATTGATTTGTATTTGGCAATGCCTCTTTTGATTTCGTTCGGGACTTATGATTATAATATTTTCGTATTATTTGCTACGAGGAAATCTGTGATAGGGGTGTCTATAAAAAAACATCACCTTAATTAAAATTTATTTGATTTGCTCCGATCGAATTGAAGTATCCGTCAAATGAATCCTTGTTTTATCTTCTTACTGTTTATTTTCTGGTTTTAATTTTGTTAATTTCTTTTTTTTATTGCAAAATTCAATAAAAACTATTTTGATTCCAACGACAATGTTTTGATTGCAAACTGTGAAGTTAGCCACGCTACCGTAAGAGGCGCCAAGTCATTTAAAAACACACGAGGAAACGTTTCAGAAGAAAATTCATAATAAAAACATTTATTGGCTAAGATGTTTCTTAGACCCCGATTCTGCAGTTGTGACGAGTCACAAGTCACAAGCGCTTTTGACTGATTTCTTGTGAGGATAGTTGTGACTCGACTACAAATAGGAATTCTGAAATAACACTCACAAGATAACTGACAACAATATTCAACTCAGCATGGTGAGTAAAATTATTGTTGTTTCAACCACAGATGAGTCAAAAGGGAGATTGGAAATCAAGCTGTCAAAATGACAATGTCTACTAGTTTACTGCAAGAGTTTGCGTGTTTTTACCAATACTATCTCAGTAAACTTCGACATACCACCTGATTTTTGTTGCTTTTTTTCTCATTTATTTATATACACGAGGTAATGGTTAAATAAAATTTGTGGCATCCGGAGGGTAAAACGTAAGTCAGTATCCGATCTTCTTCTGTCTCTGGTTTCACCTGTCTAGTTGAAATCAAAATAATTCATTATTTGTTTTCGAGTTTCTCCTTTCTGAAAAAGTGAAAAAACTTTGAAATTAAAAAATGCAAGGTAAAAGATATCTTTCAATATGACCAGTCATATTGTAAAAAATTTCTCAATAATGAAACCTCAAATCGAAATTTCTAAATAACAGCAATATATGTTTCTTGTTACCTGGTCTGAGGCAGGTCACAAATTTGAAAATTTTTGTGACTGTCCCAAGTTGTGATTCTGCACCAGAATACGAAGAAAGTCACTAAAATCATTTCACCTCAACTTGTGACTTGTGAGGTGTCAGTGAGGGTCCTCAGAATCGGGCTTTTAGTTTTGAGAGTACCTACCTACATTTTTTATGTCCCTAAACAGTTAATAATTGTATACATATACACAATAAATTTATATATTAATGTAATGATTTTTTTTTTATTAATTGAAGAAATTTGGTTTGCTTTGTTTATTTGGCTATTCTTGGTATTTTTCTTATTTTTAATTTTTTTCATTCCTGTGACCCCCTCCAGAAAAAATGTCTGGATCCGCGCCTGCCAAATCCTCACTTAAAGGAAACTAGTTCGCGTGGAGTTATTTCCTTCCACCGCTCGGAATAAACAACAAAAAAATAAACAATCGATTTCACTCGCCGTAAGCTGGGGTCACAATTCCATGAGAAATTTTGACGAACTTTCGACTCATTTACGCGGGTCTTAAGTTCATAATCGATTTTTGAAGTTTTGACCAACCTATAAGTGGGTCCAAAGTCCTCTACGGACTTATGACAGTGCGCTGAGTCTGACACCCTCTGACTTGATTTTCGAAACGAAAGACAGGAGAAAGCAGTCTAGGGATCGAGTAAGCTGTAGTGAAATCGATTACAGTGCACAAAGCGCTGTGCCGCTAACAAAAGTAAGTAAGTAAATGTCTAAAAGAGAATGAAACTAACCAGCTTACCTTCTTATGAAAAACTTTCTTTTGTAGCCCTAACAAAAAAGCGTATAGAATATATTACTACCTAATTTGCTTCGAGTGCCCGTACATAGGTAGGTAATAATATCGTATTGTTAAAGAATGGTTGGTATTCATCGAGAGAAAAAAAACTAAGCCACCATTTTTTCAGAAGCTGAAAATATTACTTCTATTATCCACTAACTAAAGTATCACAGGCAAAAATGACAAGTTGTCCACCCACAACAGTTTTTTATTCAAAATTTAACATCTGCCTCATTCCCTTGTTCCAAAAGAGAAATAAATATAAAAAACAAAACTTCACCCACTCTACCATTCTCTGCGCATTAAAATCCGTAATTTAATTTCAATCGCTCGAAATGTTAATACCACTCTTCACATCCCATTCCGCTCCAGTCACAAATATCAATTACAATACAATAGCCAACGACAATTTAATAAAAAGGATATTTCATTCTCATCCCCATCCTCTCTAGCAACTTCACTCACATTCAAACCAAAAGAACTATTAAAAGCAAATACAAAGCGAAAGAATCGAAAATAGAATTGTATAACAATGAATCCTTGAAAATTATATATCCTGTGAGGTTGCTGCGAGGCAACCTCACAGAGGGTGATTTGTGATTACATTAGGTATGCGATTGTAATTATTATTGTCCGATTGCACACAATTGCTGCACACACAATGAAAGTGGCAGCAAGTACACCAAATCGTTTAACCGCCCAAAAAACTGACAAACAACGCAACGAACAAATAATATTCTTAAAACATACTTAAGTTTCCACCAATGTGGCCATTGTGTGGCACATAATACGCACAAAAGGATCATTCTTCTTCGAATTAAACAACACACAGATATTTGTTTTTCTTTTTCTTTTTTAGGTTCCCAAATAGGTCCGTCGAATATCGTTGTGGTAAAAGTACATATTCGATCCTTATCGTCAGTTCAAACAATGGCATTCGTGATCCTCAATCCTCCAACAACTCAGCTGAAATCTCCAGGACAATCGACATTGCCTACTCATCACAGTCACAGCGAACCTTATTGCAAGCACTCGATTCCAGGAAATTAACCAAACAACGATCCAGTATCCTTTAAAAAAATAAAAACACAAAACTAAACGTTCCTATTTTGTGGAACCGCACACAGCCGGTGGAGTGCGGATTTGCATCAGGGCTCTTTAAGGACTAGTCGTGTTCGTGTTATCGGTCGGGGCACCCCCTGGACAAATTTGCCTACCCTCGCCCTCGAATAATCCTTTATATTTATTTCAAATAAAAATTGTAATTCCTCTGTTAAACCAAAAAAAAAAAAACAAAAAAAATTACCCTTTCTGGTGAATGAAGAACAATATCCTTATTGGTTGGCAATGTATTTAGTCAATGGCAAATGGCAACCTCACAAAAATGGAAACAAAGGAACGAGTAGTGTTGTTTTTAGTTGAGTTCGCTTTTCTTCTCTTTTTTTCTCATTATTGTCCGACTGTCACCATCGCAGCGGATACACAATGGCCGCCAGGTACTTGACGAATTGTTCCCAGTTGAATGCGTCTAGTGGATGCTGTTACAGAATTTTTATATATTATATCCTTATTCGTTGATATTTTTCATATTTTATTCGACAGTAAAAAAAATATAACCACGAGGAATATTTTAAAAGTGCTTAAAAAACAATCCTTATAGCTGATGGGAAGTGCTCGAGATGACATTTCATGTTAAAATTTTGAGATCCTTTACAGAGAGCAACAGCAGGCAATGGAAAAAGAGCTACGAACGGTTTTTCCAAATACTAACAACAGCGACGACGACGAGATGGTGAAAAACTTAACGTGTACAATTGCACACTTAACTGTTTTTGTTGTTCCTTGATGGGACTCTTAATTGTTTATTGGCATAAGGACTTTTCCGTTATTTTCTTTGCTTTATTTTTGTTTTAATGTAGACTTGAGTTCGAGGTTTTCAAATGGCGTTTTGTGGCTAAATGCACAATTTTGACGAAGAATGAGAGTGTAGTAGCTCGTTAAGAAAATATAGGCACCGTTGTTACAAAGGGAGCATTGTATGTACATTGTATTTTGGCTGGGTGTTGAATTGGATCTTGAATGTTTTTTTCTTTATTAAAACGTTTCGGGGGACCCTTAAGACTTGTTACTGGAAATTTCAAAGGTGCCGATTTTAAAACCGTTTAAGGAGATGATCTTTTTTTTTGGATTATGTCTTGAAAATGTACTTTAACGAGCTCTTAATTTGTTTTAAATCGGTACCAACTGAGCTCTTGAGTGATGTCTTAGACTTTAAAAGCAATGAAGTGTATATGTTTGAATTGATTTAGGGTTAAGAAATAAGAAGCAGAGCTACTTCATCACTGGAATGTGGGGTTCTAATTTTATGTTTAACTTATAAAACCGGGACTTAACGGTTTCTTAGAGTCCGCTTTGGAAAATATAGAAAAGTGTGCAATTTGAGGTACGCGTGAGCGAGCTGGTGGAACCATACATACTTAAAATAATACTGCAAACTGCCTTAAGATTGTGCTCGTAACTTGGTCCTCCTAAGGCGATATCAAAACCTATCAAATCTAGTTTTTGCTTTAAATGTGGGCCTACAGAAGGATCTGCATGTCTCTTTGAGGGCGTGTTATCGGTGTTTTTATGTCATTTTACATGTATTCTTCTACATACTCCTTCAATTCCCACGGGGCCATAGATAACCGGAGAAACCTTCCTCTCGAAACAGCCTTAGGCACATTCAACAAATTTTGTCAGGGGCCATGATTCTGCACCATACAGCAGGACTGGGATAATGACGATGAGGGTGTTTTATAGTTTTACCTTAGTTGATCGAGAGAGAGCTTTACAAGCCCAAAGGAATAGCGATTATGAAGGGCAATTCTTCGTTTAATCTCGCAATTGCCCGTGTTAATAGGTAGACAAACTCCTCTATTTAAGGGTTTTTCAATAGGGACGCTACAAAAGTTTTCTTAAATAAAACAAAAACGGTTTTGGATATCAATGAATATCTTTATTCCTGTGGAAGTATATTTGATGCCATTTTGTATGAAACTCAATTTCTTTTGCATGGTCACCACGGGCACGCTTGCAAAAGTCCAGACGCTGCACCCAATTTTCGACGGCTTTCAAGCATAAATCGGCTGATACTGCTGCAATTTCACGTTCGATATTCGTACGAAGTTCATCAATCGTCGCTGGCTTTTTGTCATAAGCCATAGATTTGACGTAGCCCCTCAGGAAATAGTCTATAGGCGTTAAATCGCATGAACGAGGCGGCCAATTCACAGGTCCATTTCTGGAGATAATGCGCTCATCGAACATCGTTCTCAATAATTCGATTGTTTGGCCCGCTGTGTGACATGTGGCACCGTCCTGTTGAAACCACATATTGTCCAAGTCCATATCATCCAATCCCTTCCAAAAATAATTGATTAGCATTGAGCGGTAGGGATTCCCATTAACAGTAACGTGCCGGTCTTGATCATTATGGAAGAAGTACGGCCCAATGACACCACCAGCATGTAAACCGCACCAAACAGTGATTTTTTTAGGGATGTAATGGTGCCTCGTGAAGCACATGTGGATTGCTGCCTGACCAATAACGCATATTTTGCTTATTGACGAAGCCATCCAGCCGCTAGCGGCAGCAATATTCTCGACAGTACGGGCACTTCTTTGTCTCACTGCCACGGGAACATTATGTAGGTACTGAGCCTGTGGATTCAAATTTTTCCACTAGACGCTCAATTGTTGATCTGGCAGGACGATTATGACGACCATAAATTGTACGTATCGCTCATAAAGCGTTGACCACTGACTCCGAATTTCGGTAGTAAATTTTAATAATTTTGACTTGCTGTATGATCGTATACCTTTTCATGATAAAATGGTAAATTTTACTGAAGAGAAATGTCAAGAGAGCGGGAAAAAATATGGCGTCGTTTGCTGTTCTCTACTTTTGTAGCGCTCTTATTGAAAAACCCTTTACCTCGAAGTCCTATGCGTCTATTGTAATGTTCTGTCCGATCCTTAAGTTCTGTGTGTCCTTCCGAATAATTATAATTCGTTTGGTTTTTGCTCATTTACCGCTTTACCCTTTTCTGCCGCTTCTGTCTCAATTCTCAGGCACCATTGTCATCAGGCTCTTCGCATTAGGTCAATATCATCGGCGTACGCGAGAAGTTGAACAGACTTTTGCAATATAGTGCCTCTGGTGTTGATGATGGTGTTTTGAATCTCAAGCACGATGTTAAGGAAATCACATGACAATGCATTGCCTTGTCTGAATGCTTTTTTGGTGCACCCACTGATGCTGCTTTGAACAGCTCGGCAGCGGCCTTGTGCAAGTTCAGAAGAGATGTTGCCGATTTAACTTCAATAGGTCGGGTTCACGGAATTTTTTGTTATCGTCGTGTACAATGAATGGCTACAGAAGTGGTCTTTCCAGATCCTATGTGATGTTTCCTTCCTCACTGACCTTGAGTGAGCTGTTTAAACTAGAGTGGCCTGACAGCTCTAGAAGAGTAAGCCTAAGTGGCTTACACTCATCAACAATTATCTGAATGTGTATGAAGTATTGGGAATCTACAATTTAACGTTCCGGTAAAACTTCCTAACTTCTTTCCTGCTGCTCTCTCAACATCCTCAATCTGATGCTGATGATGAACCTGCCAACATTCCTCGTCAAACAATTGGTTTCCTTTTGGTGATGACTTGGTTAACTTTGCACGGCAAAGGCGGCATCTCTAACTGCTTTCCGGCAATGTTACCACTGGTTTTCAATACTTAATGTTGGCTGCATAGGACTCCTTAATATTGTACACTCGATCGAAATAGGATCTGGCGATCTTTTACGATTGTAGCAGTCCGGCGCAAATATGTTTGCACCATTTCTTATGTTTTAGTCGTTGTAGAGAAAAGTCTACTTCGAGGTAGTAGGTGACGTGAAATAACGCCCGACGAAATAAGGCCCCATCTTAAAAGGGGCCTTATATCCATGTTGAAATTGAAATAACACCCGTCGGGCCTTATTTCAATTGCATTATGGAAATAAAGAAGCATTTTAAATGGAAATAAGGCCGCATTTACAAAACACATAAGAAAACTTGAAATAGGGCCTGATTTCCATGCCAACTTGGAAATAAGACCCCTTATTACCGCTGTTAGCAAGCTCTTAAACAGAGATATACTCTCAATTGCACCAATATGCTTAACAATAACTGTTGTTTAAATGTGAAGAACATCTCTTTCATGATCTATGTATCAGTTGTTTATGAAAAAGTGCAGTGATAAGTGTTCCATTTAAAGGAAAAAAAAAAGTATTTTGAAGAGTAAATGATGGAGAACAATTTTTTGATTATTTGCAAAATTTCAAAGTTTCAAAAATTTTAACGGCGCAGTGTCATAAGTTCGTAAGTCATAAGTCCGTAAAGGACTTTTGTCTCACTTAGGTGGGTAAAAACTTCATAAATCGATTATGAACTTATAACCCACGTAAATGAGTCGAAAGTACGTCAAGATTTCTCATGGAATTGCGACCCCAGCTTACGGCGAGTGAAATCGATTTTTTATTTTTGTTGCTTATTCCGAGCGGTTGAGGGAAATAACCCCACGGGAACTAACTATACTGAGGGATTTAGTTTCCTCCAAGTGAAGATTTGGTCCAGTTTTGTAAAGTGTGGTTAGTTCCCGTGTACGGTAAGAATTAAAGTCCTTAATGATTTATTAGTTCTAATTCTCTTCGAACGTGAAATGAACTACCATTTTAACCGAGACAAACTTGAATAAGAATTCAAGTACTGAGCAATTTTATTCGTAAAATTAAAATAAATTTCATATACAGTCATTCAGTAATCGAGTTTTAAAGGATCTGATTTTTTTTTTTTTTTTTAATCAATATCAATCAAAAGTTCGTTAACAGAAAAGTGTGGACAT
>CAKKXW010000003.1:70468859-70482256 GCA_920937365.1 Sphaerophoria rueppellii | reverse complement strand
CCTTGCTCGATAACTTTATTAGAAAAAGGTCGGGCCTCCAAGATGTGCGATTTGGTGACGATGCATTTCGTCATAGTTGACGTACGTGGACTAGACTAGCACGGACTTTCACTTTCAAAAATATAGCTAAAACTTTCAGTTTGGTTTTCACTTAAGAATTGTTTGTTCAAAACTCTCCGTTTATGTAAGGTGCATGTTACGAGTATGTGCTTTGATATGGTATTTAAATAACTGATAAAATCGGTTTCACGAGACAATTGGATACTATGCATTGCAGATCCGTCATCCTAATGAATCCTAAGGAGGGTTTGGTGCATTTGTTCCCCTCAAAGTTGAAGAGCATTGTACGTGGAATGTATTTGCCTCTCAAAACTTGTTTGTTAAGAATTCACTTTTGGTTTGACTTTCAAAATCGATATAAAAACTTTCACTTTCAGGCACGATCAGATCAGGTGCATGCAGTTGATACTGCTTTACGTAGCAGTGGTTTAGCGTGTAGAACCTCCGGGCTGGAAAAAGATTATTTCAATAGCTCGTTCCACGCTGAATACCATTCGAAGTTACCACTTGCACATACAAGGCTTACAAAATATCATACATCAAGTAGGGTTCTTCATTTCGGGCGAAAGCCGACTTGGCTTGTTATTTCTAAGCTTTTGGATGACTTTCTACCCCTTTTGTGCTGGAGAGTTGGGACTGGGTCTTCATTGACTAGTCTTACTTTGTTATTAGCTCGGTCCACATTTTGCTCAATCAGCAGCTGTTGGAAGTGCTGCTTAAAAACATCTACAATTCCCTGTGCTTCGGTGACTAGGTTTCTTTCGCTGTGTCGAAGAGCTTGTGTCCCGGTTCTGAAACCAGAAGCTTATTGCTTCGACCTTTTAAGGAAACTCTGGGTTATGTTCTTGGCCTGAGACTCTTCTAGATCTTTGAGCTGTAAAACTGCGGATGCTCTTTCCTTCCTTCTCAAGGCCTTTTTCTCATTTCTCCTTTTTGTTCGATACTCTTTTCTTGCTGCACTTGTTTTCCGTTGCAGAACTTGCAAGCTTGCATTTTCCCTTTCTCTTTGCAATTAACGCGCATTCATCATCATACCACGGGTTCTTTTTCGGAGTTTCTGAGTAACCTTTGGTGGCCTCGGCTACATTTTTTATTATTTCCCGATATTTGTTGTACAAGGTGCTGATATCTGTGGTATTTGGGATGACGGCGGAGAGTCGCTCACTGTAGTCTCTGGCATTATTCAGAGTGCTATATAGGCATCCGATGTTGAACCTTTTTCTTTGGGCCGCTTGTGTTTTTTTGTAGTTTGATAGTCGAGCTCTAAATTTAGCCACGACGACTAACATAAAGTAGTCAGAGTCGACTTTTGCTCCTCAGAAAGTTCGCACGTTCAAGATGTTGGATGCGTGCCGATTAGCACATTGTCGATTTGCTTGGTTCGACCATCCGGTTATCGCCAAGTTGCTGAGTAGTTCTTTCGTCTTACAAACCTAGTATTACGAGCTGCAGCAAAATCGATTAGTCGGAAGCTGTTATCTGTATAATGACATCGTGGAGGCTGTGCTTTCCAATTAATCCGCCAAAGATGTATTTTTTCCCGATTTTTGCATTGATATCTCCGAGTACGATCCACAGACTCCGCATGTGCATTCTTTGATGACATAATGATGAAATAAACGTAACAATTTTTCCTTTTTATTGTTCCTGATCCTATCCATCGTATTTGTTGGATCGCGGTTATATCTGTTTCATGCTGCGTGAGGACAGATTCCAGTTTTTGAGCTGGACCTGCTGTGTAGACTGTTCTAAAATTCCAGGTGCAGACTCTCAGTGCGTAGTTCGTTGTCGTCGCGGGAATGGTTACCATAAGAGGGGGTTATTTTCCGAGGGCCTGCTTAACTCTCACATAACTTCATGTTATTTTAACTATGGAGGGGTTGCTAGCCCCCCGCACTAACATCCAAATTTGAAGGGCCGTTGGTTAAGTGCTTTTGTTTCTCCATTTTGCACTCGCAAAATCTTACGATATAACCAGTACGCGGTGGTTACCAATCGGATGTAAATTAGGCAATTAGGGTGTGAAGGAAAAGATACAGCATATGTTGAAACCGGGGCCTCAAACTGAGCAGACGTGCCATACGGAATGGTAAGTATAAAGTCAGACTTACCGGACATTGACTTCCCCCCACCAGCAGTAAGGGTTCTTTTCACTCATACTTATCCCGTTGTCAGAATTCGTTTTCGTAATTCACCAAATTCGTCCATGAATTACCGGCTCCGTCCTTGATTTACAAGATTCGTCTGCGATTACCGGATTCGTTCGTGTTTTTCTACTAACCGGAAATAGACTTCCCACTCATATTAATCCCATATATAGTCAGAATTCGTTCTGATGATTAACCGGATTCGTTCGTGATTTACCGCAATCATTCGATTAACAGGATCCATCTGCGATTATTTTTTTACCTATAAACCGGACGTAGACTTGTCCTTGTTACACATACTAACCTACTGGATTTAAGCTTTCCACCCATATGTTATGGCCCTAAACCTACAGTGAAGGAAATCACCTAAGGCGTACCAAGTACCTCACAAGCATCCAGTTGGGGACTAACATTGGCTAGATGCATGCGAAAATAGTAGTAAATTGTTCAACTTGAACTCAAGTTTAGTTTTTCGTTTCAAACCTCAAAAAATGAGGTCCTTGAAACTAATATTAGGTACGCATTAGAGTGGTGTCAAAGTACAGTGAATAACTTTACAGCAAAGTGTTAAATCTTACACAAACAAAATCTCACGTAATAAGTGCGCAACGATGTAAGTCTTAAGATGCCAATGAGTAGCAATAGGAAAAAGTACATTAACTAGGAATTTGTTTGTTGAGAATAACAGTGAGTCACAGGTTTAGTTTAAAATTGATTAGAAATCACCTCGCAATTGCCCAGTTCGACGGGGGACGTCATGTAGAACAACTATAAAGGCAGAAAACCGACGAATTCAAATAAAAAAATCTCAACCCTCAAAACCAATGTCTACCTACGGCCTTGTCATCTTCATTTCCTTCCCCTTGTTTCGTCCATACTCAGTTTTATTTATGATTCTGTTATCCTTTGTTTATAGCGGCAATTTTTCAAATACACAAATTCAAGATGAAACAAGATTTAGATTTTATATTATTTGAGAATCAGAATCCTGAAAAGGACATTCTTTGCTTCACGAAACACACGAGCCGTATACCGAAATCGACTAATCATCATGGTGGTAAAAGGTATTGCACAATACCGAATACCATCAACAAAATATCACACACCTTTGCATGATGATGCATTGCGACATCCATTGTCCATAGTTAGGAATTTCGGACCCAGGTAAAACGTCCAGTTAGCGAGTTAAGTCCTTATTTGAACAAAAGGAATAACCCCATCTAAAGGTTTTGTTTTGTGCTTCGGAAAAAGCGAAAGAGACTTGCATCGGACAGATACACCAGAGAAGTCATCGAAAAGGATGACCAACAAAATGCATTTTCAAGCAAAAGTCATACCAGCATACACAAGGACCCCCGGTTTTGGTTTCCGGTAGCATAATATAGTTTTTACCTTTATATCCAGGCTCCTCCATGTTTCCACAGATTACAAAGGACCAAACTAAATTGTTAGAGACAGTTCAAAGTGGGACAGACGGTGTAATACAAAACTGTACAGGGTTAGAGATAATTGCGGGACGAGGGCGACGTCTTTATTGTTCTACTTTTGTTTACCGTTCGATGACAATGTCCAATTCATTGACTTCTGAACAATATTTTCTAATTCCATTGGCACACAAGAACAATAGAGGGTTTTGAATTTGATATGTTGTATGTTCGACCAAACTACAATCATCATTATCATCATCAAGGACTCTATAACCAAAACGATAAGAATATCCTGAGAACAGGACATTCGACTTTCTAATTCGAGTCTATAAAAGTGGGAAATCATTTTCACATAACTAGTCATCGGTCGAGTCGTGTGCGTACCAATAAGGATACGCTCTTCGGGACTATTATCCTTTGAAAACTATTGTCCCTTAGATCATTGTCTTCGAGCTGTTCTATTCGTTTCATACCTTTATTGAACACTTATTCGATTTCTATTCGCCATTCAAGTATTTGTGGGTATTATCTCGAACACACACACACACAGTCGAACACAGAACAAAATTCGCAAACAAAAGGACTCTCGGGTGTGGTTGGCGTAATTCTTGGCCTTACGCTGGTCATTATTGTTATTTAGTATATTTGGACAGATATAATTTTGTTTTGTGTGGAAACAAAAGGCTTATAATGTCATTTAAGGATGTTTCGATGAAACAATTAATTTATATCGAATTTATTAATAATGCTGTCATTTTTGGTTAGTTTAATTGTTATGTGTGCGTTTGGCTGGTGGTAATTTTTAGTGGGGGTGTTGAGCCGTTGTTTGTAGATTTTATATTGATAAATTGTTTGCAAATAAATATGACAATGGAAAATGAAATTAATTTATTGCGGTATTTGGTAATCAATTAGTAACAAGGAGAAGTGAGAGGGTGTAAGTTGCTTGCAATAAAATAAATAAAATAGAAAATATTGATTTTTTATAAAATTGAACAAAAGTAGACTTGAATCGAACAGTAATTAAAAAAGTAAAACTGTTTTATGTTACAATTTTAGGAAATAATTAGATTTGGCCAGCTTAAACTTTTGTTAGTTAATTTTTATATTAGGTTATTAGTTGATTGTTAAACAATGTAACTAGATAACACAGTGAACTATTTTTTTTAGTGTATCTCTCCATAAGCTGTTTAGCAATAAAATGTTTACTTACTATCCAAATAAATATTTTTAATTTATCAAATTCGGTGGGAAATATAAAAAGAAAACTACATACAAGAATAATATAGATATTGTTTTAATATTGCGGTATTTGAGAACTATCTACTGTAAAATTGGTTGTCGACTTAATTTGAAAGAGCGGAATGGCTTATAAAGCAAAGATATTTTTTTTTATTACCTGCACATAATATCAACAATGATGATGTTCAGGGGTAGACACAGTGCATTCAAGAGGACCCAAGCATCCAGAGCAACCTCTGTCTATAAACTTCTACTCTCCACCTCCGCGCGGTGTACATCGGAGGGTGAGGAGATATGCGTCCACTAAGGCATTTTTCCTTTTCAACAGGCAGCAGCGGAGAAACTCCCAAAATGGAATCAACAGTGGCGTCTACAGTTCCAGTCTTATAGGCTTCTATGACGTATTCGCAGCCCAGGCCTATAAGGAGCGGTTTGGCTGGCTCTTCGTCTTAGAGCCAATGCATTGACTCTCCATTAACTTTAAAATCGACATTAAAAAAGGCAAATTTTAAATTAAACGCAAAATTGTTTTATTGAGTCTCTTTTAACGATTTTTTTGACACTTGCTTTCATTAACTAATGGGACATTAAAATTAAAAAAGTTTTTAGTTAAAATGCCAAATTCGGCTTTTTAAGAGGGATATTTAGAACTAATGGAGCTTTTAAAATAGGTTTCTATTTATTCACTCTCCATTAGAGAAAAATTACAGTTTTCATTTCATACAGACAGCATAGATATGGAAAAGTGGGATGACCAAGATTTCCTCATTCAATTTCGTTTATCCAAACTGTGGTAAAAGTACTCGAAATTATTCGAACCGATTTGGAATACTCGCTTGAAAGGTAGACAAGTGTTAATAAAATGAAATAGTCCTGACTAAAACTGTTATTTTTTTAAATTTTATAATTTTAAGGTCACATTATATTCGTCCAATTCCTCAATTGCTCATTGGCTCATTACCTTACGTTTTTACGCTCTTGAATCATTGCAAATATCTATCGCCGATATCGCTAGTGTAAGTGTTTCTTCTGTTTCCAATTTATTGCCAAAAGTTACGTGGGCCATTGCAAGGAATCGATCAAGATTAATATATATGCCCCAAACTATATCTGAAATGACTGCAGCTAGCGAGCAATTCTATAAGTTTGGCCGATTTCCGGGAACTATCGGTGCACATGAATGCACACACGTAAAAATTCAACCTTCTGGTGGTAATGCTTTTATTCTTTTAATGTGCAAGCATTGTGTTCGGCCAACATGAAAATTATAAATATAGTCGCTCGCTGGCTCGCAAATCAAAATAAAATTAGAAAGAAGCGATTCTGGCAATTTTATAATCATCGGGAACTCGGGCTATTGAAACACACATTTTTTGGCGACTCCTTTAGTCAACCCGGATAACAATTTGAAAAATTTGTACATATAATGAAAGCCAGATTCGTACACGAAACGTTAAGAGTGCACATTTGGAGTGATAAAACGAAGGTTCCCAGTGCATGCATCAGTTTTTTTTTATTTTCTATAACTACTGCATGTCGCAGAATGGTGACGTGAAATAACGCCCTACGAAATAAGGCCCCATCTTAAAAGGGGCCTTATTTCAAATCATATAGAGTCAAATCGTAACTATTTCTAACTATTCCCAACTCTACTCAGGAGGTGAGTTGAAAATCGTTGATATGTCAAAGCCTTTTTTTCTGTTTAATGGTGTTTTTAATGACTATCAATCTGGAATAAAAAAAAAAACATTCTGTTCGTGCATTTTTACCGTCGTAGTTGTCCGTATCCGTGCCGCCGCAAATTTAATTCCAATCCAAGGATTTCTGTTCGTCTTGAATTAAAAATATACCATCACAAAAATATAAAGAAAATAAGGTTCCCCTTAAAAATTTTAAAGCTTCACGAGTCAAACTGAAAATCCTCAGTCACTACGAGGAGATACACACCAAGGAAATTATTGCATTTCCAAGTGACTTAAAATTCAGCGCCAATTTCAAGAATCTCATTCTATCGCCGGTCACAAACCCTTCTAATCGAATTGGCTATATTGCAATTCGCAAACACCCCTATTTCAACTGCAACTGCGTGGCGACTTGCCAGGCCGCCAAAGATGGCCAAAAGAATCAGCGTCTACGTACGGTTAATATACAAAAAGTCATGAGAGGAAGCTCAATGACGCTCTTGCAGAATTCAAGCATAAGGAAACCCAAATCAAGCGATCAATCAAAATTTATAAATTTCAAAATGTTCGTCCTTCTTTCAACATAATATTCTATTAAATAAGTTTAATTTCCTTGTTCCTCTTAATAGTGGACTGGGTCCATAACCTGTGAAAACATTGTTATTTAGTGGAAAGTCCTTCAAGTTCAAGAAATGGCCAGACCTAATAAAAAATGACAGTCGATTTGACAGATCTTCAATTAGATGGCTTCAATAAACATTATACACCACAATTCATTCTTATTCAATTCTATCGTTGATTCCTGGAAATATAAATTTATATGTAAAGGGTCCGCCATCTAACGTTTTTTTTTAACTAGAGCCTATTTCCTGAATGGTAACACTTAGCTCATGTCTGATTTGACAGATAATTAGATTTATCCTTCCGCTAAACGCATATGCTTACGATTAAACAACGCTGAGAAATATTGCGACATTAATTTGAAAATCATGCTAATGTTGCAGAATGTGACCTTGATATGACGCCATACAAAGTCCAATTTGTTCAGGAGTTGAACGAATTTTTGTTCATAAAAATTGAAGAGGAGGTTATTGACAACTTTTGGTTTCAACAGGACGGTGCTATATGCCACACAGCCGAAGCAACACTCGATGTTTTGCGCCCTGTTTTTGAAGATCGCACTATCAGCCGCAGAGCTGATGCCGTTTGGCCACCTCGGAGCTCCGATTTGATACCGTTGCACTATTATTTGTAGGGTCCCGTAAAAGATAAGTGTTACGCCGACAAGCCAGAGATAATTGACGCTTTAAAGGACAATATTCGTGAAGCCGTCGGTGAAATACAGCTGCACACAATCGATAATGTGCTTAATAATTGGACCGATCGTTCAGGATACTGTATGGCCAGCCGAGGTAGCCATTTGAATGAAATTATTTTCCATTATTAACCGGAAGGATTGTACTTTCAAATAAAAAAGAATTTTGAGAAAATATTCAGCAGTTTTGTATAGCATTTTAAAAAAGTTATTTGTTGGACCCTTTAGTTAAAACAGACCTAGAAAAAATGACAATCGATTTGCCACTTTGACAAATCTTCAATAAGATGGCTGCGATTAACTTTATCCACCACAATTCATTCTTATCCAATTCTGTCGTTGCTCTTTGGTAATATAAATTTGTATGTCTATGTACCT
The DNA here is from genome assembly GCA_920937365.1 of Sphaerophoria rueppellii. Classification (NCBI taxonomy): domain Eukaryota; kingdom Metazoa; phylum Arthropoda; class Insecta; order Diptera; family Syrphidae; genus Sphaerophoria; species Sphaerophoria rueppellii. The sequence continues at coordinate 70,474,005 of CAKKXW010000003.1, read as the reverse complement.
AATAACTAAGTTCCACGACAAAAAAAAATACAAAAAGCACGAAAACGCCAAAAAATCCATTTATATAATTGTATGCAGTTTATTGTTTCAATTTAAATTTACAACATTTTTTTTTCCTTAAATATAAACATACTGAATATGTTTTAAATGTCATATATAATTTTTAAATTTTTATTTAAATTCCTAAAATAGTCTTTTTTTGTCTTTTTTGTTTTTTTTTTTTTGTTTTTTAACTTCGTATACATAAACAATTTGTGTTATTTACTTAAATTTTAGACATGAATCGCAATAGCTACGTTTACTGTTAGTTACATTATGGTACATTGTTTTATTTTCTAGATTTGTTTAAAATTCTAAACTTAACTCTGTGTTATACTTTTAAATGCAAAACGTTTAAATATTTACACAAAAGCTTAACTGAATCAATTTTGTTTGTATTTCTAAAGGATCAAAAGTCCAGCTTTTCAATCCTGTGAATCACCAGTGTTGCTGTTTCGGTCAGTGTTGGCACTATTCGACTCAGACTGATCAACGTCTGGCTGCAGAACTCCGGGAATATAGCCAGTGCCTGAGTATGGCGCACTAAGGAACCTCTTGGCATGGGCTTGCATGAAGGGATAACGATTAGTCGGTGATCCGAACACCCCCGGCGGCACAAGCGGTGAGAATGCCGATTTGATGGGAAATGGCGGTGAAGGTGGCACATTGGCAGCATTGAGGGCTTGAGTCATATCCTCGCCGGAGAGCATGGCTTCCATAGCCTGTAGGACATCTCCCCGATAGCGTTGTAAGAGTTGTTCCACTTCACTGCGTCGTCGATTGGGGAACACCCGCAACAGGACGTCTACTGGGGACCTCTGCTGATTGTGGTGCTGTTGCTGTTGTTGCTGCATCTGGTGGCTGGGCAAGGCTGTAGGCATGAATTGGGAGTGATGGTGATAGGGAATGAATCCTTGGCTATTGTTGCTGAAGCTCCGCAAGATGTGCAAACTATCGGAAGGGGTTGTTGGCGGAGATGTCGAGTCGTCCTTCTTCAGACTGAGATTCTCTGGGGTGGCCTCGTCCGGAGCCGAGTCAACATCGAGATCGGACTCGGGCGAACTCGGCGGGCCAGTTCGAGCAGGGGAAAGATTCGCCGAGTGGTGGTTATTATACGTTTGGCCTTTGTGCCGAGGACTGCTGGGCGATGATTCCGAGCCGGTGTCTTGGTCCGTTTCATTCGACAGACGGGCACGTTTCGATCCTGAAAGGAAAAAAAAAACAATTATTATTACTTTAAATCCCCAATTAAGGATGAGCATTAGTAGGATTTCAATTCAAAAGATTCAGTCAAGCGGAAACCTTTAATTTTGTTACAATTTACGTGTGCCCTCATCTACAAAACCACAAAAGGAAACTGTTTCTCTTCACATCGAAGGTGAAAGAAATAAGAGAACAGAAGGATTTCCAATTATGATTATTTGCTTAGGACCTTTTCCATGGCATCCTTATTTTGGTAAACAGAACAAAACCGACACAAAAAATAAGGATACATTTTCACTCCGTCGGAGTGGAGGGTTGCAAGTGCACTTGAGATTGAAGTTTATTTGATTTGATTTTTTTTTTCTGCGTCGATTCCTTGCGTGTCCTTTTTATTGAAACATTTTTGCCTTAATTGACTCGATGCTTATCCTTTAATAGTTCACAACACAAAATAATAACAAAGTGAATGTGATATTGGGGGAGATATTGAATTGACGAACAAGGACCACCTTGATTTTGTGATATTAACGATTTAGCCTCGTTGTGAATCCTTGAAACTAGAAGTAGTAAGTTGGCATATGGATCCCATTGATATTTGATACTTTTTTCGAAATTTGAAATGGGATATTGTGATGAGAACTGTTTTGGGATTTTGATTTTGATTTCGATTGGCAAATGGAAGAGGGTGGCTTCCTTTTGTTTTGTTTGTTTATTTTTGTTTGCATATGTTGATGTTTGAATTGGATAGTTTTGATTATATGCGATGGCAGGACAATATTGTTTTGTCTAGTAAGTTGGCAGTCAGGGATGAGAAAGTTTGAAAGGAAATAAGAGATTTTGTTTGCTTTTAAGGAGAGTGTTAGTAGGGAAACACCTGTTATTAAAATGGATGGAGATGGTATCTTGGATCCTTGGGAAAGGTCAATACTGATGACGATGTTATACAACTATTCCACTTTATCACAGGTTTCTATTTCTTCGAGATAGAGTGGTGAAAGCAATTGAGGTGTAAACAAAAAACGCTTGCAAATAGAATAAACAATTTTCAATTTTCAATTAGGTAGACTTCGGGCCCAAAATATGGAAAGGTTTTGTCAAACCTGACCTGTGATTTTTCAGAATTTGTAAAAAAGGCGGAAAACACAGCCTGGAGGACCACGACTTGAGGCAAAAACGTGGTTTCCACATCTTACCATCTATAAAGGAACACATTGCGATCAACGGAAGGCACTTGTCCAGCATTCTAGATATTCCAACTTTCCGAGGACCCTACATCGACGTGCATCACTACCTGGTCGTAGCCAAGGTTGTACTACGAACATCCCGACACCGACCAAAAGAAGGGAACTCTGCAAGAATTGGCTACAATCGCAAAAGTTCGCCAAATCCTTTTCCGACCAGGTGTTAAGAAAACTCTGAAGGAGTCCTTTGCCGACAACATCAAGTATCGAGAACCAGTGAAAACATTGCCAGATAGCATCTTAAGATACCGCCTCTGCTGTGCTAGGTTTTCACATCAGCCACTTAAGCGAATCCGCTGGTTTTTACGAAGGCATTAGACCCAAGCAGATAAGCAGGAAGCATACAAAGTGGCGCTGCATAGAAGGATAAATGGTACTCATGACCACTATCAGCAGAAAAGGAGGGAGGAACACCGACTTCTCAGAATTAGAAAGGGGGAGCATGAGACGTTTTGATTGAGGATTTTGCGAAAGCCAAGAATAAGAATGCAATTAGGAACCGGAAGGTAAAAAAACCGGTGCATGGTCATTGAGCAACAATCGCTTCCTTCAAAAGAACAAGTTAACATCACAGTCGAATAGCAGTCGATGCTGTGAATCTGAAAAGGACAATTCTGTAGGTTGTATAACGGTGACGACGAACAAACAGCACCATCGGTCAGTAGTCATTCATCGGACACGATGATATCCAACAATTCCGTGATCCCGACCTAGAAGAAGTGAAAACCGTAATATCACGGCTGAATTCCAACAAAGCCGCTGGAGTAGATAGTCTAACTGCCGAGTTGTTCAAAGCAGCAGGTGACGATCTAGATAGGAGCATGCACCAAATCATTTGTAAGATATGGTTGGAAGAATGCATGCCCGATGAATGGAACCTCAGCCTTGTTTGCCCGATCCTGAAGAAGGGAGATCAGCCTGCTTAACATCGCTTAGAAGATACTCCCTGCCGTATTATGTGAACCTCTGAAGTCTATTGTCAACAATCTGATTGGTCCTTATCAATGTGGCGTCAGACCAGGAAAGTTAATCATCGACCAAATTTCCACTTTGCCCTGGAAAAAACCTAGGAACTCCAAATCGATACCCACCACCTTTTCATCGATTTTAAGGTCGCGTCTATGTCTAGTTTTGGCAATCTTGTCAAGCTAAGCTCGTTCGCTTGTGCAAAATGACGATATGGAGAACTCACGCTGCACCATGAAGGTCGGCACCCAGCTTGAGGAATCTTTCACTGTCATCCGGTTTTTTAAACATCGTCCCTGAGAAGATATTGCAAAGCTGCACAGTCAACACCAGAAGCACTATCTTCCAAAAGTCTGTTCAACTTACAATGATGATACTGATATAATGGGAAGAACACAGCTTGATGTCAATGGCGCCGTTGTTAGAAGTGAGACCGAAGTGGCAAAAATGTGTTTAGCGGCTTTACATTACTTTACGAGTTATAAAACGACACGGACTTAGACTGAAGGGTGAAGGCCCAGCAACTGAGACGGTTCGGTCATTTAGAGCGGATGGACACCAATGCATTCTCCGGCCTGGAAAGCCTTCGATACCATTTCCGACGGAGGAAGAAGTAGAGGAAAAACGTGACTCAATTGGTGCACTCAAGTTGAAGAGGATCTCAGTTAACTTGGACACACTTAGCTAGGGTACAAGGTGGGTGACGTGAAATAACGCCCGACTAAATAAGGCCACATTACAAGGGTTGCGGTCTTATTTCAGGAAAGGAATATTTCAAAAATTCATTACGACGTTTTGAAAGTAAATTATCCAAAGCTTGGATTAGTTTAAAAAAATAATAATAAAAGTCTACGGTGTGCAATAAGCAAAAATATTAAAAAAAGGTTCGGAATTTAACAATATCACCTCATCGAAACTTTTCTGGAAACATATTACAGATCGTGATACTTTTATGGACAATCTAGATGCTAGTGCATTTAGTTTTTCCGAAGTTGATTTATTTACTGTTGGGAACGCAATATTTTCCGTCAAATCAAAATGTCTAGATGATATTCATCCTGATTTCTTAAAGATTCTTTTACCAAAAATACTTCCAACTATTACCTTTATTTTTAACTCAATTATCAAAAGTAATGAATACCCGATGGAATGGAAACGCGTCAAAATAATTCCAGTACCAAAAAATTCTGGTAAAAATGTTGAATATAGACCAATTGCTATTCTAACCTATCTCTCGAAGGTTTTCGAAGTAATTGCCAATGACCAAATGAAATGTTATCTTGACCGTTTACACCTACTTAACCCTTTTCAATCTGGTTTTAGGAAAAATCACAGCTGCACTACTGCCCTTATAAAAGTGACTGAAGATGTTCGTGCACCTGCTGAGGAATCTAAAATTACACTTTTGACTCTTTTGGACTTCTCAAAAGCATTTGACTCTGTGGAACCCACAATCTTATGTAACAAACTAAATTCCCAATTCAACTTTTCTACAAACGCGACCGAGCTTATTTTTTCTTATCTCAGTAATAGAGTGCAGACTGTCTTCCATAAGAATAAATTTTCTAAGTTTCTTGACTTAAAAAGAGGAGTGCCACAGGGTTCGATACTTGGTCCTTTGCTCTTCTCTCTTTTTATAAATGATCTCCCTAATGTACTTAAACATTGTCAACATCATGTACATATACGTGGAGGAC
>CAKKXW010000003.1:70450547-70466773 GCA_920937365.1 Sphaerophoria rueppellii | reverse complement strand
AATCTTGAAACACTTCTTTAACCCACATTCGAATAGATTTTTATGTGTTGGCCCGATTAATGACACTTTATCGGGAACTTAGAACTACGAAACAGAGATAATCAACGGCAAACACCAGGAAATTTCAAATTTGTTAAGACTGTTGAAGAAAAAGTTTTCATCGATATCAATGCAGCTTTTGACTGTTTGTATAGAGTGTATTCTACAAGCTTTGGATACAGTCCTAAAGCCAACTATAATTATACCTTTGTCAACTAATATTTCTTTCGGGGATTGAGCACTAAAGTCTTTTTTAGGCTCTTAAGTTCTATCATTAAAATAAGCAAACAAAAGAAGTTGTCAGAATTGTTTAAACTTTAAAGGACCACAAACGGCAACTAATAGAGACAAAGCATCAAGATTCAAGGGCTATTTCACAGTAATTAGCCCGGTTGTGTATTTTTAGATAAGCTTACACCCAATTTCTTCACAAAGTTCTAAATTCCCTATAAAACTTGATTCAGTGAATCTCGATCTAACTTTAGAACTTATTTTTCAAAATTACTTGGAACTCGGGCATTTCTTCACTTCTCTAGAACTCGATCTAAAATCATCATTTACTTCTAAGCTCTTAGATCTTGTTATTTTTAGAACCTAGTTCTAGCATATTTTTGAAACCCGGCAGAATTTTTTGACAGACATTTCTTTCAATTCGAAACAAAATAGAAATAATTTCTGACTTTTTGTGCTTATGTTTTTATTTTGTATGTGTGTACCTATAATTACTTTTGTATGTGTGTATCTATGTATGTTTATTTTTGTGACGCCAGTGACGTGGTGTGTACGTGCGTTGGTTATTAACTAAGCAGAACGTGGGGTTCGAATCTTACCCGTGTCTATAAAATATCAAGAAAATAAAAGAAAAAGTGCTTCCCGACTCAGCCGTTCGGAGTTGACGTTAAATTGTAGGTCCTCTCAATCCTTCACACGCACTCAGAGAATTGTTGATGATGAGTGGCTGGCCATTTGCTAACCATAGACAACCCTTTACAAAGACACAAACACTTCTTATCGCCAGGATTTTTTGGTGGAATCATATGCGCTCGTTGATTATTGGCAATATCCCAATTTACGAATTTTTGCCTTGTAAGGCGTCGCCATGAACATTAACACAGACACCAATTCATTATTAATTGTGGCCGTTCTTCCAGGAAAACGTTCGCAACGTAGGTACTAAAAGCCATTGTCCTATTGTACCTATGCATGTTTATTTTCCAAAAATTATAAAATTATTATAAATTGGTGAAGAAATGACTTAGAACTCAAATGAGTTCTAAAATTTCACTAAACCGAGTTTTAAGGGCTAGAACTTTGTCAAGAAATCGGGCGTAAGGGTGATTTTTGGAAAGCTTGCTGAAATTCACAATACAAACAACGCGCCGATTGAATTTGCACCATTTCATCTTCACAACCGTAAGTATCAAGGAAAATCGTAATTAAGCTCTCCCTAAATGTTGGCTCTTCCAACGTCAAAGTCTTGACTAAAAAAATAAAATGGAGTGGAGCGACAGCTCTTGAAGAGCCAAGGCCTCTCATCAACAATTCTCTAGGTGCGTATGAAGAATTGAGGAGGCTCACAATTTAACGCCGATTCCAAACGGCAAAGTTGTGAAGCACTTTTTCATGACAGATGATACTCTTGGAAGTTTTGTCAGTTCTTCGCAAGAGGCAGTGCCCGTGAAAGATGAAATAAAAACTATGGGCACGATTATAGGATTCGAACCCACGACGCACGTTCTGCTTAGAAGCCAACACACCTATCCGCTAAGCTACGGACACTACCAAAAACAAAAAACAAAAAGTCTAGACTACAATTCAGGTCAAAAATGAATAGTAATCATGGTGCAATAAAAAACTCCGCCGGCAGATCACCAAACAGTTGTTTTTTTGCGAATAAAGGGGTGATTCATGAAGTAAGTGTGACGCAAAAACAGCCATAACGATGTCAAATTTTTGAGAACAATTAATTGACTGATTTTACGACGTCTGAACGGAAGCGATATTTTCGACACATCGACAAATCCGTTTTCTCACTGTTGCTACTGTATCACGCAACGAATATGACGTAGACTCATATGTTCGTATTAAAGTTTTGATTGTTTGTCCACTAGGGCAAGATAATAAGAACCGAAAATTGGAGTTAATGCTCTTAAAGTAATATACGTATTCGTGTACGCTCCGAGCATACTGATTCGAAGACCAGTGATGTCTTGGGTGAAACCTTCTGTAAATCCCTGCGGACAACATCTCCTTAAGGCCTCTCTTCGTTGTATGTGCTCGCAGTCCAAAGTCAGGTGACCTAGATTTCTCGAAACCAAAGCTGCCAGCTTGCTTACCGAATTTACAGTACCGGCTGTTATATTTCGCAGGAGTTAGGCAGAGACTTGTGTTACACCCAACAACAACAAACAACCCTGGACGGGCATCGAAATAGTCTGTTAGGACACTAGAGAAGGAACGTGCCAAAAGCCATCCATCCAGCGCCGAAGAGTGCCCCCAAAAGATAATACATTCCTACTGCGTCACCAAATTGAAGTAGAGTGAGGATATCCGTCTTTCGTTAGCAGGTTGAGTTTACTGAATATAATTAAGAGGGAGCTCGATTACGACAATCTTCAAAGGAAACACTTAACATTTGCTATATTTAAGTTTAATCTTTATTATGAACGTGAACTCTTAGATTAGACTAATCGAACTAAACTCACTTGACTAGGATTACGATGTGAGATTGACCATCTCTCCACATTTCTTCGTTAGAACTTAGAAGAACAATGTTGGAGAAAGAGCCAACTCTCCAAAGCTTAAATCGGCACACAACTGATGTTTGCTCAGCAAACATCGAGTGTGTGCTGAGATCTTATAATCTACCTTGGTGGGTTTGGGATAAGGAGTTAGGGTTAAGCTTTGGTCACATTCTACTATATAACAATATAAATTGACAAGGACAGTTTTTTTTTTTTTTTTTTCATTTTTCATTTTTATTGGTAGTACAAATAAGACTGATGTCTTTTATAGTACATAGTGTGCGGATATATACATAATTGGAATAAAAAAAAATTTAAGATTAAATAAAAAAGAAGAAAAAGAAGAACTAGAAGAAAAAGAAGTATAAGAAGAAAAGGAAGAAAAAGAAGAAGAACAAAAGAAGAAGAAACATAAGTTAAGGACAGAGACAGTCCGATGATAAGTGCGTTCATACATGTATTGAATATGTTTGAAATGTGTTTTAAAATTATTTTAAAGGCCGAACATTTTCTTAAAACAAATGCATCCCAAATTTAACTTGGCGAATTCAAAGTCCATCACTTTTTCCCACTTTGCAAAGTGAGGCTAAGGGTCGCGATGTCGAACTCGAAAAATTGAAAATACTGGTAGGTTCACTAGGTTCACATACACCAATCAGTCTCGAGAAGAATGAATACTGTTAGACAGTTTAACGCTATTTTTCAAGAACTGACATCTTTATTTTATTTCTTAAATTAAACGAAAACGAAATTCAAAATCAATAAAAAGGTAGACCCTGTTCCAACCGAGTTAATCTCGCTGAGAAATCGGAGCCCTTGAATTTCAACTAAAGCACTATTCACATTAGCACGAACAACGACCAACGAATGAACGAAAATTAGTCGATTTTGACATTTCTTTCACATGAGAGATTTTTAATTCGTCACGAATGAACAACCAAAACACAAGGCAAGAATGATTTTTGAGGTTATACGCGAGCGAACATTTTGTTCGTTGGGAGTGGATGATGTGGAACGCGAATAGAGTTTGACAGTTCGTATCAACTAGAATTCTTTTCGCGAAGAATAAATTTGTTTTCTCAATTTAATAAACAATTGAGATTAGAAATTTATTTTTTGTATCACAAATCAAAAATAAACTAAACTTCTATCGTTTTGTTGAGAATTTGTAAGGAAATATGGTTTCCAACGTTAATAAAATCACTTTACTTTATTCATTCTTTGTGCGTTGGTCGTGCTCATGTGAATAGTGCTTAAGACCTTAATTTTTGTCAGACTTATGAGATGAAAATGTTTAGGATCCAATTACTCACTGAACTAGCTATTTAGAGGTTTTATTGACACATGTACAGTAATATTTTGTAAGGCCACGGTTATCCATCATATTATTGTTCCTCAGTCAAAATGGAATTGAGATCTATTTTGAAGAAATTTTCCATGTTTTCTGTATTTTGTATTCTTTTCGTTACTTAACGATTTCATCAGTTGCTTTTTAAAAAGTTAAAATAAGCTCAAAAATGTATATGTGTAAGCGAGTATTCACGATATTCCTATAGGTAAACAACTTTAAGGAAGTAAAGATCGCATGCATGGATCCTCATAGAAAACCAATACAAAAATGCAGTTAACAGGCTCATCGATTTCTGGCACAAAAAGTGAGTGATATTTGAAACTATGAGACTATATTCCAAAACTTAACTCACAAAAACCATTAAAACATGTAGGTGCATCATAAAAATGTTGAAATATCTACCTAAAAAAAAACATATTTTTTCTGAAAAAAATTTGATGACATAATATCAGAAGATAGAAAATTATTGTTTTTCTGAAATAATTCTCAAAACAATTTTGGAGCCATTTTTTAAATTAATTTTCATATACCTAACTACAGTAAAAATTTTCAAAAATGTCCTAAAATTAATCTGAATATTCAAGAACATGTTAATTTATACATATCACATTTAAATTTCGATTTTTAATATTGATTCGTTTTCGAGATACGGAATTATGAAAAGAAAAGTTTAAAATTTTGTTTTAAGTATCCAAAAATGTTTTTTGAAATTTCATTGAATACAAAATATTATTAAGGCAATATATACGCTGATCGGACTATTTTTTTTCGAGAAAATCTTATAACTATTCTATGAAAGGTACCGTTATGGAGCAATACACAAATATTTTTTTACATAAAATAACAGGTTATCCATTTTGCGGTTTCAAAAGTATATTGCTGGAATTTGAAATCTGTCAAACTACAGTGCCTTGCATAAGTATAACCGCGCCCGAAAAAAATACATTTAAAAGATGGTTTAATAACATACAGTGCCTTGCATAAGTATAACCGCACCCGGAAAAATTCCTTTAAAAGAAAACCTACAATAGGAGTGACTCCTTACTATGTTTTTATTGAGTTACATCACTGAAGAAGCAAATTGAGAAGAAAATAAAGTACCGTTATTTCCTCTCCTGGTGTTTAAAAATTAAAAACAGTATTTGATGTATTGCAAAAATATAACCGCACAATACAAATCTCTTTGAAGCTGCATTCAGTCGAGTGCTTTCAAATAAAAATTAACAATGCCACGCGGTACGCATTTAAGCGAAATTTAAAAAGCAAAATCTTGGCTTTTCGGTCAAGCGGCTTAAGTCTTAGGGCTATTGGAAGACGAATTTCACGATCGGATAGTGTCCTTCGAAATTTTTTAAAACATCCAGAATTTTATGGGACAAAAATAAGACCCGGGCGTCCGCAGCATCCAATTTGGTGCATTCTTTGGCGGAATTTCGTAAAGGATTGGGTTTCGGTTTCAACCGTTTTTCATGCTTTAAGAAGCAGTGGAGGGACTGTTCGGGGAAAAATGGTGCCAGCTCCAAATTAAACAGCAGCCCACAAACAAAAAAAGATTGGAATTTGGTACCTTTTTTAAGACGATTTCGCCGAGTTGAGCATGTCTTCCAGCAAGATAATGCCCCAATTCATGTAAGTCGTCAAAGTTTGTATTGGTTGTAAAACATTAATTTGATGGAGTGGCCATCACATTCTCCAGATTGCAACCCCATCGAAAATCTTTGGGGAATTTTAACTCGCAAAATGTATGCCCATAATAAGCAATTTGCTAGTGTTGCTGATCTGCGAGAGGCAGTTGTGACAGAATGGAAGGCTTTAGATGACTCCATATTGTAAATTGGTATGCCAAAAAGAATTCTAAAATTGGTGGAAAATGAACTTAAAACAAAGAAAAAACAAAAAACAATAAATGCGGTTATATTTTTGCATACATCAAAATCTGTTTTTAATTTTTAAACACCAGGAGAGGAAATAACGGTACTTTATTTTCTTCTCAATTTGCTTGATCAGTGATGCAACTCAATAAAAAAAATAGTAAGGAGTCACTCCTATTGTAGGTTTTCTTTTAAAGGAATTTTTCCGGGTGCGGTTATACTTATGCAAGGCACTGTATGTTATTAAACCATTTTTTCTGTTGCAAGTCTGAGATTAACGAAAATGGATCGCTAAACTATCGCACTACGCATAAAAATTGTTAAATTGTTAATTGATACTGCCTCAGCCTCAGCCACATATCGTTCATATAGTCGTCCAACGACACAAGCAATTGGCAAAGTTGTGAAGAAATTTGAAGAGAATGGATTGGTTACAGATATTGTAAGGCTTGTGCAATTTCCATCATCGTTTTGCTTGCACCACTGAAAATATCGCTGCTGTTAGTGAATGTGTCGATTCCTCGTCTTTCTCAGGAACTAGGACTGTCTTACGACACATTATGGCGTATTTTGACTTTGATCTCAACCTTCATCCATATAAAGTCTAGCTCACACAACAACTGACTCCAGCTGACCATTCACAACGACGTCCTAGATACGTCGAATGGGTGCTTGAACAACATCGATTTTTCGAACAAAATTTTCTTCAGCGACGAAGCACTTTTCTAACCAAATAGTCGTATTTGGGGTTCTGAGAATCCTCAAGTAATTGAAGAAAAAGTCACTGTTCGGTGCGCTCTTGGGTCCGGAAGTGTGAATGGATCCTACTTCTTCTAAAACGACGATGATGGAACGACTGTCAGTTCGGAGCGTTATTGTCATATGACAACCAACTTTTTTTGCCTGCTATTGAAGAATACGACTTGGAGAATATATGGTTTCAACAAGACGGTGCCACATGCCACATAACTTGAGTGAATATGGCTTCATTGCAAGAGACATTTCCTGGCTGCGTAATATGTCGACGACGACGTGGCAATATCAACTAGCTAACGAGATCTTGCGATTTGATTTGATTTTGTGGAGCTACGCATGAAAGACCGTGTTTATGTAGATAAACCTTTAACTCTTGACACTTAAAAACCAACATTCGTCAAAATATTCAAAAAAATAAGTTGGAACCGTTTTAAAAAAAAAAAGAAACTTCTGGTTTTTGCGAATTCGCTCAAACCTCTAATTTTCAAGTTTGAAGTCAATCGGACCAGTGGTAAAGGCTGTAGGTGAGATTATAGATAGACGGACGGAACTTTACCGACTTCTTTATCATAGTAGTGTCATATTTGATCAAAATTTCAAGTTTTTTGTACGACTTCAATACTTGCCGTATATTCTTTACTAGCTGACCCTGCGACCCTCGTCTCGCCACCTTTCAGAGCAACCTTAGAATTATTATTATTATCTTCGTGCTCTCGCTGAATTTTTTTGTTCGCTTGAGGAAGTACAATGATCTCATAAACTCTAGTAAAAATTCAGTGATCGGTCCCTCGGATGTAAAGAGGGGAAATGTTTCCAAATTTTGCGAACACGTTCTTGGCAGCATTTGCCTAACCCCACTTTTCAGTTACACACGACTTTCAATTTAGATTGCTTATCATTTCAAGTCCACTTTCCTGGCATCTCCATTAAATAAAAAAATAAATAAAAACTATGGGCACGAGTAGGACGCGAACTCACGACGATCTGATTAGCAGCCAACGCACCAAACCACTAAGCCACGGATACTACATCTCCATCTCCATTATCGTCTAGCTATTCAACTTAACTAGAATTTAGTAAGTAAACAAATGAAAGCCGCCCTCAGAACGTATTGTGTATTAAACATGCCGAGTTAAGACTTAATAAATTTTAAAATGGCAAACACACCAAAAGGTTGTGAATAAGATGCCATTTGATAAGGTATCAGGAAAACAAACATCCTCATCATTCGTTTCTCAAACATCTAATCCGTAATCAATCTCCTTCAAACAGCTCTGTTGAAAGTGACATACATTTTCATAAAATCGAAATAATCCTGAAGTGAAGATGCAAGGCGACGGAAACTATTTTTGTTAAAAATGTATGATTCTGAAAAGAAAATTTGAGCTGCATAGACTTCAACAGAGTCAATCATCGTTCGAGAGTAACTAGGACGATTGTAACCTAGCGTTGGGTTCAGCTTAACTTTTAAAACATTGAAGAGTATTCGGAGTCTTTGCAACGATCTACCGTCGGCTGAACCATAATGTCTGTAAATGTAAATTTTACTGTTTTCACATCGAACACTACTACTTAACAGAGTTCACGTAGGGCGCCAGTTATCACAATGGTGGATTTTATCATAAAAACTGCAATATCTTCTTAAAATCAAGTATACAATAATTCCCACGGCGATATTATTGAGTTTATAACCAATTCAATAAAGCCTGAAACACTATTCAAGTCCCCACAAATTGATATTTTCTTCCGGTTATAATCCCTGTAAAACTAACGAAGTTCCGACGGCACTTCGAAATTTTCCCATCTTCTTCTCACATAACCCAAGTGCAATAAAACGCAATTGTTCACAGTTCCAGGAAAATAATACTCACAACGCCATGATTTCTGCAACGTGCACATTTGGGTGTCCTTTGATACCGCTCTGATGCAGCCCGAAGGAAAAACGCTGGCGGCAAAGCTCCCAAAACCGGATGTTGTGACATTAAATTTTGCATATCAACGCCACTGGGTAAACTCATAACTTTCTCTTTTCCACCCAAAAATTATTCAAACACTCCTTTATTCTCTATCTAATCACAAATCACAGTTTTTTTTTCCTCGTGTATCTTTTTTTTTATGAAAAATCACAATAATGTTTCACACACTTGTATCTAAATGAATGTTGTGTAATAATTTTAATAAACAACAAAATCATTTGCCAAAGCTTAAGGCAAGTAAAACAATAAGCGCGCACTCAGTCACGTCATCACCCGACAATATTCCATTTGCAACTGAAACTGATTCCCAAATCGCAGGATAACATTCAATAGTTTCGGCTTCCACTTCCACTTCCACCCATGGTTCTTTTGCTTCCATCAAGGCCGACAAGATGATGTGTTTGTAATTTTATTCTTTCTCTATAAATGGATGGAAAAGTATTGCCAAGGGTTGGCGGTGCACGAATACGAATAAACGAAATGATCTCTGTTACGATTGCCTCCACCTCCACACCATTTTGACGGGGCGCGCTCTCTACTCTTCCACAGCTGCTATACTTGCTACCTTTCCGCCAGACTGCCGCGCTCCGCTCTTGGTCGTTCCTCATCACATTTTGGCAACATTATAGCGCGTACACATAAACTGACCACACAATGGAGGCAGAGGCAGCAACAGCAAGAGTTCAAGTGAAAATGTCAACCTAGCCTGAGCAGCAAGAGAGAGGGAAAGAGCTAGACAGAGAATGCATACAGTTGCGTTCAAGAGCAAACGAGAGGCAAGACAGCTGAGCAAAAAATACTCAAATTTGGTACTGTATCTGTATCGCAGGGGGTAAGAATAGGCCCTGCAGGGATGACGGCACGACCAACCAAAAGTGTTCATTGTGCAAATACGATACCGCAGTGCGAGAGACAGAGACAGTCTGAGAGAGTGAGAGTGTGTTCGTAAGTGCGCACCCGATTTCAGTTACGCTCTATTCTCAGACTGGAGCGTCGAGCCTCAAGCCCGAGGCGACAGGAGAGGGATGAAAATTTGACTTTGTTTCAATTGCAGTTCGTCGTTCAGGTTTGTTCGGTTACTTTTGCAATTCAGAGAATAGGGGATGAAGTGTCTGTGTGTGTGAATAAAATACATTTTATCTAAATGGCGAATGCCGTTTGTTGGTGTTGGTGGGACGAAGAGTCTTCTGATAGGCGGTGAATTTTGCTTTTATTTCGTGTTGTTCTTAAAGACAGAGTTGCTTTTCGGTCTATCCATGGCGGTGGAAGAAGGATACAACGAACGAACGTCTTGAGTGTGTTTGTGGATATTTTGTATACAATGGCGTAACTTGAAACAGTTTATTCGGTCGTTTGGAGTATGGTGGGGTGGGTTGTTATGTGTTCTAGTTTCTCTAATATTCTCGTTCTAGAAACTTGTTACAGATAACGTGATGGTAATAGGGGACTTGGACTTGGACTGCAACTTGGGAATAGCCATTGAGGAATGAAAGTTTTGAATTTTGGCTTTGTGATGACATGAACATGGGGTTGTGTGTGTGTGCAGTGCATGTGCGTTGCAGTGACCGTTTATGGCTGACTGACTGGGTGGATTGCTGCACGATCAAAGTGAAGTTGGTTTGGAAATTAAAAGTTTCGCTATAGAAAATGTATACACACTGTTGACTTTGGACATTTTCAAGTAGTCGTTGGACAAGTTTTATGAAAAGAAAGGAAAATGTCGAGATTGAATTAAATTGAGATCGCGGTTTGACGTTGGAAAACGGAGAGATATATAAGAGGAATTCGATTTGGGGTATGAGAGGAATTGTTAATTAAGGGGCATTACTTGTTAAGAACTTTTTTGCTGAGTTGACTTTAATGTCGGAACTTTGAAGACACTTTGACAAACTATATTCAGGGGACAGTCTCAGTGTGGCGGGTGCAATATTTAAAACTTATATTTTTATATAATTTTTTAATTTGTGCTTATTTTTTTGGCGTATGTGTGCACAATTTACCTTTACTATGTATGTTTGTTTATTTTTGTGATGCCCGTGTTAGTTTTGTGTTGGCTGTTACGCAGAACTTGGGGTTCGAATCCTACTCGTGTCCATAAGCTGTCAAGAAAAAGTGCCTTGCTGTTCGGAATCGGTGTTAATTTGTCGCTCACATGCATTCGTAAATTGTTGATGATGAGTGGCTTACACTTGGGCTTCGGCTTTTTTTTCAGCTGTCACCACCGTCGAAGTAAACTTCATTTTACCAATTGCTAATCCGACACCTACAAAATGACTACTGCAGCCGATTTCCATGCTATCTGGCTTTAAAAAAAAAAAAGTTACAACAACTCTAATGACCCCATGTCAAACCGTCAATATTCCACCGACAGCTCATGTGTCTACAGCTTTGTCCACAGAAACAACGGTGCCGCAGTCATCTGACAACACCAACAATAATTAATTACCAAAAAATGCTACAAAATAAATATAAATTTTCCCTAAGAATGGTCGACGCCGTTGTCCGATATGAAATCATCAATTTCATTTCGCTCGTTGTAAACACAAATTCTAATAAAACCAAGTTCTAAGGCACTAGACCCCCGAATTCGAGGGTCCAATTTTATCGAAGTTCTAACTATAACAAGGTTCTAAATTGGAGTTCTAACGCGTTAGAGCTTGGTGAAGAATTGACTTAGAACTCAAAAGAGTTCTAAAATTTCACTAAACCGAGTTTTAAGGGCTAGAACGTTGTGAAGAAATTGGGCGTAATATTTACCAACTACGAAGTCATACATTAACAATGTCATACGTTATTATTTTCTGCACCCAAGAAATGATTTGTATGTTATAACAATGTTTGACTGGTTAGCTAGTAATGTTATATAATACAGATTACGACCAATAAACGTATGAAATGAGTGTATGGCCTATAAAATTTGTGACACGGACATCGTTTGCTTCAGTTGTGTCGAACGACTATTTGAAGCTACTGGAAATGTTAAGTATGGCTACATACCTACTCTCTGGTGTTTGAACTTTCGATAGGTGCAAGTACTTAAGACATGGTGCACTGAAATTAATTCAATTCACTTATCTGTTAAAAATTCTTAAACAAAACGGACAAAGTTGCAAAAAGACCTCGAAAAACAATAGATATATAAGACAGGGGCCGAATTACGGCATCCGTTATTGAGTGAGTGAGTCTCATCAGAACGAGTAACCTCATTGGGATTATGACATTCGATAGGTCACGTATCGTTTAAGAATAAAAAATTGTAGCAGTTTTATCGAGTCTCTATTTGTTTTGAAGGAATTTTGAAAGGTTTGACAAATAAAAAAATAAAACGTGAGCGAAATAGCAGAGAAGGAAATATAATTGTTTTTAAATGAAATAAACACAATTTGGGTTCTAACAAAGGACGAGATTGATGAAGCCATGGAGCTTAAAATCTTGACCAAAATAGATTATAGGCAAGGAATTTCATAATAAAATAACTTAAACAGCAAAAATTTAAATTCTTTCTCAGAAAGTTCCTGCCATCAATGAAGTGTTTGTGTTACCAAAGAAATTACGCTCGATAGCTGAGCAGAAAATTTAAATTATTGTACCAGAAGCTCGATACATAGCTCGATATCGTGAGAGGTAATGCCGAACACACACAATTCAGTATCGTATTATTCGATAACGGATGCCGTAATTCGGCCCCAGGTTTATAATAAGAACTTCGAAAAAATCGATTTCTAAGTTCGAATGAAATTCGATACAAAGTTTTCGGTGAAGATCCAAACGCACTCTCTTCACGCTCTATTACACAACGATTAGCTGAGAATAGACTTTTCGTAAGGACAGCTGACAAATTTGTACTAATTACGAAATCGAAAGTCCAAGTAAGCTTTAAAGAACATCACAATGGCAGAGAGAATGGTGTGACGAATCAAAAATTAACAGAGTTAGATCCGATGAAAAAAAAAGGCAAGTTTTGTTCGTTGGCCTTAAACGTACCTACATTTCGTCAAGGGAAAACATGGAGGAACGAGTATTATGCGACCGTTACACGACAATATAAATGCTGGTGTCCCGACCCTCTTTCTCATTTTTATAAATTATCTCCTGACTGTTACTTCTAATCCAATAAATTGTTTCGCTGACGATAGTACCCTAAGCTTCTCATATTCGTTTCCAGATTCACATCACTCCTCTTCGGATGTGGAACTGCAACGGCAAAATATTATAAGCTCATTAAACTCTGACTTAAACAGCATTGTATAATGGGGAATTAAAAACCGTGTAGAGTTTAATGTTTTTACTGTATAATACACTCATCATCCCAGTCCTGCTGTACGGTGCAGAAGCATTGACTTTGACAAAATCGGATGAAAGTGCCTTAGGCTGCTTCGAGAGGAAAGTTCTTTGGGTCACTTTTGGCCCCGTGTGCGTTGAAGGGGAATGGCGAAGAAGATATAACAGCGAACTTTACGGGTTGTACAACAACATGGACCTAGCCAGAATTCAAGGTCCAGAGACTCAGATGGCTCGGTCATTTAGAGCGGATGGACACCAATGCTCCGGTCCAGAAAGCCTTCGATATACTATTCCCGAGGGACGTAGAAGGAGAGGAAGACCGCGACTCAGGTGGCTCACTCAAGTGGAAGAGGAACTCAATCAACTTGGAGTGCAAAACTGGAGACAACTAGCTAAGGACCGAGCTAGCTGGCGGAGACTGTTGATTGAAGCCGAAGTCCACAACGGACTGTAGCGCCACCTTAAGTAAGTAAGTAGAGTTTAATGCTTCGGAAACTCAATGCTGTCTGGTCTCGTTGAAGCGAGATATACCCCCCCCTGCCACTGTCCATGAGTGGCACTTGCATCAATGAGACCGAACATCGCGAGATTCTCGGTATGCGTATCACTGACACCCTCTAGTGGACCGAGCACATACGCGATGTCGCCAAAAATGCCGCAAGATGTTTGGGTTTCTTAAGACGGTGCAAGACATTTTTCTCCGTAGTCTGATCTGGCTATTAACTATACAAGACTTATATCCATCCACTAAAGGATTTATGCTGAAATTATCATAAATAATGAGTTTTTACTGGTTTTAGATTTTTATTCCTATTAAAAAGCGCTTAGTCGGTTTCGCTGCAAACTTAATCAGTTCTTAATATAGCAATTCCGCGAATGAGAATGTCAATATCATGAGTGTACATACGTACACAAACACAGACATCATCATGATAAAAAATGTAAATTCGGATTCTAGTAATCTCGAAAAATGGAGATACTCAAAAAAGAGATTAACAAAATTAACCCCATTACATTACAATAACTTCTTCTGGGAAGTTAACAAACAAAAAATGTAACAAGTTTTGCGAAATAAAACAAAAGCCAAACAAAATGGGAAACAAAAATTCCAAAAAAACAAATACAAGTAGGTACCCGTACTCGGAATTTTATGTCTGAAAACATGATTGCATGGTTTTTATGATCTCTAGAAGATATTTAATATTTTGAATACTTAAAGTTTAACAAATTAACTATCCTATTAAAAAAAAGGACAATAACCCATCAGGATTATGAACAAATAATTAAGAAGTCCTAAAAAATAGCCTCAATGTCCAAAGAGCGAGAGAACATGGTTAGATTTTCCCAGAATAATAGATCTTCACCCATTCAAATCTACCAACCACCCACCATATTGTTATAACATCTAACCTACTCATACACTGAACTGGAACATTTTTAAATATAGTTACACACCCATTGAACAGGAATGCACCTACTTTCCGAGTAACAAAACGAACGAATGGCAACGGCAAGACGTCGAAGTGTGTGTGTGTGTGTGTCTACCTTAAAGATACAAATTCGAAACAGAATGCAAAACAAGAAATAAAAGATAAATTGTTCTTCAAAACTTTTGTAACGCTTAAGGGGGAATAAGATATTTTTTACTCCGCCTTTTTTTGAGGAGGAGTTTTCGTCGCACTAATACAAACAAGAAATGAAACTTTGAAACTGTATTATTATTCTCTATGAGGGTGGGGAAATTTTGTGTTGTGTTTAAGATGATGAAGATGCTGCTGCTATGGAGTAGGTACCACTTCCCTATACAAAATTATATTAAAAAGAGAAATGGAGGATATTTCAACGGTAGTAGCAATGTATGGCAGGCAAAGCAACACAACAAAAAGTTTTGATTTTTGTTTTTTTTTATCAAATGAAATTGGTTTCAAGAAATGAAAGAAAAGTTTATACAAAATGAAATTGTGAACTTGTGGAAGCGGAAAATTGCATACATTTTACTTTTTTTCCTTTGCGAAGAAAGTATGGATGCGTATTATGTATAGTCCTTTAAATAAAAACAGTATGCTAATTTGTATGTACCTACTTTGCAGATTTGTTCAATTTTGTTCACCATTTACAATTGCAAATTTTAAATAGATTTCGAAAATTAAGGTTTAAGCTCAGAAGCCTTTCCTGACCTGATAGGTTCTTATCAGTGTGGCTTCAAACTCGGAAAGTCCACCATCGATCAAATATTTCCTTTTCGGCAGTTCTTGGAGAAGACCCAGGAACTTCAAGTCTTTACCTAGGACCTTTTCATCGATTTCAAGGTTGCGTATGATAGCGCCCATATAGACCATCTACATAGAGCAATGTCTTATTTTGGCACCGTCCGTCTGCGTAAGATTACAAAGGAAGAAACCTAACGGATGCATTTGATGTCAAAAAAGATTTTAGACAAAGTGATGTACTCTCCTGCATTTTTTCAACATCATTCTTGAAAAAATTGTGCAATACTCCAACATCAACACCAGAGGCAAAATCTTTCAATGTGCGTCCAGCTACAAGGATACGCAGATGACATTGACATAATTGGAAGAACACAGACGGAGGCAAGGAAGATGGGTCTAGCGGTTAACGAGGGCAATACCAAGTTAATAAAGGGTTTTTCAATAGGGACGCTACAAAAGTAGACGGATAGGAACAGGAAACGACGCCATTTTTTTTTGCTGTTCTCTTGACATTTCTCTTCAGTAAGGTTTGCCATTTTATCATGGAAAGGTATACGATCCAACAACGAGTCGAAATTATTAAAATTTACTACCAAAATTCGGTCAGTGGTCAACACTTTAAGAGCGCTACGTACAATTTATGGTCGTCATAATCGTCCTGCCAGATCAACAATTGAGCGTCTAGTGGAAAAATTTGAATGCACAGGCTCAGTACAAAATGTTCCCAAGCCAGTGAGACAAAGAAGTGCCCGTAGTGTCGAGAATATTGCTGCCGCTAGCGGATCAATTGCGGAAGACCCAAATCAGTCTCTCACACGTCGCACAGTGGCCCGTTTAGGCGAGGAACGTGGCAATAATCATTTTTCGCGTGATTTTATTTTTAAAAAGTAAAAATCACATTTTGTTTAGAATTGTTTAAAGTGTAAGAATCCAAAAACAAAAAAATATTAGATGAACGGTTTGGCTTGAGGAGCCGATCAAAGTCAGAAAATATT
>CAKKXW010000003.1:70419876-70429937 GCA_920937365.1 Sphaerophoria rueppellii | reverse complement strand
AAAACCTCAGGAAAAAAAGTTGTAACAATGGTCCTATAAAAACCATTATACCAACACATGTTAAAAATAAATAATAACAAACGTTATTTAGCAAACCATTACTTTTATGTAGAAAACTCATATTTCCCGAGTTTTTCGGAAAAAAATGAAAAATCCTGAAACACGTGTCTTTTATTTTTGCTGAATCTATCCAATATTTTTTTTTCATAAAAAACAAAAAAATCATGCAGTAAGGGGAGTTGTATCTTCGTTTCAAATGCTTAATTTGATCAAATCACCAAAATCAAAACTTTTAAAGACAAAATATCTGAAGCCTTAAAAATACACACACAAAGAAGAAAAAGTTAATTTTTCTGAAATAAAAGATGTATTTTCATTACCAAACGATTTATTGCAAACAATAATAAATAAAAATTGTACACAACCATATTACCAAAAATATCCTGGTAACAATGTTGAAAAAAAGGACTCCAAAATCTTCCCAGCATAAAAAAGGTAGAAAACAATTTAATCAATTGAAGCCCACAAAAAAAAAAAGAGGAATGAAAAACAAACAAAACGAAAAATGAAAACAAAAATAAAAAAGTAGATACATTCCATTGTCTGGCTTTGTTTTTCTATCTCATCATCATCTCATCATCGCATCTCCTATTCCCGTCATTCAGTCAAAAAAATAAAAATAAAAAAACAATATCCAAGGGCGGACATGTTCATCCAATTACATCCCCCGCTCGATGTAATGAAACCAACAAGTGCGCTGTACGCTCAGCAGTGAAAGGGCATCGAGGATGCTGTAAGGACCTGCTCATTGACTGCATTTACACCATCAAACATGTTGGGAAAAACTTTTAGTGTTAACACATTTTTTTTTTAATCCTTAAGTCGCCCTCAACTCATTCAAATTTTCGCAGTGCAACTCGAAAATAAAAAAAAAATATCCCATGGAAACACTCTTTTTCGCCTGAGGTGAGTTATGAAGGTACATTTGATATTTTTATTGAACAAGATTACACCATGGTTGCTTTTACTCATTAAATAGATTTCCATCAAATTGCTTCATTCTTGTGATGTTGCAACAATTGATTGCCATATTAATAACAGTCCTCGAACAGATCTCCTAGAATAGCCATGGATTGCATTCAACCCATTCCCACAGGACTTCCATCAAGAGGATTCAATGTGGTTAGATAAATATCGAATTCACATTATGCTCCTGTGAGGTGAGGTTTTGTTTGTTTTTCTTGAGTCTTTTGCGTGGGAATATCAAGGAAGAGAGCCAAGATTCGATAGTTCAAAGCAGGTGAGTGCGATATTGGATATGGGTCCAAATTTTATCCAAACAAAACCAAAAAAACCATCTTGATTGATTTCTCATTCAAATGTTCAGCGATGAGATGTAAGTATCTTGTGAAATGAGGTTATTGACAAGTGAGCTGTGCTGTCAGGTGTGACGATTAGGTAACCTTTCAAACAAAAGTTCAAATAGAAAACGGTCCAAAATCAAATAACGACAAATTCAATGAAATTTCCAAAGCCGCAAATTAACCTTTAATCTTTTTTCGTTTTTTTTTTCCACAGAAAGACTCTTTAAACAGATTCATTTGTCTTTTTTTTGTCGAAAGTTCCACACTTATCCTTGAATATCTTGTGACCAATATGAGAGTAAACAGGTGTCGCCATATTTACCTACTGAGTGTCAACAACAAGTTCAGCCACCGGGCTTGAGTTGTTCAATTGATTCAGAAGTTAAGTATTTTTGCTACTGAATTGATTTTGAGTGAGTTGAAAAGAAAAGAAGAAAAAATGTGAAAGTAAATAAAGATGCCGAAATAAACCGTCAGATACAATAACAAGGCGCAATTTACATCAAGAAGCTTAAAGCTGTCCGAAAAGCCACCCAGAGCGGGATAATCATGAAGTGGGACGGGTTTGTCGCATTTAGAAATGATATTAAGAAGTCGTCAAACATTTTAAAGGACACTGCAGGTCAATGGATGTGGTTTGTTTTCTTTTATTTTTTATAAGAGCATTTGACTTTGTTTTAAATTCAACGACTATGCAAAACACTTGACAACATGACTTTTAAACACACAGGTTGTCCCTCTCCCACGCACAACTTTTAGTCATTTTGAGGCATACAAAACCCTTCTGTTGAAAACCACTCTATCTGAGCAAAAGGACCTTTACTACGACACTGGAGTGTGGGCATCAATCTTAATGGCTTCTCATATTTACACCAAAATAAAATACAAAACTAAGTAAATCGTAAACGACAGAGCCCATTATGTATTAATGCGACACAAGCTCATCGTCGAATTGTTGTCTTCATAAAATATTTTGACGGAAATACAGTAGTCGTTTCGTTTAATGGAATTTATAATTATGAATTATTTCGTGAAATTGTTATTGTGTGTTGTGTCATTTGATTTTTTTTTTGTTTTTTTGATAATTTTGGTGGTTGTGGCGCAGGGCCCGACTTTGAAATTGATGAGTTTGGAAATTTTAAAATGTTGGTCAATATTTGACTTTAAAAGATTGTCTTTTTTGTTTGATTTAGTTTCAAAAAACTTGAAGTTAATTTTGTTTTTTTTTTTATAGATTGGACATTGTTGGTAGGGTGTTTATTTTGGGAGCTCCCAATCGCAAGAGCTGTTTTTGTCATTTAAAGACAGTGTTGATGTTATGAGATCTGATGAATCTTGACTTGTACAAGATTTAGAAAAACCAGAATATAGAAGTCAGATAATTTCAACTTTCTTTTGAAGAATCATGTTCAATGTGGAGAATTGTTAACAAAGGTGCGTTATCAACCTGGAAGAGCACTTCAATTCGGTGACGAATCGGCCCAATAATTCGGAATAATACAGTCTTGTGACCGTTTAGCCTTATTGTTCAAGAAAACGATGGCCATCTGTCAGGCCGATGAATCAGTCTTCACCTTCTTCCAAACTCGTTCGCCGGCTGAAGTCAACTGTTTCTTCTGCTCTTGATCTCTTGTTATGCAGAAGCTACATTTAAACTGCTCCGAAGTGGTCTCACGGTTGCACTTGTCTCGAGTGACCAAATGCAGCTTTTGTATATCCAAAATTCCAGGCCCTGCATGCCCTATATGACCCAGTTGCTCTTTTGAAATAGGTACACTTGGCATCTCTAAGAGCTTTTTTATTCGGCGGGCGGTCTGCCAATAACAGATCGTGGATTTTTGTCACATTAATATTCGTGGTGGTTGAGTGCTGTAGAATCTGGGTTCATAAGCTGTATTTTTTCCTAGACACCAAGTGCTTACTTTACCTGTTATGTCTCTAAAATATAACTTGCATAACCTCTAAGCGTGAGTTCATGCGGAGAAACAACAGAACTTAATCAACGAACCTACAAATTTGGAGCTGATTTCGAGGAGCTAACAACACGTCCACAATAAAAAAATTAAGAAGTTATGAGAGAGACGTACATACGTGCACACCTAACTAGCGGTAATGTTGAGGAATCTAGCAATCCACCTTCTGGATAGAGCCAAATGAGTCTGTCGAAAAGTAACGCGTGGTATGATCATAGAGAATATATAATACCTAGAGTCGCGACCTTTTCCTCCCTTGCCGAAAACACCCTCAAAATTTTTCTGAGGTGAACTCTCACAATCCTCTCTTTTTTTCGTGTCCGTGAATCTGTGCTGTGTAAGAGGTGAACTCTCACAATCCTCTCTTTTTTTCGTGTCCGTGAACCTGTGTAAGAGGTGACAAAAGAGTGAGCACTCAGCCGTGACAAATTTTTTTTCTTGATGCACAAACCCAAAGTGACAGACTTCCAACACAGCAAATACGAGACTAAACGCACGACTTTTTTTTTAAGATTTATTGAGATTTTTGATACAAACATTGGTAAATTATAGTGCAATTATATGTTAAAAGTGCAAAGAAACAATATAACGTATTTATTTTTCATATTACATGCATTTTTTGTATGTTTAAGTTTTTTTTTGAAAATGCTGAGCTCAACGTAATCTTATTTTCGAAATCTGAGCCCATGAAACCCACCTCGTCTCCAACCTGAGCATTGTATCTAACTCAGTGCGAACGTATGGGTGCAGTTTCTCATTTAAAAAGCATTGGAAAACTAACACATTCTCACTGGGTTAGTACAAAACGACCAAATTGCAGCTTGTAGGCAAAAAGAGAGCGAACACCCGAAGTCGTGACTCTAGGTATTATATATTCTCTATGACGCAAACAATGAGATCATCAACTCCGATGATAGCTGTCATTAAATGAATGAAAATGTTCAACATTTTAAATACTTAGGTGTGTATGTGGACTATTTCTTCAAATGGGATACTTACACATAACTCACACATGCAAAAGGCTTCGAAAAGCAGTATATGCTCTACATCATTTGAGTAATTATACCCCATATGTACTCAAACAAGCTTATTTCTCGTTGGTATGTTAGCATGGGGAAATACAACGCCTACATATTTACAAGAGTTACAAAAAATACAAAATCTCACTGTAAGAATTTTAAGCAAATCAAAACATGGAATAAACTCACACTATGATTCAAATCTCCAGAGAACATACAAAGAACTACAACTTTTAATCATAAAACAGCTATTTGAGTTAAACATCCTCGAAGAATAGTACAACGATCAGGACTATAGACGGCAAATTGATCACCAATTTAACACAAGAAAAAGAGCACAATGTTACTTGCAAACTCCAAGATTCAAGAACTCTTATGGAAGACAACAACTGTCGGTTATTTTTCCGGAAACATTCAACAATATACCCAGAGAGCTCCTCAACATATCGTCAGATGGGTTAAGACAAACATTATTACGTACTTACTTATTGAATTAAAAGTATCATATAAAAAAAATTACATAATGCCATAATTTAGTACTTTAAAGAATACTAAATAAATTATTTACACATCATTGTATATAACCTTCTGCAGAAAAGCCTCCCAAAAGGCTTCGCAGATATCTTTTGCAAACAAACTGTACTGTAATATGTATACACTTTCTATTCCTACCTCTCTATATCTCTGTATGTCAATCTAAAATCAAAAATCAAAAATGTGTTCACACTATGTAACTCCGCCTCCTTATATCTCTATGTGTAAACACTATCTATTTCTGTCACTCTAATATTGTCTAATTGCTGAATAGTTATGTAACAAAAGTTTTATTTGTAGTTGTAAGTAATTGTGTATACACTCTTTAGAGTTTCCCCTACACTCTAGTGGTTCAGAGGAGAACTTCGTTAAGCATCGAGAAGTTTCAGCGCCTACTAGAACCTAGTAGTTTCTCGAACCTATTTGAGTTGCATAAATACCCGCTTGATGTCGATGTAAAATTAATCGAATGTGAACTGCAATAAAGTAAAGACACTGTGTTTGAAAGTAATAATTGAAAGTGTTGAATAAATAAGTTTGTGAGTGATTTAAATAAAGTGAATTTGTGTTTTATTTGAAAAGTGAATAAGTTTTAACTGTCGGACCAAGCCATATATTACAGTACATAAGCAAATAAAATATCAAAAAAGAAATCATCGCGCTTCAAAAATACTGCCATATGAACTATCAATAAAAATGATGTATTGATGTATGGAAGCTAGCTTCTGAACGTATAAGAACTATCCCAATTCGTGAAACGCATGCTGTGGAAGAGGAACATAGGAGGCTTAGGTAAAATAGAAAGAAATAGAGAGCGAGGGCCGCACATGCCGTGCAAGTTCAACTTATCCATTCAAAAATGACATTGTATGTACAGGACATTCTGGAGCAATGGGAAGTGTAATTTAATTAATTTTTCAAAGATTAGCTTACCGAAGAAATTATGGCTCTACAATGAAGCAAATCTCTTACTGGATCCACCATGTATCGAGGAAGTCTAAAAGTCAGGATTCTGCACTCTATAGCCAAAAAAGAAGTTCACAGCTTGATATACCACAATCTTACCGACAACCTGGAGCCATTTATAACTTATATCCTTGCTGACGAAGAACACCAACAGACATAACTACTTAGTCGTATTCCCAAAAGTTATCAGTTCCATAAGCATTGTCACTCGACCTTCCAAATACTCTATAACACTTGAATACTCACCAAACCCAAGCAAAAACTTCACCCATCCACTCCAATTCAAAATAAAACGAAAAATCTCATTTTCACATTTATGATTTTAGTTCCTCACATTTCTACACTTTTCTTGTTGGTCGTCGTCGTTGCCGTTTCTTACGTGCTAAGTGCATGTCCTTGCCTCCTTGGCGAACCACATAAGCTAGCTGTCTTCCATTAAACCTTTTTACTTGGTTCTTTCTGTTTTACTTTCATTCTCAGATCTCAAAATGTTAGTTATCGCCTTCTTCGTCGCGGCTTCACATATTCAAGAACATTTTGTGAATTTCTACATTTCTCGAAATGGAAATAAATTTCAAGCTTTTCTGGGCTGCTTCTCTCCGGAGTGCGCCAGGAGAAAAGTCATCCATTTAACTAGATCGACCGCATATATCAAAATGTATGTAATACCTATAGATAGAGGTGGTTCCAAGCAAACGAGCCTTCGCCGCCTTTGTGGCGAGTTGCTTCCTTTGAGATGGATGGGGAAATGGAACATCGTACTCAAAATGAAGTCATAGCAGACCGCAATGAAAAAAAGAAGCCAAGAAGTCAAAATGACTAGACATTCTTCACGAATGCAAAAATAAGACAGTGACGTGAGGAGAAATATTTGTGGAGGTAAACAAAGAGTACCTTTGGATTTGGAAGGCGTTTGTGCATTTTAAGCTTTAAGTTGATACTATCCCCAATAAGGACATCACTTTTATTTGAATGAAAAAAGCGTGTTGTAGAAATTTGACAGAAAATTCATGAACATGAACATTTTAAAACGCTATACTTATTAGGTGATTTTTTAAGAGGTTTAGAACTTGTTTTTTTAAACACAAAAAAATCGAAAAAATGAATGAACAATTTATTTGAATCGATAGTTTGAACCTTGCATTTCAATGTTTAAAGATAATTTCATGCAAATATTGACCGTAGCTGCGTCTCAGGTAGCCCATCCGCTGAGTCCAATTTTGGCATACTCTTTCACACATATCGGCCGGTATCTCACGAATGAATGCATGGATGTTGGCTTCCAGTGCGTCAATCGAAGCGAGCTTGTCCCTATAGACATTAGCCTTGACATACCCCCACAAAAAATAGTCTAATGGTGCCAAATCGCACGATCTAGGCGGCCAATTGACCGGCC
Organism: Sphaerophoria rueppellii; assembly: GCA_920937365.1. Classification (NCBI taxonomy): domain Eukaryota; kingdom Metazoa; phylum Arthropoda; class Insecta; order Diptera; family Syrphidae; genus Sphaerophoria; species Sphaerophoria rueppellii. The sequence goes on along the minus strand of CAKKXW010000003.1, from coordinate 70,422,685 downwards.
CGAAACGTGAAATTAACTGTCCACCAAACTCGCTTCGCAATTGCGCCATTGTTTCGCGTGCTGTGTGGCATGTGGCACCGTCTTGTTGAAACCACATATCATGCTAGTCAAGAACTTCCATTTCGGGCAAAAAAAAGTTTGTTATCATCGCTCGGTTACTGGGAACGGCGCCGAAACGACATTTCGCGATCTTCTGTCACACTAGCTGATACGGCCGCAATATTTTCTTCACTACGCACAGTACGTAAACGTGTTGGTGGTTTAATGTCCAGAATAGTAAATTTGGTGCGAAATTTGGTCACAATCTTCCGAATAGACTGCTCAGAAGGTCGAGAATGTCGACCATAAAATGGAAGCAGCGCGCGATGAACATTTCGAACCGAGCACGAATTTTGATAGTAAAATTCAATAATTTGCAAGCGTTGTTCATTTGTAAGACGAAGCTGTTTGACAGTGACACAAGGTACTAAACACACGTCAGCTGTCAAAACCAGTGTTGCCAAAACCAAACCAGCTAAAAAATTACCCTTTATAATTGCTTCCTTTGAGCAGGGCAGTGTAATCCAAATGTTCGTTAACATACAGTTAAGGAACAATATGCTAAGATCCACCAAAGACTAACGACCTTAAGAGAGTATCACAATTGACAGCTTCAAGCTTTATTTCTTATAGCTTCGAAGAAAATTAGCACTAAAGCCCTCTCTCGAACAACCATGAACAATCTGCTTCATGAGGAAAATGCATAGATCTTGGAAAGATCAAATGAAGTTGAGCATGATAGCTCGTTGCTTAGACGGAGAATGAATACAAACAATTTTTTCGATTACAAAGAAAGCAGATTAAACTTGGGTTAAAAGTTCAAAACTTCAGAGAATTATGTGCTTCTTACGGTCTTTAATGTGGAGTGCTATACGAATATCCCGACAACCGCAACGGAAATGCTGCAAGAAAATTCTACGTTGGACGGCAACAATGGCAAGAGATCGCCAGGTCCTCCTCTAGTTGAGTGTCAAGTTACTTTTTTTGGAGTCCTATGCCGACAACATCAAGTATCGAAGACCAGTGACAACATTGTCAGAAAACAGTTAGAAATGCCACTTTTAATGCGCTAGGTTTCACACAGCTACCAAAACGAAACCCCCAAAGCCCCATGCAGCCAAGCAGGAGGCATACAAAGCGATGCTGCATAGAAGGACAAGAGCTGCTTGTGCGCTCTACGAGCAAAAGAGGAGAAACGAACGCTGGCTTCTCAGGAGAAAAAAGAGAGAGTATGAGAAGTGTCAGATCGAGAAAGGTGAGAGAGCCAACAGCAGGAATGAAGTTCGGAGGATTTATCGGATGGTACAACAGCGATCCTGAAAAAGGGAGATCCTCTAAACTGCGCCAACTATAAGGGAATAAGTCTACTAAACATCGCCTACAAGATCCTCTCTGCCGTAATATGTGAACGTCTGAAGCCTTTCGTCAGCAATCTGATTGGTCCTTATCAATGTGGCTTCAGGCCAGGAAAGTCAACCATCGACCAAATTTTCACGTTGCGCAGATCCTGGAAAAGACCTATGAACTCCAAATCGATACCCACCACCTTTTCATCGATTTTAAGGCCGCGTATGACAGCATCTACAGAGACGAACTGGTATAAAGCTATGTCTAGTTTTGGTATCCCCGCCAAGATCGTTTGCTTGTGAAAAATGACGATGGAGAATTCAAGCTACGCCATGAAGTTGGCAGCGAGCTTACGGAATCTTGCAATGTCAAAAACGGATTCAGACAAGGCGATGCACTGTCATGCGATTTCTATATTAATGGTCTTCAAAAGAAAGTGCAAAACTGAGAAAGTGTGATGTCAATGGTGCCTTTGTGAGAGTTGAGAGAGAAGCGGCAAATAGTGGGTTTAGCTGTCTTTGATGACGGTTCGGACGGAACATCACAATAGACGCATATAACTTTGCAGTAGTAGAGGACCTTATCTACCTAGGCTCCACTATAAACACGCCAGAAGGGTCAAATTCCAAAAACTCAGATGGCTCGGTTATTTAGAGCGTATGGACACCAATGCTCCGGCCCGGAAAGCCTTCGACACTATTCCCGAGGGACGTAGGAGGAGAGGAAGACCCCTACTCAATTGTCGCCCACAAGTGAAAGAGAACCTCAATCAACTTGGAAAGCGGAACTGGACATAGCTAGCTATGGACCCAGCTGGCTGGTAGAGACTGTTGTTTGAGGCTTAAGCCCACAACGCACTGTAACTCAACATTAAGAAAGTAAGTACGGTTTATAATAACAAGGTATTCATTTTATATATGTACTCTTTCATGTTATTATTTTGTCTCAGATCTTAGGAGAGAGCGGCTGGTGTTCACACTCCATGAATCACGATAGCGTAACGGGTACAATGGTTGGCACCCCTAAGCATTTTATCACTTTAAATTGCGAATCGCTCTCACATTTTAAGAGTGAGTTATATGTTTCTTATGTCAAATTAAAGCTTAAAAAATTTTTAACTTGAATATTCAGCCCTATCGAGGTATTTTTCGGAGCGGAAGATTTTCCGCAACGCAAATATGGTCGGAGCTTAAATTTCTATTCGAGCTAATTGTCATCGGACAAAAATATGGCAACCAGCTTTAAACACAATTAAAAACAAAAAATTCCGCAAACAATTTTCTGCGGACAAATCGGAAAACAAACTATCAAAAATGAATGAAAATAAAGCTAGTCATCGCACCACAATGTTACTCATCGTACTGCGTTACTTCATATCGGAAAAAATTCCGAATTGTAAGTCGGAAGAATACCTCGAAGCAAA
>CAKKXW010000003.1:70375243-70399531 GCA_920937365.1 Sphaerophoria rueppellii | reverse complement strand
CTACCACCCAAAGCTGAACTTTAAGCAACCGGAAAAGGTCCTAGACGGAGTCACACTTACAAATCAAAAAGCAACAAGACGGACCGGATATTTCGGTGTGACCATACTCGGCTAATAAGACAACGTCTTGCCAATGCATGGTGTGCCATATCTGTTCCAAACCGTAAAACTCATATTTCCCGAGTTTTTCGGAAAAAAATGAAAAATCCTGAAACACGTGTCTTTTATTTTTGCTAAATCTATCCAATATTTTTTTTCATAAAGAACAGAAAAATCATGCAGTAAGGGGTTAATATTGCATACAAAATCCAATCCAACGTACTGTGTGAGCGTTTTAAACCGTTCTGCAACAGAATAATCGGCTCATACCAGTGTGGCTTTATAGGCCAGGCAGAACAACGAAAAACTAAACATTCACACTGAGGCAGATCCTGGAAAAGGCCAACGAATTTCAAGTCGAAACCCACCATCTTTCCATCGACTTCAAAACTGATTATGATAGCATCCACCGCCAACAGCTTATGATGGGATGCCTGGATTCGGGATACCGAAAAAAAAAACTGATCCAGCTGTGCCGCATGACGCTAAACAATAACAATACACAGTGAAGTGTGTAAAAATGAGTAACAGCTCATCTGAGTTGTTTCAAAGTTGTATCCTGAAGGATTGAAAACCCTATCTCCAACAAATCCACCCAGCTCCAAGGCTAAGTGCATGACATAGACCTCATCGGTCGTTCCCAATGAGCTGTCCTTGAGGCTTTTACAGCGATTCAACAAACATCAATCCCACAAACGACACCTTAGTGGAGATCCGACAAAGAATTACTTCGCTTTGGCCAAACAACTAGGTTCGAAACTGAGCACTCGAAAGACAAAGTGCTTATAGTATGTAAAACTGCGATTTTACCTACTTTACGGCAAGGCAAGGTGCCGAGTGCTGGGCGATAATCGAATTTTCGATCTCGTATACAACGATGGTAACGACGGTAGCAAGATGCGGATGTAGTCCAGAAAGCCAAGAAAAAGACGATAACGGTCTAGCCAAGAAAGTCTTCTCTTCGCAGCCTCCCAGGTTCGAGACGGGTACAAGGACCAAGTGACTGCGGACGCCAGAAAACTTGGTTTTGACGACTAAGAGTGCATGCGGGGAACCGTTAGAAGTCTGCTGTGTCTGAGGCTGAGATCCTGCATGGATTAGAAGCCGGATAAGTAAGTCAGGAAGTAATCTCTGTAATACTTGTTTTTGGGACACCTGGACGTGGCTACACAAAAACTGACATGCCCTATGACCACAATGAGACACGTTGATCCAATTTCGACGGTTGCTATCGAAAGATAAGAAAATTAATTTTACAAAGAACCCAGACGCTCAGATGAATATAGAGTAAATTCCAATAGAAAAAGTGTTGCACCTATTCAGTGTTAGAGACACTCACTTAAGTACTTACATAAATTAAGTTAAATTAACAAATTTACTTAACTTTAGTCCACAAGAAATGTAACGAAGTGTTTAAGTTGTTTTAAAAAAATAATTTTCGCGACATAAAATTTGAGAATTACAATTTAGTTTAACGTCACTAGAATAACTTTTCTTTCTATTTTTTGCATTCAAAAGAATGTAACCAGTAATTAAAATCCTCTTCGATCTTATCAGAAACTGTCAAACGCACAAATCTCCACTTGCCATCAAAGTCATCTTGTTTCTAACTTAATTTACTTCTAAGCATCCTTGAAAATATCCTTTCCATTTTCCCAGCAGCACTTTGGCCAAAGAAAAAGATATACCTACGCACTACTCATCCTCACTTGAATTGCGTCCGCCCACATAGAATGGTCTCGGTGGGACAGTGCGATGGCTGAAGAACAAATCCAACAGCGGATACTTTAGCAAAATCTTGACAATTTCTTTGATTGTTTTAATTTCCGGGAACTGAGCCGGAAAAACCAAAACAAAAAAGAAATAAAATCAAGGCCTTAAGCAAGAGCGCACGTCGAAGAAGGCGGCATCATTGGTACAGAATTTGTTGAAGCAAAATGTCCTTTTTTCCTTTTGTGAGCTCTCACAAGAAACAAACAGGATAAGAGCGAAATGATTAAAAAGAGATTTTGCCAAAGAAACACTTGCTCAGTGCTTTCAACAGAGACTCCGATCAGGACTCAGGATAACTATAAAAGAAAACGACACTGACACAGACAAAGAAAGCCGTTTACGGGGGTGGGTGAGTCTCTGAGTTGAGGTCGTGTTCGGGCTTGACTGCATTTGGATTGTGAAGCCACGAGGCGAGGAAACTTCCCTAAACTTTGTGTTGTTGTCTTTCGAACTGAACGAATTTCAAAAGAAAAGCCAAAGGTTTCTGTGAAAAATGGTGAGACAATATCAGAAAGTAAGACAGACAGAAGGAGATGAAAAATCAAAATCCAATGTTAGCGCAGAGAAAAATAGGAAAAAAAGTGGCAAAAGACGAGAAGACTTCCTTTTCAAGGATAACGAATTGTATTTAAGTGAAACATGGCGTGAAATTGTGTTTTGGTTCTTGAATCCTTTTTGTTTCTTTTTGAATTTCAAAGGTTTTGAGAAGACGATGAACAGTAGAATGGTGATGGCAATATGGCGATATGGTGATGGAGAGGTGGAAGTCAGTTTGAATGGAAATTGTGTTTTGTAATTATTGCTGGGACAATTTTGTATAATGTCAGAAACAGACATGTAACTTCGGTGAGGTTTTAGTTCTTTTGGAAAACAAAATTTATTTTAAAAAAGGATTTTGGAAAAGTTTAAATGTTTTTTTTTTCAATAGCTTGGGTTGAATTGAGACCAGAAAAAATATCGTCCATCTTTAAAAATGAAATATGTAAATAAAATCTGATACCTAAACAGAAATAAATTGTAGCATATGATTTCGGTTCCAAAAAATTATTTATTATTTGGGGTTGGGGTCGAATGGACCGCAAATCGAAAACCTGCAAATCGGAATCTCGCAAGCCATTTACCCGCATACTACTTTCCCGCAGTACTTTTTCCCGAACTTTTTTAAAAATAAGTCGTGACAATCTATTCCTTTTGGTCACTCACAGTTATGAGAATTAAATAGATTGACATCTGCTACCTATTTCCATTTCTATCTGCAGAATATACGTGACTCGAAATGCTGAGAATCATGGAGAACGAAGAACATTTATTCTTCGTTTAAATTATGTGTGAGATTCTGTCTTTTTGTGCAAAGGTCTCCAGAGTAATGGAGTAGGAGAGAAACATCATCGTCTGTTCGAAGTCATCCCTCTGCCAAGCACAAGGGAAGATATTATGAGATGTATCAAATTTTCCAGAACTGAAGTACGGATACGAATACGTACGAAGAACTAACACTTTTCTACTCAATTAGCTTTCCTAGCCCAAAGAAACAGCGATAAGCAAGAGGTATTCTTCGTCTGATTTCGGCGCTGTTCCCGAGTTAATAGGTAGAAAAGCTCCTCTTTTACCTCGAAGTTGAATTCGTCCTTTGAGACGTCCTTTCCGAGCCGTCTGTGTTGGGTATCCTTCCTCGAAGACAGCATATACTTCGTTCTTCCCTCATTTACCACTAAGCCCATTTTTGCCGTCACACCAGTGACTCTGTCTGTCTATCTTCTCAAGAACGATGTTAAAATCGCATGACAATGCATCACCTTGTCTGAAACCTTTTCAGAAATCGAAAGATTCCGTAAGCTCGTTGCCAACCATAATGGCGCAGCGTGAGTTCTCCATTGTCATTTTGCACAAGCGAACAAGCTTATCAGGGATGCCAAAACTAGACATAGATTTATACAGTTTGTCTCTGCAGTAATGCCATCATAATAAATAAATAAATAGAGTGGCGCGGCAGCTCTTGAAGAGCCAATGCCTAAGTGGCTTACACTCATCAACAATTCTCTGGGTGCGTGTAAAGAATTGAGGGGACCTACAATTTAACGCCGATTCCGAACGGCAAAGTTGAGAAGCACTTTTTCATGACAGATGATACTCTTGGAAGTTATGACAGTTCTTCGCAAGAGGCAGTGTCCGTGAAAGACGAAATAAAAACATACGCGGCATTAAAATTGATGAAAAGGTGGTGGTTATCGATTTGGAGTGCATAGGTTTTTTTCAGGATCTTCCGCAAAGTGAAAATTTGGTCGATGGTTGACTTTCCTGGCTTGAAGCCACATTGATAAGTACCAATCAGATTGTTGACGAAAGGCTTCAGACGTTCACATATTACGGCAGAGATCATCTTGTAGGCGATGTTAAGTAGGCTGATTCCTCTGTAGTTGGCGCAGTTTAGAGGATCTCCATATTTCAGGATCGAGCAAACAATGCCGAAGTTCCATTCATCGCGCATGCATTCTTCCGACCATATCTTGCAGATGATTTGGTGCAAGCTGTTTTGTACAAGCAAGACCATCTGCTCCAGTGGCTTTGTGGGATTTCAGCCGTGATATTGCCGTTTTTACTTCTTCTAGGTCGGGTTCATGTCCTCTGAACTTCAATCCTGCTGATTCTCTCAACATCCTCGATCTGACGATTCTCATGCTCCCTCTTTTTTCTCCTGAGAAGCCAGCGGTGTTCCTCTTTCCTCATTTGCTAGTAGAGCTGACGAGCAGTACTTGTCTCCTCCTTCTTGTCTGCATGGCCTACATTGCCTACATTCTTCGTCAAACCAGGGGTTTTGTTTTGGTGGCTGTGTGAAATCTAGCACTATAGAGGCGGCATCTCTAACTGCTTTCTGGCAATGTTGCCACTGGTCTTCGATACATGATGTTGGCGGCATAAGACTTCTTAAGAGGTGCACTCGATGAGAGAAGGATCTGGCGATCTCTTGCGATTGTATAGCCGTTCGACGTTGAATTTTCTTGCAGCAATTCCTTGTTTTGGCCGTTGTCGGGATATTCATAGCATTACCTTGGCTATACGACGATGTAGTGGTCCGAGTCGATGTTGGTTCCTCGGAACATCTAGAATGCTGGACAAGTCCCTTCCATCGATCGTAATGTGATAAATCTGGTTGACGGTTGCTTGATCAGGAGATCTCCATGTTCCTTCATGGATGTTAAGATGTGGGAACCAGGTGCTTGCTACCACAACATTTCGCCCCGCAGCAAAATCGATCAGCCTGAATCCGTTGTCGGAAGCATGGTGTCATTCAGACTGTGCTTTCCATCTGTTCCACCATGGATATACCCTATGCATGCAGGCATATTAGACTAATGTTGCCGAATTTAGCCTTGATTCAGATTGTCGAGATACGTTCGGTTAGGTACACATTTGAAGTTCAAAACTATTTGCCTGAGTCTGCTTCCCACGATGAATCCGCATCCAATCCGCTGTTGTTGCTTGTTGCTCTCGGTAACAATTACCATAGTAGATGTCGCAGTTTTTCATTCTCCTTTTATCCGGTCCATCCCATCGAATATCCTGGTTAATAGCGGTAATGTCCGCTAATTGTTCGGTAATACACAGTCTATTAAAGGACCTAACATTCCACGTGCGTATCCGAAATTGGTTGTCCTTAAAACATTTTCTGGGGTCGTCATCAGTGTATCCGTCCGTTTCTGAGGGCTGTTGTTGCTTCGCAACTAAATTTTTTGCTACGTAGTCGGAAAGTCACCCCGAATTTCGACTATCAAAATGTCGATCGGTAAAAACCGACTGATCAAAATCTCGACTCTTATAACGTCAATCTAAAAATATCGACTGGGTAAAAGATCAACGGGAGCGATTCTCTGAAAACTTTTATTGTTTAGAAGAACATCAGATTTATTTCATTGAAGTCAACCTGATGTCATCTTGGAGTGCCGGGTTACATTACTAAAATCAATTAAAAATTGAGACAAAATAGTAATTCATGGGTTTGTTTATCATTTGAAGAAGATACAAAAAAATATATATGCGTAGCGGTTTGAAAATAAAAACAGTAAACCGCATAAGTACAGTTTTTTCGTCTCACTTTTTTACCGAAAAATATAAAGGGTTTTCAATAGGAACGCTGCAAAAGTAGACCGATAGGGACAGCAAACGACGCCATATTTTTTCCCGCTTTTTTGACATTTTTCTTCAATAAAGTTTGCCATTTTATCATAGAAAGGTATACGATCAAAAAAGGAGTTAAAATTATTAAAATTTACTACCAAAATTCGGAGTCGGTGGTCAACACTTAAAGAGCGAACAATTTATGGTCGTCATAATCGTCCTGCCAGATCAATTGAGCGTCTAGTGGAAAAATTTGAATCCACAGGCTCAGTACAAAATGTTCCCGTTCCAGTGAGAAAAAGCATTGCCCGTAGTGTCGAGAATATTGCTGCCGCTAGCGCATCAATTGCGGAAGACCCAAATCAGTCTCTCACACGTCGTTCTCAAGCGTTGGGCATCTCTGTGCCGTCGTTGTGGCGAATTTCGCGAAAAGATCTTGGCCTAAATCCTACAAGATCAAATTGACGCAAGTACTGGATGGTTTCGGCAATATCAATAACGAAAATATGCGTTATTGGTCAGGCAGCAACGCTTCACGAGGCACCATAACATCCCGAAAAAATCACTGTTTTGTGCGGTTTACATACTGGTGGTGTCATTGGGCCGTACTTCTTCCGTGATGATCAAGGCCGGCACGTTACTGTGAATGGGAATCGCTACCGCTCAATGCTAACCGATTATTTTTGGAACGAATTGGATGATATGTACTTGGACGATGTATGGTTTCAACAGGACGGTGCCACATTTCACACAGCTGGCCAAACAATCAAATTATTGAGAACGAAGTTCGATTAGCGCATTATCTCCAGAAATGGACCTGTGAATTGGCCGCCTCGTTCATGCGATTTAACGCCGTTAGACTATTTCCTGAGGGGCTACGTCAAATTTATGGTTTATGCCAACAAGCCAGCGAAGTTCATCACTTCGTTCGAATATCGAACGTGAAATTGCAGCAGTATCGGCCGATTTATGCTTGACAACCGTCGAAAATTGAGTTCAGCGTCTGGACTTCTGCAAACGTGCCCGTGGTGGCCATGCAAAAGAATCGAGTTCCATACATAATGGTATCAAATGTTCTTCTACAAGAATAAAGAATTTCATTGATATTCGAAACCGTTTTTGTTTTATTCAAGAAAACTTTTGTAGCGTCCCTATTGAAAAACCCTTAACAATAGATATTTAGTCAAGGAAATGTTAATTTGTCCAGTCCATTTTTTTTTTGTGTCGGCCATTCGTACGCTTCCCATTCACCATAACTTTGTTTCTTATGTTTTGAGTTTTAACCGAAGTGTACATATTTTTTAGCTAAGGCAGAAACCAATTATACATTTCACTAGACCTCTCAAACTGTTGTGTAAATTGTGCGACATCTTTCGGAAAATAGAAAAATAAATATATTTCTCATTGACGCTTGGTGTTGCATTTGTGATTTGTCAGTTAAGAAATTTAAATATTGTTAAGATTAACGAACTTTTTTATTGGTCCATTCGAACAAGTGAGTATTTAGTAAAAAAAAAAAAAAAAAAAAAAACAGCAAATTCTTAGAAAGTCAAGTGCAAGGATTGCATTTTTATGTTTGACATTTAACTTTTCTTTTGCTTTCTACCTACTTCTAGTTTTGATTTTCACTTCAAATCGACCCATATTGTTTTTAAAAATTGTTTCCTGTGTGCGTTTGTCTGTCTCGACTTACTTTAAACTTTTTTTCAAGCGAAAAATCTCAAGGGATGTTTTCTTTTCATTATTATGTCATAGTAAATACTTCATGTTTGAACTACACATTTGAGCTTCTAAAGAACAAGTACATATTCAGAATTTCTCTTTTCTTTACCAACATGGAAAGGTGTTAATTGCTCTGTCCAAGTGAAGTGAAGAATGTGAATAAAATACAGTCGAAAAACAAACATAAAATTTGAAAGACAGAAAAAAGTGATTGGTGTTACCAAAAAAACAAATATTCCAAGGGACTACCACAATGATTCGTTTATAAAAGTTTAACTTCCACTTCCGCATGCCTTTTGCTGTGCTTTGGAGCAGGTACAATGAGGTGGTAAAAGAGATATTAACTGAAATGTACAAAACTTCATGCATATAAAATCAGGAATTTAAGCTGCTTAAGAGTCATTGATCCAGTTTTACGTTCCAATTTTAACTACAAACATGTGCAATGTGGTAAGTTTTATATATCAAACTAGCCGACCCGCGGGACGTTGTACCCGATCTTAAGAAATTGCTATAGTGTTATATTAAAGATTGAGTGTGCAGTTTTCCTGTAACTAAACTACTCGTGCCAATAAAGTTTTTATTTCATCTATCACGGGTGTTGCCTCTTGCGAAGAACTGAAAAAACTTCCAAGAGTATCAACCTGTCATGAAAAAGTGCTTCTCAACTGTGCCATTATGCACCGGAGTTAAATTGTAGGTCCACTCCATTCTTCACACGCACTCAGATAACTGTTGATGACAGTAAGCCACTTAGAACTTCGGCCTTGGCTCTTTAAGAGCAATTTCGCCACTCAATTTATTTATTTTTATAACTTATTCCTTGTTCTAACTACCTCTCCACCAATTTTCAGCTAAATCGATTCAACCCATCCTAAAAGACAGGAATCAAAGGACATAGCCAAGAAAAATGGTTTTGCGATCTTAACCTGAAACGTATTGTATCAGCCGTGTTATTGTTTATAATTTCACTACAGTACCAGGCATTAAATTGTTCGAAACAGTTTAGCAGTATGTCATACTTGAAGAGCCAAGGCAAACTTGAGAAGCACTTTTTCATGACAGATAATACTCTTGGAAGTTTTGTCGGTTCTTGGCAAGAGGCAGTGCCCGTGAAAGATGAAATAAAAACCATGGGCACGAGTAGGACTCGAACCCATTATGTTCGGCTTAGCAGCCAACGCACCTAACCACTAAGCTACGGACAAATTCAATTCGCAGCTCTGATCTTTATTTATTTATTTTTAATCAATTTAATTTAAGCTTCGCGAAGCTTCGTCGAAATTTTTTCATGTCATTTCTCCAATCCTATACGAAGAAAAAAAAACAAATTTTCCTACAGACGCTTGCTTGTACAAAAAGATTATTCATGCGTGCTTGTCAAGCTTGTGTGTAGCGACCCGACCGACGACGCTAAGTGTATGGTGGCCCCGTCTGCAGAAAACGGTGTTATAGTAGAAGAATAACTATATTAAGGTGGAGGAGCACGAGTTTTAAGTATTACGATCTCTCAATCAGGAATATTCACTTGAACAGTGAACTTGAAATTTGTATTCAAACTAATTTTGGGCCCAGTTTCTATTTTCGTTTAATATTGCTGTATTATCTTCTATGATTTAAAATATTCAGTAGATATGATACTTTTACTTGTTCTAAGAACTTGGCGTTTTTGTAGATCTCATTACTTTTGGTGGCTGATTTTTTATACAATGTTTTTCGCTCATAACAGAACTTGGCTCTCTTCAAACATTTTATGTTTTTGTACTGAATTCACATCTTTTTGCAAAGTTTTTTTTTTATGGAGCTAAAGCTACAAAATTAACAAGCTGACAACCCCCTCAGAGCCGCTTGCGGGGGCAAGGCAAAAATATGACGAACCTTACCATGGCGCCCGAAAGAGCTCGTTAATGGCTGGTTTATCCCCCAGCCTTTCAATCTTCGGCACGGTTTTTGTACAAAGTACGCTTACACCACCACTGAAATAAGGAACCTCTAAATTATGATTAAATTGGGTTTCCGGACGTTACTATTGAGGGATTGCGAACAATTCGGAGACCCAGCTTAATCTTAGCTGATTTCCATTCTTGAATGATGATTTGTAGAATGGATGTTGTTAACTCATTTAGACCCCAAGGGTCCATTGTGAAACCACTAAAGAAAGTTACTCATGGGAGTTTTATTCACTTAAACAAACCAGAATTCAACATCCGCAACAAGCGGCAACCACTTATATTTTCTCTTAAACGTTTTCGACCATTTGGATAGATAAAATGGGTGGATACCACACTCCTAGAATTTTTTCTCATTTTTTTTCATGTCATTCAACAAAAACCTTACAATAATTCCAAATTTCAACATCCTACGACCGTTCTAAGATAGTGGGCGGAAACCACGCCCCTAAATGAAATTTAAAAATGTTCCTTATAGTTTCCTTATATTCAACCTTAACCCTTTTCGAATCCCGAATTTCAACATCCTACGACCATTTTAAGAAAGTGGGCGGATACGACGGCTCCTAAATGAAAAAATTTTAATTTCCGATTTTTTCCTTTACCCGAAAACTTCCCATTGTACCAAATTTCAAGATTCTGATATTGTTAGAAGTGCTTCATAATTTTGATGATCTGTCAGTCAGTCTCAGGAAGTAGTGGTTCTAGAAAATTATGTTTTCCACAGGACCTGTTGCGAAGGCCAATTAAAAGGTATTCCTCGGCCAATTTACTTTAACAGACTTGAAATTATAAAAACACACCAAGCAGAGAACACAGAGAAGCTACCTCGGCTTATAACTAGGTGGCGCTAGATCGAAGTCGATGGGGGCACAAAAGATCAGACATCAGAGATCACGCTCTTTGATCGGAGATGGGGATGAGTTGTCTTACTGACAGATGTCGGGCAAAGTGTGTGAAAAAGAATATTTTTTGTGGTAAAGTAAAACAATATAAAACTTAATCTAACCTTACAATAGTAATAGTTAATCGAAAAAAACAACAACCAAAAAAAAAAAAACAAAAGTTAAAAAGACAAATTAAAAAAAAAATGAAAGAATAGTGGTTCCGGGAAAATAAAAGCAAAACCGAGAATACATAGAAGAAAAATAAGAAGGACCCACCGAATAAAAGACAGGAACACCTAAAAACCAAGACACTAAAAACACAAGGCAAAGTTGTAAAGAATAACTTTGAGTGGTGAGTGGCAAAATCTTTGTTCAAAGTAGTGGTATTCATGTAGACTTTTCTTAGGCATAATCCATTGCAACCTCAGCAGGCGGACCCAATTCTTGGGCCTTTAGTAACCTTTTTTTTATTGGTTTGAAGTTAAAACCTATATTGTGAGCTTATTTCCCTATCACCCACGTCAGTCAAGTAAAGCACAAAAGCTGTACAACGAGAGCGGAAACTGTGGGCGTGGTCAGTAATATATCCAAACCAGCAGTACCGCACCCGTCACACAACGCCACCTTCCGACGAGGTTAATTCCAACCAAATAAATTATTTTTCTGTGTTTGTGTTTGTCTTTTAGTGTTAAGTTATTTATTTATTGATTTATCTTATTTATTTATATTATTCATTTATTATTATTTATTTACCTTATTTTTGTATTATTTACTATATTTTTGTTATTTATTTGTTCCGATTTAATTTTTTGTTCAGGTCTGAGTTTCGCAGTCGTTTTTTTTTTTCGTATAAGTGTTTAAGTATGCCCTCTATATCCACTACATAGAGCTCTTCGAGGTAGGGTTGTTTTGGAACACTTTTTTTTTTTAATTTTTGTATTTTGGTTATGTAAACCACCGTACAGGGTACCCCAGCTCAAAAAAAAATGTGAACTTGTTTTTGTTAGATAAAAAGTAGGTTTAAGGTTAAACATCTTGGGGGAATCTAAAAATGGCCGAAGATTCCTATGGTGGGTAATGGCCTCACTGCACTAACACCAGCAGTGCCTCTGACGTAGAGGTAGTCCGTCCGTCAGTTTCCAGTCCCATTTTTTTCTTAATGTGTTCAGGCGTGTTTGCAGGTGAGGTTAAGTTTCGGAGGCAAGATCCTCCCCCACTCCTCCCATCCGACGAGCTGACACCGTGCACCGCCGCGTCTCCGGAACTTAACATTCTTTCCTTTTCCAACCCTAGTATCCCATTCCTTGTTTCCTTCCTCTTCCAAATCTGACTTGTCAGATTTTCCCAAAGCTCCCCTCCTCTTGTCACGCAACACACCTTTGTGTCAATTAAGTTGATACGTTATTCAAATTTGAGGCTTCTTACTCTATGGGTTCAAAAGTTATGGTGGCTTAAAAATGTGCTAGAGTTCGATCCTGTTAAAAGCGAGTAGTGGCAAGAACTTGTCTGGGGACTACCGTGTCCTTTGATATATATATACATATGTACATATATTATGTACATGAACATTCGCTCAACATGACCCAACCATCTAAGTCGTTGGACCTTTACCTTTCTGGCTAGGTCAGTGTCACTGAACAGCTCGTACAGTTCTTGGTTGAATCTTCGTCTTAATTTTCCATTGATGCAGACAGGACCAAAAATCACTAGAAGAATTTTTCAGCCCAAAGCAGCCTAAAGCGTTTCCATCAGATGTTGTCATAGTCTATGCCTCTGCACCATACATGAGGACTAGGATGATGAGGGTTTTGTAGAGTGTCACTTTAGTTGCTCGGGAGAGGGCTTTACTACTCAATTGCCTTCTTGGTCCAAAAAAGCAGCGATTGGCAATAGTGATTCTTCGATTGATTTCAGCTCTGGTGTTGTTGTCTGAGTTGATAGCGGATCCCAGGTAGACAAAGTTCTTAACTACCTCGAAGTTAAATCTATCAATGTTGAGGTTTGCTTCAAGACGTCGATGTGGGTAGTCCTTTCTTGTCGACAGCATTAACTTGGTCATGCCCTCGCTAATCGCTAGACCCATCTTCCTGGCCACCGTCTCAAGGCTCACAAACGCTCCACTGACATCACGCTGTGTTCTGCCAATTATGTCAATGTCGTCTGCTCGTAGAGCTCACGGGCTAATCGTGTCCTTCCTTGCAGCGCTGCTTTGTATGCCCCTTGTTAAGCTGCATGTGCTCGCCGGCATTCATCGTCAAACCAGGGGTTTCGTTGTGGTGGCCGTGTAAAGCACTTCAGAGGCGGCGTCTCTGATGGCTGCTTGGCAGTGTTGCCACTGGTTCTCTATATTTTGTGCTGGCAGCAAAGGATCAACATATGGGACATGGGAAACTTCGAGATGAATCTACATTTCCATTTATATTCAAATACTTTTTCTCACTCATAATCACAGCCCTTGTCCCACACACGACTTGTAAAAAAATATCCTTAGACACAAATATGTCAAACAAAAAACAAGTTTATTAGTCTAATTATTTGGCATTAGTAGGAATTCCATAAACGCGGACATAGATACAAACAATCTTATCAGCTTACAAAATTCCAAAGTTATTCAACAAATTTTGTGTAATCTCAATATTTCAACCAAAGCGCTGATTATGAAATTTAATTTTTTCTCTAAACGACACTATAACTTCTGTCAGCTATACGCGTCCGGCCCACTGGCTTATCCAATTTAAAAAATGCCAACCTCTGTAGGATTATGAAGAAATTATATCAGCCCCAAAATTCACGTTTCTTTGGTATGAATTGTTGATCGAATAAATTCCCCAAAGCAGTTTCGATTCAAACGCGATCCTTTAACTTGGTGAAAGTAGTTAAACAAAATATTTAGCTCTTAAATCATATCAAGCGTTTTATTACGATTCATATGATTCCCAGCATTTCCTCTTCTAACCCCTTTTCAAACTCTTAATGACCAACGACACACTGACCAACAGACCTGATAATAAAGAGCAAATGGGTATCGGCTAATGAAAGATAAACGAGTCCTGCAGATGAATTTAAATTAAAAGAAAACAACATCCCAAGCCTCACTAAGCTTCAGGAAGTAAAGTGACATAAGGAGACATAAGAGAATTAAAGAAAAACCAATTCAACAGAATATTCAAAAACGAAATACAGAAAACATTTACTTGACTAATGTGCTCTTGCTGGAGTTACGACAAGTCGGGCAGTCATCAGTAAAATTGTTTCTATTTGCTTTCTGCTGCGTGCAAGTGGTACTTGCGCTACGTAATTGATGTCCTATAATGCTGTTGGGTGTTGATGTTGATGTTCATTGCGTGCCCCTGTCAAGTGCAATAGTATGGGGTTTCTCTTTCTCCTCGGGAGTCGATAACATGTCTGAGAATTCATTATGGAGGCAAAACCAAATAGACTGATTTCTAGTTTTGCTAATATTTAAGACACATATTTTGTGCACCAAAAACATGTAAAGTGTTATTTACGAGTTCGGATTATTTTTTTGCATGTAAACAAAAACTTGAAGTGAAGGCAAACATTGAGTTGTTTTCAATCGTTATCATTAATTTTTTTGAAGTAGGATTTTGTTTAAAAATAAAACAATGAAAGATTTTTGATAAACGTATACATACATAAATTGGGACATTCAGATTTTGACACTGTACAAAATGTTCATTCAGATATATTTGGAGTTGAAATTTGGGTAGATTGGTGAGATTTAAACCATTTTTTTTTGTCACCCAGTTATCCAGCATGAATTTTTATCGATTGATACTTACTTACTTTACTTAAGGTGGCGCTACAGTCCGTTGTGGACTTGGACCTCAATCAACAGACTCCGATAGCCAACTCGGTCCCTAGCTAGCTGTCTCCAGTCTTGCACTCCAAGTTGATTGAGGTCCTTTCCCACTTGGGTGCGCCACTTGAGTATAGCGGTCTTCCTCTCCTCCTACTTTCCTCGGGAATAGTATCGAAGGCTTTCCGGGCCGGAGCATTGGTGTCCATCCGCTCTAAGTGACCGAGCCATCGGAGTCTCTGAACCTTGACTCTTTTGACTAGGTCCATGTCTTTGTACAACCCGTAAAGTTCGCTGTTATATCTTCTTCGCCATTCCCCTTCAATTCACACGGGACCAAAGATGACTCGAAGAACTTTCCTCTCGAAACAGCCTTCATCCGAAGACTGGGATAATGACGGTGTTGAAAAGTTTTACCTTATTTGCTCGAGAGAGGGCTTTTCTACTCAATTGCTTTCTTTTAGCCCAAAGAAACAGCGATTAGCAAGAGTTATTCTTCGTCTGATTTCGGCGCTGGTGTTATTGCCCGTGTTTATAGCCGAGTATAGGTAGACAAACTCCTCTACTACCTCGTAGTTGTATGCGTCTATTGTGGCGTTCTGTCCGAGCAGTGGGTGTTGGGTGTCCTTCCTCGAAGACAGCAGATACCTACTTCGTTTTTCCCTCATTAACCGCTAAAAACCATTTTTGCCGCTTCTGTCTCAATTCTCACAAAGGCGCCATTGACATCACGCTGTGTTCTTCCCATTATATCGATCATCGGTACGCGAGAACATGAACAGATTTTTGGAAGATAGTGCTTCCGGTGTTGACGGTGGAGTTTTGCACTATCTTCTCAAGAACGATGGTAAAAAAATCGCACGACAGTGCATCGCCTTATCTGAATCCTTTTTTGACGTCGAAAAATTCCGTAAGCTCGTTGCCAACCTTGATGGAGCAGCGTGAGTTCTCCATCATCATTTTGCAAAAGCGAACGAGCTTGGCATGGATGCCAAAACTAGACATAGCTTTATACAGTTCGTCTCTGTAGATGCTGTCATACGCGGCCTTAAAATCGATAAAAAGGTGGTGGGTACCGATTTGGAGTTCATAGGTCTTTTCCAGGATCTGCCGCAACGTGAATATTTGGTCGATGGTTGACTTTCCTGGCCTGAAGCCACATTGATAAGGACCAATCAGATTGTTGACGAAAGGCTTCAGACGTTCACATATTTCTGCAGAGAGGATCTTGCAGGCGATGTTAAGTAGACTGACTCCTCTGTAGTTGGAGCAGTTTAGAGGATCTTCCTTTTTCAGGATCAGGCAAACAATGCTGAGGTTCCATTCATCGGGCATGCATTCCTCTGACCATATCTTACAGATGATTTGGTGCATTCTCCCATCTAGCTCGTCGCCATCTGCTCCAGAGACTTTGTTGGATTTCAGCCGTGACATTGCAGTTTTCACTTCTTCTACGCCGGATTCACGGAATTGTTGGCTATCATCGTGTCCGATGAAAGGCTCCTGTCTGATGGCGGTGTTTTGTTTGTGGTCTTTCCAAATCCCCAGCATTGACTGTGATTCTAGTATGATGTTCCCTTGTTTATTTCTGCAGGCATCGGTTCTTGCCCGATGACCTTGAGCCAGCCGTTTAACCTTTCGATAAAACCTCCGAACTTCATTCCTGCTGTTGGTTATCTCAACAACCTCGATCTGACGCATCTCATGCTCTCTCTTTTTTCTCCTGAGAAGCCGGCATTCCTCTCTTCTCTTTCGCTCGTACAGCTCACGAGCAGCTCTTGTCCTTCTACGCAGCGCCGCTTTGTATGCCTCCTGCTTGGCTGCATGGGCCTGCCTGCATTCTTCGTCAAACCAGGGGTTTCGTTTTGGTGGCTGTGTGAAACCCAACACATTAGAGGCGGCATCTCTAACTGCTTTCTGGGAATGTTGCCACTGGTCTCCGATACTTGATGTTGTCCTTTAGAAGTTACTTGACACTCGATCAGAGAAGGATCTGGCGATCTCTGGCAATTGTAGCCGTCCGACATCAAATTTTCAAGCAGAATTTCCTTGTTTTGGCCGTTGTCGGAATATTCGTAGCACAACCTTGGCTACGACGAGGACGTGGTCCGAGTCAATGTTAGCTCCTTGGAAAGTTCGAACATCTAAAATGTTGGACAAGTGCCTTCCGCCGATCGCAATGTGATCAATCTGGTTGACGGTTGATTGATCACATTGCGATCGCGGAATGGACAAGTGCCTTCCGCCGATCGCAATGTGATCAATCTGGTTGACGGTTGATTGATCACATTGCGATCGCGGAATGCACTTGTCCAACATTTTAGATGTTCGAACTTTCCGAGGAGCTAACATTGACTCGTTGAGATCTCCATGTACCTTTATGGATGTTGAGATGTGGAAACCAAGTGCTTGCTACCACAACATTTCGCCCCGCAGCAAAATCGATCAGCCTGAGTCCGTTATCGGAAGTGATGTAGCGAAGGCTGTTCTTTCCGACTGTTCCACCAAAGATATCCTCTTTTCCCAGCTTTGCGTTAAAATCATGTCATAACTAGAACATTGCTCGTACGTTTTGTCAAGGAGCTCGTAGAACTCTTCTTTGGAGTCGTCCTTTTTTCTATTATGTAGGGGCATGGCTAATGTTACCGAATTTATTTATGTGTTTTTTAAATAACGATAGCAACTTAGAGGTGCTTCCACCAATGGCTTTTCCGTCAATTCCCTTATTTTGGCTGGAGTTTGACGGAAATTGACGGAAAAAGCCATTGGTGGAAGCACCTCTATGTTGCTATCGTTGTTCAAAAAACACATAAATGGAATTGACGGACGCAGCGTAACTGCAGTGTTAAATAACACAAAAACAAGTTACCGAATTTAGCCTTGATTAGGATCGTCGTGATGCTTTCGCTTACACATTTGAAGCTCAAGACTTTTTGCCTGAGTCTGCTACCCACGACGAATCCACATCCATAGAGTCGCTGTTGTTGCTCTCGGTAACAATCACCATAGTAAATGTAGCAGTTTCTCATCCTCTTGTTGTCCGGTCCATCCTATCGCATTTCCTGGATAGCGGTAATTTCTGCTTTGTAGCAGTTGAGGGTCTCCGCTAATTGTTCGGCAGCACGCGGTTTATTAAGGGACCTAACATTCAACGTGCATATCCGAAATTGGTTGTCCTTTATACATTTGCTTGGGTTGTCAGCAGTGTATCCGTCCGTTTCCGAGGCCTGTTTTTGCTTCGCAACTACATTCTTTTCTACGTAGTCGGGAAGTCACCTCGACGTACAACCCCCAACCTGGAGTAACAGGCACTTGATGTGACTCCAAGTGGAAGAGCCGCAAAAACCGCTCCTTTTACGGCCTGGGCTTCAAATAAGTCGAAGTAGCCCGTAAAGGTGTTCACCAAGTAGTTCGGTCTAACTGGAACTGAAAACGCCACCGTTGATTCCAAAAAAGAAATGTATTCGCTGCCATCCCTCGACGAGAGTGCCTTGGTGGGAACACTCCTTCGTTGTGAGGTAATTACTATATAACAGCCTACTCCGCTTCGACCTGTCGACCATGGGAGGCCCTTCTGCGAAAACAAGTTTCGCGATCGCATATAGCTCTAAACTTCATAATAGAAGTTACCGTAAGCCGCTTCACCACGTCAAGGCTTACCCCATGGAGGGTAAGAAAGAAAAAATCTTAAAACATTTAAAATTATATGAAAAATAAAAAAAATGTCCCTTCTCACAGACATTTTTTTATTTTGAAAGTAGAAAAAGTTAAACGAAGAAATAATTTGATTCGTTCTCCATGATTCTCATCGTTTAAAATCTCCAATTTTGTTTAGCTTTCAATGAAGGTAAACAAATCAAAACTGAAACTGAGTAACAAAAACCAGGTCCAGAATTATTCAAAACTTCTTTTTGTCTGTCAAGTCATATTCAGCTTTGATTGTCAATGACGTTTAAGACATCTTCTTAGGAGGCCAAATGCCGGTAACATCAATCGCTATCTGAATCAATCTCATTGACTTCAGATCGGTTATCATGACTCTGCTGACCTACATTCTTTACAGCCATGCCAATGGAAACCCAATGACTCGCTAACAATGAGGAAGCATTTTCGTCATTATGCCGATGCCTTTGCCTTCATCTGACCCATTCTTAAGGGCACATTAATCTCACTTAGAATCCCCAACCAGGCAACTTCTGTGCTGCAAAGAATCTAATTGAACCATAAAACGGCTCCATGAAATGGTCTCTTGCATGACTTGATCAAAAGAACCACACAAAGCGGCCATCAAACGATTCCCGCTATGAAGGTAAAGTTAAATACATATATCGATACCCGTTCATGTCACCATCGATTATTATTATTTTTTTGTTCATTGATCACGAATCGAGTGGTTCCTGAATGGAATATAGACCACCAATTTGTTGTGATGCTTGTGGAGCACCATCAATCAAGGTTCGAATTGCCAATTCTCATTGAACTTTCACAACATTAGTGTCTTGATGTCAAGCGGAAAATGTGCATTTCGACTGCAGGATGAAATTGCTTAGTGCATCGATTTGTTTCGATCATATGGAATAGCTCCGAGCATTGTTTAGCACTCAAGCTCTAGTTTTGAAGGAACTTTTACCACTTCCAAAACTACAAAGAACTTTCATTTGGAAACAGATTTCAGTCCACTTTCTAAAAAAAAAAAAAATATAACAACGACAGCACAAATCTGCCAATGAAAGTGTTATGACTGATTGTCTTCATAGACAATCGAATCCATTCTTCTTTTGGAGCTATTGGGTTAAGTCATGCAAAGCGAGGTGATCCGCAAATTACCTTATCTGCAAGATTTATGGTCAATACCGATTGCTTTTTGATTTGCATTTAAGTGGTTAGGGGGATAAGACTAAGCTAATACTTTTTTTGTTGTTACATTTGCTGGACTTTTTGTTCAGTGTTTTAAGTTCCTTCTTAACTTATTAAGAAATTAATAGAAACGCAAAAAATAATTTACTGACGATTCTTCGTAAAATTACCCTAACGATAGGCGGTCTCAAATTCAAAGTGCAATCAATAATTCATCGATGAATACTTGTAAAAGTCATTGCAATCGGAAATACCCAGAAGATGATTTACTGATAATTGTATAATTGATAATAAATCTAGAAAGGCAAGGATTATCACGATCAGCATTCAAAACATTTAAGTGGGATGGTTTTTGGTAGGAGCAAAAATATAGAAAATATTGTTGCAATTATTTGATATTATCTTAGAAAATTAATCTTTGTTATTGACTTTTTAATTACAGTATTCTTAATTTATGTTGTTTTTCAACAGTAAGGTGGAGGTCGAAGATGAGTTTCTCAAATCCGTTTTTGTTGGATTGATCTGGACAGATTACCTTAGAGTAGTTTGCTTTTGCATAATGGTATCGAAGGCATAATGGCACCGGGCACTAGCCCGGTGCAGTCGCTCTATGTGACCCACGCAATCTGAGGCACAGGACTTTGAATTTTCTGCCTCCGGTTGTTGTAAGGTTTTCTTTAATAACTTCTTCTCCATTCTCAAAATCCTATCAAACGTACTGTGTGAGCGTCTTAGACCGTTCTGCAGCATACAAGTGTGGCTTTAGGCCAGGCAGAACAACAATAGACCAAATATATTCACACTGAGATGGAAAAACAAATGAATTTCATGTTGAAACCCACCATCTTTTCATCAACTTCAAAGCTGCTTATGATAGCATCCACCACAAGGAGCTTATGATGGCGAAATCTGAATTTGGGATTCCGGACAAACTGATCCAGTTGTGCCGCATGCCGCTAAAACAATATGCAGTGCGGTGTGCAAATGTGAAACAGCTCATCAGAGTTGTTTCAAACATGCGCAGTGTTTAGAAAAGGAGATCCGCTTCCAGGTGACTTCTTCAACATAGTCCTGGAGCAGATATTGCGCAAGGCAGGTGTGAGCACCGAAAACAATACCTTCAAAAAATCCAGCCAGCTCTTAGGCTATGCGGACATCATCGATCGATCCAAGAGAGCTGTGCTTAAGGCCTTCACAGCGATTGAAGAACAGGCGAAACTCTTTGGCCTTGAAGTGAATGAGGACAAAACAGAGTACATACTATCAACAAACAAAGCAACATCTGTCCACCGCCTAGGACAAAACGTCACTGTTGGTAGCAGCAATTTCGAAGTAGTTATGGAGTTCACGTACCTTTGAAAAAACATCAATCCCACAAACGACACCTTGGTGGAGATCCGAAGAAGAATTACCCTATCGAACTGCTTCTGCTTCGGTTTGGCAAAACAACCGGGTTCAAAACTTCTCACTCGAAAGACAAAGTGTCTGCTATACAAAACTTTGATTTTACCAGTTCTATCCTATGGCGCCAAGTGCTGGACGATTAGTTAAAAAAATGAATTGATACTGGGCACTTTCGAAAGAAAAATTTTTCGACGGATTTTCGGTCCCGGACGCGGCGATGGCGAATAGAGGAGAAGGTTCAACCGAGAACTGTAAGAGCTGTACCAAGATGTGGATGTAGTCCAGAAGGCCAAGAAAAGACGACTACATTGACTCAGCCACATCGAGCGAATGGACGACAATGCTCCAGCCAATAAAGCCTTCTCATCCCAGCCTCCAGGTTCGAGACGGCAAGGAAGACTGAAGACTGAACCTACGGCACAAGAAACAAGTGACTGCGGATGCCAGAGCGCTTGGTTTCGGCGACTGAAGAGTGCATGCGAGGGACCGATCACGATGGAAGGCTGCAATATCTCAGGCTGCGATCCTTCATGGATTGTGAGCCGGATAAATTAGTAAGTAAGTAGTTCTCCATTCTCAATTCAATGCACACAGGGCCATAGATAACCTGAAAAACTTTCCGATTTTGTCAGTGTTTGTCAGCTTTTGAACCATACAGCAGGACAGGGATGATGAAGGTCTTGAATAGTTTTAGCTTAGTTGATCGAGAGACGGCGATACCACTCAACTACTTTCTTAGCCCAAAGAAACAGCGATAAGCAAGAGTTGTGTTGGTGTTAATAGTAAAACCTAGGTAGACAGACTGCTCTACTACATCTAAGTCCTTTGTGATGTTCTCTCCGAGCCGCTGGTATTGGGTTTCCTTATTCGAAGACACTTTGCAGCATGTACAATGATTTGCCCTTATTCACCGCTTAACACGTTTTTGCCGCTTTGTCTGAATCCTTATTTCACATCGAAAGCTCGTTGCTAACCTTGATGGGGCAGCGTGATTCCTCCATCGTCATTTTGCACAAGTGAACGAGCTTGGGATGGATGCCAAAAATAGACATAGCTTTATATAGTTCGTCTCTGTATATGCCGTCATCCACGTCCTTAAAGTCAATGAAAAGGTGGTGGGTGTCGATTTGAGGGACTGCCGCAAAGTGAAAATTTTTCTGGTCTGTAGCCAAAGGTCTGCATTAAGACCTGCTTCAGCAATTTCTTTTTTAGATTTCAGACACTATATATTGCTGATTTCACTTCGTCTACGTTACTAACTTACTTATGGCGGCGCTATAGTCCACGTCGGAACAGGACCTCAAACAACGTCTTCAACCAGCTCGGTACCTAGCTAGCTGCCTCCAGTTTCACACGCCAAGTTGGTTCAGGTCCTCTACCATCTGTGTGCTCCACTTGAGTCGCGGTCTTCCTCTTCTGCAACGTTCTTCCGGGTTGGATTCGAAGACTCTACGAGCCGGAGCATTTTTTTCCATTCGCTCTACATTAGCAAACCATCTAAGTCGTTGGACCTCAATTTTTCTAGCTAGGTCAGTGTTGCTAAACAGCTCGTACAGTTCTGGATTGAATCTTCGTCTCCATACTTCATTTTTGCATACAGGTCTAAAAATCACTCGAAGAATTTTTCTCTCGAAGCAGCTCAAAGCGTTTTCATCGGATATTGTCATGGTCCATGTCTCTGCACCCTCATCGGTTTTGTAGAGTGTGTCACTTTAGTTGCTCGGGAGAAGAATTGCCTTCTAAGTCCAAAGAACCTATTTTAATTCTCTTGCAAGTTGGCGCGAGGACCCAAAAAACATTTGAAGCGTCCATCAACTGGCCCACACAAATTGAGGGAATCCCTGCCCTTGATGATCTTCTTGAGAAATCGTCTAAAGTATGCCCTTACTGGCTCTGAAGTCACCAAAATCGTTATGCAGAGCTTGATTAAGATTGACGGCAAAGTCCGTACCGATCCTACTTTCCCAGCTGGATTCATGGATGTCATCACCATTGAGAAGACCGATGAATACTTCCGTTTGGTTTATGATGTCAAGGGACGTTTCACCATCCTCCGCATTTCTGCCGAAGAAGCCAAGTACAAGCTGTGCAAGGTTCACAAGACCCAACTCGGCTCCAAGGGAATTCCTTTCTTGGTCACGCACGATGGCAGGACCATCCGTTACCCTGATCCATTGATCAAGGCCAACGACACCGTTCTAGTCGACATCGCCAACGGAAAAGTCACCGATTACATCAAGTTCGATTCAGGAAACTTGTGCATGATCACCGGAGGTAGAAATTTGGGTCGTGTCAGCACTGTCGTCAACACAAGGTCATGTCTTCGCCACAAGATTGACAAACGTTTTCATCATCGGCAAAGGCAACAAGCCATACATCTCGCTGCCAAAAGGCAAGGGTGTTAAACTGAGCATTTCTGAGGAGCGTGACAAGTGATTGGCCGCTAAGACTCATTAAAAGAAGATTTTTTTTAAGTGATGATGAACAATTTTTATTTTACAAAATGGTGGTTTTATACCAGCGATTGGCAAGATTGATTCTTCTTTTGATATCAGCGCTGGTGTTGTTGTCTAAGCTTATCGGATTCTAGGTAGACGAAGTCCTTAACTACCTCGAAGTTAAATCTGTCTATGTTGACGTTTGCTCCAAGACGTCGATGTTGGTTGTCATTTCTTGTCGGTCTCCGCTTGCTGGTCTCCGTCTCAAGGCTCACGAACGTTCCAATGGCATCACTCTGTGTTCTTCCAATTTTGTCAATATCGTCTCCGTATCCTAGTAGCTGGACGGACCTTTAAAAGATTGTTCTCTTCGTCAAGGTTGCGTTTACGGAATTTTTGGCCTTCGTAGTGTCCAATGAAAGACTCCTGCCTGATTGCGAATTTCTGTTGGTCATCACCGTCTTATGGTCTATAGAATTGGTTTTTCCAAATCCTCAGTATGCTCATCTCTGCAGGCATTGGTTCTTATCGATGGCGTTGATCATGTTGTTTTGGCTTCCAGTAATACCTTTGAACTTCATTCACGCTATTGGTTTTTTCAACATTCTTCATCGGACGCTTATCATGCTCCTTGTTTGTTTCTTTTGAGGAGCCAGTGTTTTTCTTTCCCCTTCTATTCATAGAACCAGAATCAGGGGTAACGCTTGGATAGCTGTGTGAAACCTTACACATCAGAAGCGGCAACTCAATCTGCTTTCAGTTCCGAAATGACTGAAACCAACTGCCAGTATTGTTATACGTTCACGGCAAAATAAGTAAATAAATGACAGCCAAATTGATTAAATCAACATGATAGCCGCTATCAACGATTCCACGCATAAAATGAGATTGTTACTGCAACTCAAACATTGAAGAACAAGGAGTGAAAAATGCAATAGTGAGCAAACTGATCATAATAATGACACTAAACCAAACTAACAAACCCCCAAAAGTCAAAAGTTACAAGAAAACAAACAAACCAGCCTGACCGTAACCCAAAAAAAAATAATTGAGTAGTTTTAATTGTGACATCAAACAACGGTAACTTGTACCTTTTACTGGTTGCCATTACAAGACGTCTAAATAAAACCAGGCACACTCAAAACTCAGTTTGGTCGCCATAAATAAATAAAATTGATGTCTCTATGCCCGAATGACTGACTGGTTTGGGATCATTAAACAAT
>CAKKXW010000003.1:70354564-70374743 GCA_920937365.1 Sphaerophoria rueppellii | reverse complement strand
TTTCTAACAATAACTTGAGCGAAGTAATTGAAATAAGTTGTTAAAAATAGCCGTAAATGTATTTTAATTAACTCATTGCGTCTTAATGCAAACGAAATTAACCTTCTTTTAGTGAATAGAAAGAAATAGTTTAAATGGAGTCTTAGTCAGATGAATTACTGTTTCGGAATGCGGAGGTATGCTTCCGTTTTTAATGGTATTTTTTGTCTTTAGACATAAGTATGATGAATAAGCAAAAAAGAAGTCCGTACCTGTCAATCAACCTATCAAATCAAGCATTTTACATCAGCTGCTCACGGGCTCTTCAAATTATCTCTAACTGAGAATCCGAAAATGACATTCTTTTCTTAACAATTAAGGTTTGCAAGAATTTGTTGACAACGTGACTAACCAAATAAGATAAAATAAGGCCAAAAGGATTTGCTAAAAATCGGGTTCAGGCTTGCAAAAATCTTGTTGTTCTCTTTTAATTGAAATATTTAAGTATATCTGCAAATTTCTCGTTCCAAACTTATCCATTTAAAGAAAGAGCCCCTGGGACGGTCTTAAAAACTTCTTCCTGATCTATAACTGGTCACTATGCTTCCTGGATGGTGACGTAGACTCCAGCGCAGATATGATAGCTAATATGATTATTTCGGGTATGAAAACTTTTGTCCCGAATATGGTTAAAAGTGTCGAACCCAAAGAAATACCATGATTTGATACCAGCTGTAAGGAGGTTATCAGGGAAAAAGAAGAAGAGCCAATCCAACCGAAGAAAACCGGAATATGATTAAACAAGACAGGAAGGTCTGCAATGCTCATATTCGACGGACCAAATTTTGACATTACCAAAAAATAAGGCAAAAAATGTTGCAATGTCCCAAAGGCAGTAAGAATTTTTGGTCATTTGTAAATAATATGAAGAATTCTTCTTCTTCCTCGGTCCCTACGTTCGTTAACAATGACACTCCAGTTGTTAGCTCTCTCGCGAAAGCTAACCTTTTTGCTAAACAGTAAGCCTCCAAATCATCGCTTCCGGAGTGTCATGACTCCTCCAGTTCTTGAGCGAGTCAATGATTTCATGAGACAAATTTTCTTACGCACTCGTGCTGTGGCGGGAGTCCTAAGGCATGTCAACATTCATAAATCCGCTGGTCCGAATGGTATCCCCACTATTATTATGAAGAGGTGTTCTTCCAATCTAGCAAAACCCTTGCGTAAGCTTTTCCATGTATCCTATTCTTTTGGGCTCATTTCGAGCAGTTGAAAAATAGCTTCTCCTCCCTCGCAATTTCGTCTGATTACACTAACGTCCCTTCTTTCTAAGGTCATGTAAACGCTGCTAAACTATCAGCTCAAGAAATATTTCGAGGACCGAAGGCTTCTTAATGAACAGCAGTACTGCTTTCGCAGCAACAGGTCCTCTGGTTAATCTCACCGAACAGTGGAACAAATCTTTACATCGAGAAAGTAAGATTGTTGCACTTGATATTTCAAAGCCATATGATAAAGTTTGCATATAGCTCTCTTATCGAAAATGCATACTTTCGGTATTGACGAATCCTTTCTTCGTTTGATTAGACATTTTTTTTTCGAACCGTTCAAAAAAAAATTGAATTGGATGGGTACATGTCTGAAACCCACAAAATAAATGCTGGTGCGTCCCAGGGTTCCGTTTCGTCTCCAACCCTCTTCCTCTTTTTCATTAATGTTCTCTTGTCTGTTACTTCTAATCCATTTAATTGTTTCGCTGACAATACCACCTTTAGCTTTTCTTATTCGTTTCAAGACTCATATCCCTCCTCTTCGGATGTGGAACTAGAACGGCAAAATACGCTAAGCCCATTAAACTCTGACTTAAACAGGAGGGTCATTCCGTAACTTTGAAAACGACTATCGTCCAAACGATTGTCGTCGACGATATCGTCTCAAATTTGCTTCACGTAAGTTGATCGTCATCGTCTCGTCCATCGTTTTTTTTGCCTCTACATTTTGAGAGCCACTAAAACTCTCAAACTGTGAATGAAATGTCATCGGCTTGTCAAAAAAGACAATTTGAAATAGCTGTGTCCAACAAAATGCAATTTTTATTTCCTCGGGATCTTTTTTAATGGAAAAGAATTTAATGAACAAAAAATTCAAACATCTATGTCTCAATTCAACTTTTTTTTTAAATAAAAAAACATTTATACACATAATTTATAAGTGTGGAAATGTGATTAAGTAAGTATTAACCTTTCTTCAACACAAACAATAAAACGCGTACAATTCCCAAAATAGAATTTTACGCGTTTTATTCGGATTAGAAAATGAACATGCCTTGTGTTTTCTATTTATTGGAACTCGTCTGTTCCTTACTTGTTGTTTTTTTTTGTTCATTTGTTGGCTTTTGATTGATTTTAAATAAATCATTGTTACTAACATTTGGTTAGGAAGATCAAATGGGTTCGGTTTATCCCTTAATTGTCTTCGCATTTTTATGATTTTTTTTTTATTATTCTCATTATTTTGGTTTTCTAACATAAGTAAATTCATTCGTCGAAACATTTCGATGCACTTTAAAAACACAACACAAAACAAATTTGGTACATAAATTACAGTGAGTTGCTATATTTCAATTTACAGTCGCTTACAAGTTTTACATTTTGAATTTTAACCTTCAAATGTATGAAAAACGATACCTACTTAGCTGTCGTTCAAATTCCATCGTTTTGACGATATCGTCTTGACGATAGTCGAGATACGGAAAGCAAATGTCGATCTGAAAAAACGATATCGTCTGGACGATAGTAATTTTCAGAGTTACGTGAAGCGAGTCGATCGTCGAAACGATATCGTTTCGACGATATCGAGATACGGAATGACCCTCCAGCATTGTCCAATGGGGATGTAAAAACCGCAATGCTGTCTTGTATCGTGAAAGCGAGATATACCCCCCTTGCCACTGTCCATGAGTGGAACTTGCATCAACGAGACCGGACATCTCGAGTTGTATGGGTATGTCCATCACTGACCACTTCTTGTGGAACGAGCAATATGCGATGTCGCCAAAAATGCCTCAAGAAGTTTGGGTTTCGTGAGACGCAGACGGTGCAAGAAATTTTTCTCCACGTCTGATCCGGGTACTATCTATAAAACATATATCCGTCCAAAGCTTGAGTACAATTCATATATCCGGGCTTGTGCTCCAGCTACCTACTTAAGCCTCTAGGATGGAATAGAAAACAGAGCGGTAAGAATGATTGGTGATCGAGATATCACTGATTCATTCAGCCCTTTAGACCACTGTCGCGTCGTAACGTCGCGTGTCTCTCCCTGTTCTATCGCTACTTTTATGGTGATTGCTCTAGTGAAATAGCCAGTTTCATTCCTCCCCTCAAACAATTCGCCCGTAATACTCGCTATTCTTGGAATGCCCATCAGTTTACCCTCGTGCTCAACTTCGGACGTACTCTCAAGTACAGGGAATCATGTTTTATCCGTGCAACGTGAATGTGGAACTCTCTTCCACACTCTGTCTTTTCCAATCAGTACAATGTTCAAGAATTTAAGACCAATGCACACCGACACCTTCTTACTAACCCCTTCCCTTCTTCCTAATGCACTCACTGTGTCTCTGGCATGAAAAGGGTATACAAAACCCTTGAGTGTATGCAAATTATGAAAAAAAGTACACCAAGTTTCCGTCTTTGAAACTAGATAATGTGGGAAGCCACGAAGGTCAAATAAATGTCACTATCTTCCTACTATTCTATAAGCTATGTCCTGTAACTACCAATAAGGTATTTTGTCTTTATTGTATAGTCTTTTGTATGTTCCTACTTTTCAAAAAAACGAATACTGTTTACCTTGTTATTTGCGCATTTCAGGTTAATATCATTCAATCCTTTTGATGCAATCAGCTTTGACTGTTAGTGAGCAAACGTGGGAGTTCATTTACTCATGTTTTTACTTCAAAAATATGTAAACTTTACTCCAGATTGCTTGGAAAGCTATGCATAGCATAGTCTTACTTAAATTACATGTCATATGAATTATCACAAATCAGGAAACCATAAGATTTATTGTATTCCATTTCTTTGACAACTAAGGCAATACGTAATAAAAAGTGAATGGCCCAATAATGCTCCTAGCAAAGTGTAGAATCGAATTCTGCAATCTTTTCTTGTTTTATATTAACTCAATTCCAGACAAGACAGTAAATCTCAACGTCAATTCTAATAGCTGAATGTTCTCGCAAAAATAAAAAACTGGCCACTATCTTATTCATCCGCAAATAACATCAAATTCTGATAGCATAAAATTTTAAAGCGTTTGTCTGCTTTTAAGCAAAACACGATTTCCTTCATCAATCATAAATTTAAAAAATTAATCCAATTCGGTGTGAAAATTAAGTTTTGAACATTTATCAACCGACAAATCAATATGCCGCGCTGCCAACATCTTAAGTAATTATCCAATCAAATACCAATTTTGTCACCTGAGGCCACTTTTCTAACAATTAAAAATTAGAAATTACTTGCGTACTTTTAAAAACCTTGTGGGCTGGAGCAGCCGTCAATCGGAGCTCGATTTAACATGAATATGAGATAAGCTGCACCCCACGAGCGACAACGACGACGACCACACCCCACTCACGTTCATCTAAGCCGAGATTCTAACTTAAGTACTTCCATTTCAAATAAATGGAAAAAAGAGCGTTTGAATATATGAGTCCATGAAACTGGCGCACCGCCAAAAGAAATCGAAACGAGATCAGTTTGTTTTTTGTTGTTGTAGTTTGTCGTTTTGAAACCAGTTGAACCATAACTTCCGCTTTATAACCGACAACGCGTTAACAACCAACAACTAGCTTTATAGGTGATCCCACAGAACCACGACACAAATGTGTGAATATTAAGTACCTCGCGGCTAGCGGGTAAACCTGATGACGCGGTCACGGTGGATACTAAAACTCATTATTCAGAGTGCTTACTTTTACTATTCTCATAACGACACCATACATCAAGAATCATAGCAATCGCGTACAAATTTGTTAAAGGTACTACAACTCCCGACTGTTTTATTAGATTTTACAAGATCATTAAGGTTGTGAAGTAGCGAAGAAGCCTAAACATTTGACCTCCATTCCTGCCAAAGGCCAAAAGTGTCCCAGTTTCAGCAACGAGAAGTGCGAATTGCGAATAGTGAAACAACAAGCCTAAAACTATAAAGTTCATCATGAAGGAAATGAGCAAGATAAAATCTACCTTGCATAACTGTTAACAATATTAAACGAAAGATTACTCATAAAAATACCCAGGCATCCCTATTAGCAAAAAGAAGAAGTAGTTACAATATCTTTGAGCAATCTTTACACTCTGAAATGTGACCTAACATGATGCGGTGAGTCGGTAACTACAAGAAAAAACACAAATCCTATTTATGTACTTCGTAAAGTCCGCTTTCAAATGAATCCACATCAGAGAGTTGCTTTTAGTTTGGACTGATGATTGGCTCAGACATTTGGGCATCCAGGCCAAGACATGATAGTCGATGCTGACTTTTTTGATGGTCGGGAGAAAAGAACCGACTGAGCAACGTGGGAAATTCAGCATTAAGTGGATAATTGCAACAAGAATCATGATGATCATCGTGATGCTCCGAGGAGATTCTCTTCTAATTTGTTGGCTATTTGAACCATATCTTTTTCATTTGTAATTGTAATGGCTGATAGGCCAACAGGGCTGGACTTGGATGTTCTTGGTTTTGTTTTTAAAATGGGGCTGGCGTTATTTGTTAAAATAAGTCTTAATTCACGAATATTATTTCAATGACAGTTGTGAAGAAGAAAACGCGAAAAGGGCTGATGTTCTATACTGTTATAACTTTTTAATGGTTTTCCAGTTCAACCTTTCGTGTAGAATTTAGAGAAACCACATACCTGGCTATTTCTCAGTTTTTTAAGCTAGGGATTGGTATAGGTACTCATAAGAATAGAAAATGATCGTTCAGTATCAAGAACCTAAATCACACTGAGTTGTATTTTGTCCTACTAAAGGGTTTTTCAATAGGGACGCTATAAAAGTTGATGCCATTATGTATGGAACTCGATTTCTTTTGCATGGCCACCACGGGCACGCTTGCAGAAGTCCAGACGCTGTACCCAATTTTCGACGGTTTTCTAGCATAAATCGGCCGATACTGCTGCAATTTCGATATTCGTACGAAGTTCATCAATCGTCGCTGGCTTGTTGGCATACACCATAGATTTGACATAGCCCCATAGGAAATAGTTTAATGGCGTTAAATCGCATGAACGAGGAGGCCAATTCACAGGTCCATTTCTGGAGATAATGCGCTCACCGAACTTCGTTCTCAATAATTCGATTGTTTGGCCCGTTGTGTGACATGTGGCACCGTTCTGTTGAAACCACATATCGTCCAAGTCCATATCATCCAAATCATTCCAAAAATAATCGGTTAGCATTGAGCGGTAGCGATTCCCATTCACAGTAACGTGCCGGTCTTGATCATAACGGAAGAAGTACGGCCCATTGACACCACCAGCATGTAAACCGCACCAAACAGTGAATTTTTCGGGATATAATGGTGCCTCGTGAAGCACATGTGGACTGCTGCCTGACCAATAACGCATATTTTGCTTATTGACGAAGCCATCCAGCCAGAAATGAGCCTCATCGCTGAAGATGATTTTTCGATGAAAATCCAGATCATTTTCAAGTTGTTGCTCAGCCCAATTCACGACCATACAACGCTTCTGGTGATCAAGCGGCTTCAGTTCTTGAGTCAATTTGATCTTGTAAGGATGTAGGCCAAGATCTTTTTGCGAAATTCGACAACAACGACGTCACAGAGATGACCAACGCTTGAGAACGACGTGTGTGAGACTGATTTGGGTCTTCCGCAATTGATGCGCTAGCGGCAGCAATATTCTCGACACTACGGGCACTTCTTTGTCTCACTGACACGGGAACAATTTGTACTGAGCCTGTGGATTCAAATTTTTCCACTAGACGCTCAATTGTTGATCTGGCAGGGTGATTATGACGACCATAAATTGTACGTAGCGCTCTTAAAGTGTTGACCTCTGACTCCGAATTTCGGTAGTAAATTTTAATAATTTTGACTCATTGCTATCGTATACCTTTCCATGATGAAATGGCAAACCTTACTGAAGAGAAATGTCAAGAGAACGGGAAAAAATATGGCTCGTTTGCTGTCCCTATCAGTCTACTTTTGTAGCGTCCCTATTGAAAACCCCTTTAGAAAGAAGATTTTGAGCAATTACAAATGCAATAAAAATGTACACTCGGGCGTATATGTGAAACAAATTTAAGACCTAGCGTTCTTCTTCGATCACCTGCCTCAAAACAATAGTTCCTCAGTAATAAAATGAAGAGGATCCTTGCTAAATTCATTGGGCTTTCAATCAATAGTTTTTTACTGCTTGAACAACTGTGTGTAACAAACTCTGCAAACTTTGAATATTTTAACAAATAATTTAGCAAAAAGTCTTGTGTTGTTGCAAAGTTTTGGTTAGGAAACGATTTGCTAATGGTGAATGTGAGCAGCGATTATTTCGAAGACGATGTCAGTTCTGTTGTGTGTCGAGTTTTTATGTTTGAACATGACTCCGTCTACAATTTGCGCATAAGGTCATCGAAAGAGATATTAAATAATTTAATTGAAGAATTTTGATATATGGTCTCAAACTAAATACGGATCGTGCGACGTTATTAAAAGCAACGTTAAGCTTTCTCTTGCTTACTGAATTGCAGTGACAAAAAACTTCACAACCCATATGTGAGTATTGGGATTACCAGAATTTTGACTAATAGTAATCGAGTTTTAAAAGGAATGTAATGCTGAGAGCACCAAAGCATTGGATAGAAGATCCTTTGATCTTTCTGGGGACTTCATTTATGTGATTATAAGGAAAATAGAAGAGGCCCTAGTATTGAACCCTGTGGCACTCCCCTAGTAGTCGGAAGGAAATTCGACATTCTATTTCCATGTGAAACACTTTGATGTCTATCTCGAAGGTAAGACGAGATAGACCATAAAATACAGAAAACTTACGTTAAATATTAAAATGTTCCACAGTATTAAATGCTTAAGAAAAATCGAGAAGTACAAGGAAAGATACATGATCATCATCCAAAGCAAGTCTGATTTCTCCGAAAATGTTCTAAATGGCGGTAGTGCAGTGAGCAGTGGCGCACGCAAAGTTAGTTCAGGTAATCTATCATATGTGTGCTCCACCTGAGTCACGGTCTTCCCCTTTTACGACGTCCTCCCAGGTTGGATTCGAAGACTCTACGAGCCGAAGCATTTTTTTCCATTCACTCTACATGTCCCAAACATCTAAATCGTTGGACCTTAACTTTTCTGGCTAGGTCAGTGTCGCCGAACAGCTTGTACAGATCTTGTTTGAATCTTCGTCTTAATTTTCCATTTATGCAGACAGGACCAAAAATCACTCGAAGAATTTTTCAGCCCAGACCCATCTTCCTGGCCTACGTCTCAAGGCTCACAAGCTCTCCACTGACATCACGCTGTGTTCTGCCAATTATGTCAATGTCGTCTGCGTATCCTAGTAGCTGGACGGACTTTTAAAAAATTGTGCCTCTGGTGTTGATGTTACAGTTTTGCACAATCTTTTCAAGTAAGATGTTGTCATCTTACACAGACGGAAGAGTTTTTTCTGGGATGCCAAGACTAGACAGTGCTCTATATAGTTGGTCTCTCTAGATGCTGCCATAGGCGGCCTTAAAATCGATGAAAAGGTGTTTGGTATGGATTTTAAGTTCCTGGGTCTTCTTCAAGATCTGCCGTAGAGTGAATATTTAATCGATGGTGAAATTTCCGGGTTTGAAGCCACACTGATAACGGCTTGACAAAAGTCTTCAAGCGTTCACATAGCTCGGCAGACAAGATCTTGTAGGCGATGTTAAGGAGACTTATACTTCTGTAGTTGGTGCAGTTCAGAGCATTTGTACGTTTCGGCGGCTAGGCCGTCTGATCCAGCGGCTTTATTCGACTTAAGTTAAGATATCACTATCTTTAGTTCGTCAAAATCGGGTATGTGCAACCGGTAATCTGCTCCACCTAAATTGAATGTTTCTGTATAGCTGGCGGGATTTTGCTCACATTGCTATTATACAGCTTGGAAAAGTGGTCTTTCCATTTCCATATCCTCAGCACTGACTGTGGTTCAACTACGATGTTCCCATGATGGTCTACAGGCTTCAGTTCGGAGTGTATAAGCCCTGGCGGTTTGTTGTACTTTTTTGTAAAACTTTCGAACCTCATTCATGTTGTGACATCCCTCTATCTCCTCGATCGTGTTCTGCTCAAGCTTCTTTTTTTCTTTCTGAGAAGTTTACGCTCCTCTCTCTTCTAATGTACGTAGAGCTCACGAGCCACTCGTGTCCTTCTTTGCAGCGCCGCTTTATATGTAAAACCTGTGGTTTCGTTGTGGTGGCCGTTTACACCCTAGCACTTCAGAGGCGGCATCTTTAATGGCTGCTTGGCAGTACCTACACTGGTTTTCTAAATTTTGTGCTGGTGCCAAAGGACTTCTGAGGAGATTTTCGGAGAAACGCTAAGAAAAGAATCTAGCAATCTCTTGCGATTGTAGCCATTTGACGTCGAATTTCCTCCTAGCATTTTCGCGTGTTGGGCTTGAGCGGAATATCCGCATTCGTACCTTTACTACAACAAGGTAGTGGTCGACTTTGGCACCAACAATTTGCGGACATCTTGCATGCTAGAGAAGTGTAGTACGTCGATCGTAATGCGATCAATCTGGTTAACGGTTGATTGATCGAGAGATTTCCATGTCCCCTTGTTTATATAGAGATGTGGGAATCGCGTACCTGCTAACCATTACGTCACGACTCGCAGCGAAGACGACTAGCCTAAATCCGTTATCGGAGGTGATATCGTGTAGGCTATGTCATCCGATTATGTCACCAAAGGTTTCTTCTCTACCCAGCTTAGCGTTAAAATCTCCAAGGCAAAAAAATTTCACGCCGACCGCGACCATGCGAATCTTATGGGACTTGGGCTTATCTTTTATTTCTTATTAAACATTTTAGAGGGCGCTATAGCGGGGCTTTCTTGTATAGGAGCTCCTCACCTTGTAAGAGAAACAAAATGAATTTTCATGCTTTCAAATTGAACGAGGAATTTATTTGCTTCGTTCTCCATGATTCTCATTGTTTCGAGTTTCCTCAAATATCTGTTATGAAGTTCGATCTATTGTGATATTGGAGAATTGTACCCTCAACCGAAGAAAGTGTGGGTTTGTCTTTGAAAAGCATAAGCAGCTACAGTTGACCTACAAATTTATACCGATTCAGAGCTGCTTCGTTGAGAAATACTTTTTCAAATCACTTTGACAAATCAATATACATAGTCTGCCAGATTTTTGCAGGAGATAATTTCCATGAAAGAGAAATACACATTTTAAGGCCCGATTTGGATTCGAACATATCACACATTACGCATTTGTATACTTTGCATAATATTTGTTTTTTTTCGATTATGTCTTTTTCATAAATTAAACACTGTCAATTGAACCTAATACGACCCTGTGCAAGTCCACTGAAGACGCCTCACTCAACGTTCTACACCACTTTCAGCGCCAGTTGCTCTCATCTGCGCTGCTGTCGGTGCCCATAAACTATAAATGCCATTTTCAAATCGAGACATACAACGTGATAGAGTGTTAGAATATGTGTAAGGAGTCCAACGCTTAATGATGAGTTTGCGATCATTATAGGACTTGTCTGATGGGTTGTCTGTTGTTCGTTGTCTTCCTCCGCATCAGAAATTCTTCTCAAGACAGACATCTCACGTTCGCATGTTTGAGGTACTAAAAACAACATAACCCACAATTTTCACTTACTGTCATCTGCCATGTTTTATTCAATTGAGGATCGAAAGCAGTTACTCAAATCTACCAAACTAGTTAATGGTTTCAAGTGAGCATAACGCCTTGGAATTCATCAAGAAAACTTGACTCAATTCTCAGTGAAGAACGATAATGAAAGCAATTTCTAGATTAATATTCGATCTGAGAAATAAGAGAAAGAAACAAGAAAGTGATACTTCAACTTGTCCAAAGCACTAAGCAGGAAGACGACTTTTCTTCTTTCTTGAATGAAAAGCGCTATGCTCGACGAATTTTCCATCAATCACGAAATATTGTTTCAAATTCATTTTTGCATTAACATTTTATTACTTTGTAAGAAGTCGTGAACAAATTATTTTGTCTTCTGACTTCAAGTCGTGTTTTAATCGGTGCAAAAAAATAAGGCAGTTCCAGCACTACAATATGCCAACCAAAATGTATGCATGCACTTTATATTGCTGCAACTGAATCTAGAAAAACTTGAATTTATTATTTTTTGTAGTTTTGTCGGTTGATTTACTAACTCTATTTCAAACCACTTTGAATTCACAGATTTTGTATGAAGAAAAAGCTCACTTCATTCACATGTTTGTCTGCTTATCTTAACTTATGCAGCTCTGTTTGATTTTTTGTATTTCTTGGAAGTAAAATTGTCTTACATCAGAATATAAAGAAACAGGTGCATTGAAATTGAAATAATGTCAAGGCTTTTTATACATTTTGTGCTGCCAAATAGAAGCGATAAATAGAAAATTATGATTGTTAACATCGATTGCTCATGAAATGCTTCCATGGAGTGCGCCCTGTGAGGAAGTCAAGAAGGAAGTTCGAAAATCATATTTTTATGATCGTGTTTGATTTTATGAATATTTTTGTAGTCAATCATGATTTTCTTCCTTTTTTCGGCGCCTTAAACCTATTTACCTGTTTAACGACTGCATGTCAATTTATTATACGAACATTAACCTATCTTTATCACTTTAAGTAGGCACTTAGAGTTGATAAACATGGATATTTAGTAAATTGTTTAGTATAAACTAGATTTTGTTGATAATCTAGACATGTAACGCTTTTCCTGTCGATCATCAAGTCAGAAAAATGTAAAATTTACAATTTTCAACGTTGTGGATTGCTGTGATTGACATTCTATTCTTAGTTGTGATATGCATTGTTTATTGATTTAAAATAGCAATAAAAGTTCAAATTCATAAAAAATAATGTAAAGATACTGTTGCTCATTATTTTAAAATAATCTATGCAAAAGTTGTAAATGCAAGAATGTTTCTGTTGTATAATTTATTACCTGTCATGCGTCTGTCGCTTTATTGTGGTTACACCCAGTGCGTGACGGTATGTAATTGATCTGATTTGTTTGTTGGGAGCATTAATGTTGTTAACAATTGAAAATTACTCTACTATGTTATGGATTTTGGTTATGAAAGGGAGTCAGATCATTTGACACTATACCTACATTTCTAGTGATACCTCTTTCCTTAATTTGCAAAGATCATAATTAGGTCATTAAGGGTTTCCTATGCGAAACTTTCTTTAATATGTATAATTGTCTGTTGCATTTGGGGTATAGCATGGTTTGTTTACGATATTTCCCTTATGTATTTATTAAGGCATAAGGAAATGTGGTAGTTAATGTATGTAATCTTGCCATTGTTTTCGAAAGTGACCGTTGCCCTCTCGAAATCTTGACGGTCTGTCTGTCTGTTTTTTTTTTGTTTTTATAATAAGCACACACTCAAGGGGTTTTTATACCCTTATTATGCCATAGACAAAGTAAGTGCTTTAGGAAAGAGGGAAGGGGTTGGATAGGAGATGCCGGTGTACATTGGTCTTAAATTCCTGAACATTGCAATGATTGCGAAAGACAGAGTGTGGAAGAGAGTTTCACATCTGATAGTTCGTCAAAAGAACGATTCTCTTTACTTGAGCGTACGACCGAATTTTGGCTCGAGGGTAAACTGATGGGCTTTCCTGGAAGCGCGGTTATTACGGTTGAATTGTTTAATCAGTGGAATGCAACTGGTTATTTCACTAGAGCTATTTCACTGTAAAAGTAACGATAAAACAAGGAGAGACACGAAACGTTACGACGGTGTTCCAGTGAAGTGAATGAGTTAGTGATGTATCTGTCACAAATCATTCTTACTACACTTTTTTGTATACCATCCAAGAGGCATAAGTATGTAGCTTGTGCACCAGCCCAAAGATGGGAATTGAACTCAAGCCTTGGACGGATGTAAGTCTTGTAGATAATAGCCAGATCAGACGGGGAGAAAAATTTCTTGCACCGTCTTAAGAAACCCAAACATCTTGCGGCATTTTTGCGACATCGCGTATGTGCTCGGTCCACAAGAGGATGGTCAGTGGCGCACATAGCGAGAATCTCGAGATTTTCGGTCTCATTGATGCAAGTCCCACTCATGGACAGTGACAAGGGGGGTGTATCTCGCTTTAACGATACAAAACAGCATTGAGTTTTCGAAGAATTAAACTCTACACGATTTTTTAATCCCCATTTTACAATGCTGTTTAAGTCCGAGTTTAATGAGCTTATTATATTTGCCGTTGCAGTTCCACATCCGAAGAGGAGGGATGTGAGTTTAAGAACGAATATGAAAAGCTAAGGGTACTATCGTCAGCGAAACAATGAATTGGATTAGAAGTAACAGGCAAGAGATCATTAATGAGAATAAGGAAGAGGGTTGGAGACAAAACGGAGCCCTGGGGCACACCAGCATTTATATTCCAACGAAGAAGGGATTCATCGATACCGATAGCACGCATTTTCGATAGAAGAGCAAGATGCCAGACTTTATCAAATGCCTTTGAAATATCAAGTGCAACAATATTACTTTCTCCAAAACGATGTAAACGCACCTACAGACTGAACCATTGATCCCATTGACTTCAAACTTGAAAATTACAGGTTTTAGGGAATTTGTGGGGGTGTTTTTTTTTTAGATCAAAATTTAGGGTAGCAATCATACAATTTTTGTATGGCCAAAAGCAAAAAGTTTATTTTTCTCAAAAAATGGCTCCTACGATTTTTTTAACTTCCTCGATTTTTTTTTTTTCAAAACAGTGATGTATTTTATGTAAACAACAGCCTCCGGAATTCAACGCCAAAGTCCTTTGTTCCAAATATTGAACAATTCAATGCATCGAAAGAAAGTTTCAAGTTTTATATTGAAATGAGGACATAACCTCCAATTCAGACTATTGCAAAGATCTATATATATAAAAGAACAGCTTAATTTCTGTGTTCGTTCACTAACCGGGCACACTGGTTGACCGATTTTCCTAATTCTTTCTCTAAACTCAAGAGGTTTTAGGGTAGAAGGTTTAGCAAAAATAAAATGTATACTTTTCAAATCACAAATGGTTCAATTGTTCAAAAATGTTAAACATTTTGTATTTCGCACTACAAAAAAAAAAAAAAAACTGATCAAAATTTTGTCAATTTTTTTTTTTCAATAAAAAAATAAAAAAAATGTCAGTGAAGAAAAAATATGTTTGACAATTATAATTTTTCTTCGACAAAAAAAAAATGTCAGTGAACCTAGGAAATTATATTTGAACTAGCTGACCCGGCAAACGCTGTTTTGATATATGATATTTCTAGATTGTGAAAATATGTATATTTATCTTATTTATTTTTAGTGGGTACGTATTTGTTATTTATAACGTTTTGAATGTTGATTGAATGTGTCATTAATAAAAATTAATCAACAATAACGAACTGGAGGTATTCAACGTATTATTGTCTGAATGAAAACCATGGTGTGCTCAAATTTAAGCCACATACAGACATCATTTAGCTTTGAGTCAATAGTCAATACAAATGCCAATCTGACGGGGAATTGAATGTTTTCAAATTGAAATGTGCCAGTTTCTTACGAAAAAACCGTTTTGCGAATAAGGTATTGCCACAATTAAATTGGTTGCTCGACAACAATACTGCTTTAAGGACTATAATAAAATTGCATATGATTCAGAATATTTGCGCAAACTATTGAGGCGAAGTTAAACGATCAACAAAAGTACCTATGTGTATGACACCATTGGATATGCAAGGTGTGATCAGTCTGAGTGATGGAATATATTTTTGTGATGCACCCGCTGGAATGGGGAAATCATTTTTGTTATCATTAATTTTAGCATCAATATGATCTGAAATTAAAAAAAGAGTTGGCTCTTTCTTCTTCTGGAGTTGTAAGCATATTATTAGACATAAAACTGACATTACAATATTTCAAAAAAGTTGGTAATGGCTGAATATTTGCGTGGGATGAGAGCACAATGGCGCACAAAAATTTACTTGAAGCCTTTAACCGCAACTTGAAGAATTTAGAGCTCTGAATCTTTTTGTTGCTGAGGACAAACTTTGTCGATTATACCACGGTCAACTGCTGCAGACGAATGGAGTCGTTTAAAAACTTCTATTTCAGGAAACTTACATTGGCCAATTATTGTTTATTATACATTAAAGAGAGAGTGGCGCGACAGATCTTGAATAGCCAAGGCCTAAGTGGCTTACTCTCATAAAATAATTCTATGGGTGCGTGTGAAGAATTTAAGGCACTTAAAATTTAGCGCCGATTCCGAACGGCAAAGTTGAGAAGCACTTTTTCATATTCTTGATACTCTTGGTAGTTTTGTCAGTTCTTCGCAAAAGCCAATGCCCGAGAAAGATGAAATAAAAAACTTTGGGCACGAGTAGGTCTCGAACACACGACGTTCTGCTTAGCAGCCAATGCACCTAACCACTAAGCCAGGGACACTATTGGACATTGGAAATGGAATAATTTCACTTGATTCTGAAGGCCGAATTCCACTTTCAAACAATTTTTTATTGTAATACAAATCCACGGAATGAGTTGATTTAAGATGTCTTTCCAAACATTGAAGCATTGAGTTGAAGTGCAATAATGGCTGGTACAGATTAAAGTCTTTCTAAAAACGATGCAACAATTTATTTTGAACTAGACAAATAAATGCATAATTTTTTGCCCACAAGTCGTTTGAGTGGTTTGACACTACTACAAATGAAAACGATGAAGTAAATTTTACAGCAAGACGGAGCTTTTGAATTTTTTACATTAATGCATTTATGTACCAGGACTGCCTCCCT
Source organism: Sphaerophoria rueppellii (assembly GCA_920937365.1). Taxonomy (NCBI): domain Eukaryota; kingdom Metazoa; phylum Arthropoda; class Insecta; order Diptera; family Syrphidae; genus Sphaerophoria; species Sphaerophoria rueppellii. Next base: position 70,358,691 of record CAKKXW010000003.1, on the reverse strand, counting down.
CCACATTTTTTAACTCTGGTGGTATGAGCAATACTATGTTTCGGGACATCAATCAACTTAAACCTTACGTACTGTAAAGTACAAGACTTGCCGTGAAGAAGTCAATGGCATACGTCTTTAGTTTCCTGTTCGACTTGAGTTCCCTGAAAAATAAATAAGACGCAAAGTCAATCTTTAAAAATATGTGGTTTTGATTTCTGCTTTTCCTCATGGTCAACTATACAATATGTAATTTGTCTGCCATATACTTTGGGATATGATTCTTAGAAAATAATCCTTCTAAGGCAAAGTTACTTTTTCATCACTTTTTGACCATTAAAAAAAGGTTAACTTTGTATTTCAGTGATGTTCAATTTTTCTTGCCCGAGCAAAGTGTTGCCTTAAAGATATACATATATTTTTTTTTTTTCAAATAATGCATAAAGAACACAAAGTTTTCTTATTTTTACCTTATGAACAAAAAATAGCAAATAAAATCTCATTGATAAACAAAAACCCATACATTTTATAATACTTGGGAAAATCTAAAACAGCTTAGAACATCGAATTTAGGTTTTCTTTTGTAAATATTTTTATTGCAGCACTTTATAATATCCCAATAATTGTTAGTTTTAAGAAAATTTATAACATTGTGCAATCCTGAAGAGGGTTAAAGCATACTTATGCCTATACCTGGTTTGCTGTCAAAATCCTAATTACCTTACCTCTTGTCAGAGAGCTTAATTTGGGGAAGATATGTTTAATGGGTAAATTAACTAAAAAAATTATGTAAAAGAATTGAATAACGAATAGATTATTCATCAGATTAGCAAATACAGGCATGATTTTTGTAAGAATATTTTTCATTTCTGCTTAACATCGATTACTGTATTCTTCATCCTGCCAATCTCTTATTTCTGAACCGTTGTGGGCCGAAGCCCTGCGAAGCGGGCAGGGGTTTTGCTAGTCTTCTTATAAATTCAAATGATTCGAAGCACTTCAAGACTGTGATGGCCTTGTCGGCTCCAAAACTGTTTACCAATTATAAAGCATTATTTCAAATGCTAAAATGTCACCAAGAGCAGTTTTTACAATCAAGTATTTGTGGCTTGTTAGAAATCTAAATCCTTAGATTGTTGGAGATTGAAAAGAAAAACCGATCACTTTGTATTGTAAATTATAAATAAAGTCCAACGATTCTTTCCTTTGGTTTGTCTGAAAATGACATTTTTGGAATCAATTTTTACTGCTTCGAGTGACAGTGCCATATTTTAAAAATCCAAAAATAAGTAATATTTTTTTTTCAAACTCTCATAATTTAATTTAATTTTTTAATATTGAAAAAGTTTAAGAAAGTCGAAGGAGTCGTTTTTGAGAAACTATTTTTTTTTAACGTTTTACTACTCTTAGGTCTTACCTTAAAAACAAAAACGAACAAACGTCCGAATATGAGGCCGATCGACCGAGTGGCCAAGGCTGTCGTTGCAAATATAAACAGACAAGCAGATGGAATCGGGCTGCTTTATTTCGACTTGTTAGTTCTTAATCATCGCACAGTTATATTTGACGAGGGTTAGGAAACGTTGCTATACGACTATCTCCACCGACTACTTAACAAGTGCATGGAATCGAGAACATTTGTGCTTCAATAGTCCGACAGTTGGATCAGCGTACTTCACCACGAACAAATTTAATCTGCGGACTCCATTTCCGATTTGTCTGTACATTGTTTTTTTTTTTTTATTAATTCTGAAATTGATATTGACATAACATCACAGTACTTCGCACATAAATAGGCCATCAAAATCTCACTGCGATCTCAGAGATTTTTTTTTTTAAGTGGAAGAAAAGATCACAGCTGAGAACTGAATAATTGAGTTGAAAATATTTAGGATTCGATTTCTCACTCAGCATATAGGGTAACGGTAGCAGTCTCCGGCCAGATAACTTATTTTTTTACTACCAATAAATATTTTTATTTTTATTAGTCTTTTATTTAAATCTTAATATTTTCCTAGGACTATAGATATTTCTCAGTAGTTAGGTGTACGAATGAATTGACAGTATCCATTGATTTGAATGGATGAACTCTAAGAAAAGGCGATTTCCCGGAATCTCCGGATAATAGTTCTAGTCTCCGGACGATCTTGAATCTAGTGTCCGGACAGACCCATTTAAAAACTCAATATCTATTTATTCTTAAGTGTTGAGTATCTATAGAGCAATTCATTTTTTGTATTGATAATTATTTCATGATTGTTTGGCACCTATTTAAATTAAAAAATATTGCCTTGTTAATGTTATTTTAGACGCAAAAAACGAAATTGGGAGCATTCTCCGTACGATCAAAACAGAGTCTCCGGACGATTTTAAACCTACTTCGTTACACTTGATTGCTGCTTGCGTAACACCTAACTTATTCGATCTAATGTCGTGTAAGGCTTACTTTTAGTTATTTGCATTCATCAAAAAAAAATTAAATTGAAGACTAAACATACATATCTTCTCTATCTACGCTACACAACTGAAACCATGGCAATTTAATGTATTTGAAATACTTAATTACTTGTTTCAAGGTTCACTAGTTTTTGTTTCTTTTTTCCAAACCTGAACACGAATTGCACTTCGAATCCTTCAACACTTAACTGATGCACTATTTTTTTGTGCACATTACATTCAAATAATATCTCTTAAATAGGTGTGGTAAATAATAACGTCATTCTCAAATAAGAGAAAAGTGGAGGTGGAGGGAGGAAACTTATTCCCATGATCAGGTTCCGGTAAAAATGAAAATATTCGCTTCAACTGTAGTTATTTCACGAACGACTTACAACACATAGACTTCAAAATATTGTGTTCTATCAGCGGAATGATAATGGAATTTTTAAAATACAAACTGTATGTCCGGAAAATAGATTTTAGTTATATGGTACCAGTGTCCCGGACACATAAAAAATCGATTAAAAAATGCAAAACTCAATTTTTTTTTTTAGTTATTGGAAGATCATTACATTTTCATTGAAACAAACTCCATTTGATTACAAGATCTCACAAAATCAATTATTCTCGGTATATTTTTAGAAAGTCTGCCACTATGTTTTTTGCTAAAAAAACAGCAGAACAGTAGCGGCTGCTGCTTAAACGACCAATAACATTTTCACTGTACATTGCAAATTCTGTCTTAAGTTCCTCTTTTATTCTCTATTCAATGCAAAATCTTCTGGACACTGAGTCTTGGCCGGAGATTGGTGCCGTTACCCTATGTACAACAACAATGTTTACGGTAAACGTAGCTATATATCTTAATGAGAACTGAGAATTATGTTCCACCAAGTGAACTATACGAACTGAGGACACATATGAGCACTGGTGACTGCGACCATTGGAAATCGACGGAGAAAGAACAAGAAATGTATACAACAGAGATAGAGACGGATAGACATACAGAAGGCAATGGTGCATAACATAAAATTATGTGTTACAGAGGAGGATACAAAGGTTTTTACTGTCTCTTATCATCGCACATATGGCTGCCGATTTTTTTTACTAAAAGAATCAATCAACCACTATATCCTCAGAGTCAAGGCGATGGCCACCTGCATTCTGGAATTCTATTAATATTGCCTTGTTTCAAAATCTCGATTGAAATTCGGGAACATTTCAAAATTAAAACTTACGTTTTTTCATTTAATGAAAGAAAATGTATAGCTTTTGAAGTTTACAAAAAAACATTTTTTTTTGCTTCTCATAAATGCTAAAGAAGTGTAGATGGCATTGTTTTTGCTGAGGTCTTATGTTACACATCACACATTTCTGTGTACCTTTTGAACATAAATATAAACAAAAACATCTATTTAACCGAACTTCATCACGGAAAGTATAAATAAGTTAAATATCCAACATTCTTTGTAGTGACTTGATAGACGATGGGAGTACAATTATTATTATCTCACATTGAAACATAATTCCTTTCTGTCAAACAATAAACTCTCCTATTTAATATCAATGCTCGTCATCAACCATAAAATTCTTACCATTTCTCATCACTCGTTGAACGTGATCTGCTTGACAATACCTTCAATTCTAACTGCACCTTTAAAGCCTCCCAATTCAAATTCAAACAGCGTCAAAAAATGTCATAGCTCCGT
>CAKKXW010000003.1:70342208-70354064 GCA_920937365.1 Sphaerophoria rueppellii | reverse complement strand
GTGCATTTTAAGATACAAAATAATTCAATGAAAAATTTAACTCATAAAGAAAAAACAAAAAACATTTTATAATTTCAAAAAGTTTATACAAGAGGAAAAGAAAAAGAGAATAAATTCACAGACAAAGAAGAGAATTTTACCGAAGAGACAGGAACTAGAAATTGCTAAGAAAACAAACTATTATCGTTATTAATTGCAATGTATTTTGTTAATAGATTCCTTGAAACTTTTTTGGGGTTTACACTGCCGGTTGGATAAGGGTAATGAGTTCCATAGTTTTATAGAATGAAAGAAAAATAATGTCTTGCTTTCCAAATATGTAACTGAAAGATGGCAGAATAATATTGTTGGTTCTACTTGATGATGCGAAGTTTATCTTATGAAAAAGATATGCTGGTTCCTTGTTTTTAATGATAAATGCTCTTTAAGAGACAGCCCCATAATATGTTTACTAAACAAAGAAACATGGTCAAAACGGCGCAAACCAAATACATATCGCACAATCGTATTGTAGGCTACTTGCAACTTCTTCATTGAAACGGAATCAAGACAGCTGTAGCACTATAATTGATGATTGGGACCAATAGAGTTTTAGCGAGTCTCATCCTACTAGCTTGAGGTGTAAACCTAGAAAAAGCATTAAGTTGTCTAATACCTCCATAAAATGATTTAACAATGAAACTAACATTATCAGCAGCGGACAGTTGAGAGTTAAGGTGGATTCCAAGACTCTTAGCAGTTTCCACTTATGGTATTGCCTTAGAAGACAATGAAATTGGTGGCAAATAAGAGGCATCAATTTTGTGTTTTGAAAAAACAATACTCTTCATTTTATCAGGGTTCAGTATTAATTTATTGTTTGATGCCCAGTTTCCAATTGCCTCCAAGTCTTCATTCATTCGAAATACAAAGTCTTCATAAAAGCCAATGGGACGCGACATATATATCTGCGCATCATCTGCAAAGATATGCATAGACACATTTCTGCAGACTTCTGGCAGATCATTTATAAATAAGGAGAATAATAGCGGCCCCAGAATCGATCCCTGGGGAACACCAGCTTCAACTAATAATGGATCAGAACTCTCATTTCCTATTTCAACGATTTGTGTCCGCTCTGATAAATAACTCTTTATCAACGTTGTGGATAAATGACTGAAACAAAACATATTAACCAACTTGCTTAAAAGAATATTATGGTTTACACTATCGAAGGCTTTGGAAAAATGCAACAGGCATAACATTGTAAGATTATTTTTGTCAAATTCAATTCTTATATCGTCAAGTATTTTTATTGTTGCAGTTAAACAGCCGTGATTGGCTCTAAAACCAGACTGAACATTACTTGGAAGTTTGTTTGCGGAAATATGATCGTTTATGTGGTTTTGAGTGATGAATTCTAAAATTATTGAAAGGCAAGGTAGAATACTAATAGGTCTGAAATCTTCAGCACTTTTGAATCTAGAGGTTTAAGCTACTGGGCTCACCTTAGTCCTTTTTCACGATGCTGGAAAGACAGAAGTCGTGATACAAGAATTTATTATATTAGTTAGAACCTTAAGAATATGAGGCAAAATAAGCTTGATAAACTTAAGCGAGATTCAATCAATACCCAGAGCATTTGATCTTATGCTGTTTACAGCCTTAAGAACATCAATTTCTTGTACGGCAATTTTTAATAAGGAACTTTGCAACTTAACACAAATTTTCAATAAAACTGTGGAATTGCAAGAAATTCAATCATTAGCAGGTGTCGTTCTTACTTCAGGGGGTCAAAAATATAACCTCAGGGCGTAAAGTGGCCTTAAATCAAAGCACTTGGTTTCGAAGAGTCTAGAACCCACGATAAAGAACCTGAAAGATGAATCATACAAGGACTCCTGAATGCTTTCAAACATAGACAAATAATATGTGATAAAATCTTAATCGCATAATATTTGGACGTAAAAAAAAAGATACCCCCAACTTTTACCACAACAATGACATTCACCAAATTTTATTTTTCTTCCCACGTCAATTCTAAAATTTTTTAAAAACCATAAAACCCACAAATGAATATCAGTGATTTATTTCGTCCTTGAACATCAACCAAACCCTTTTTAAAATAAATCACTTATTGCTTACCATCCCTTACCGAACCCTAACAAAATAGAAATTATTAATATATTCCATTTCCATTCCAACAATAAAAATGGACCTTCCGAAGAAGAAAAAAAAAAACAAAAATAGCAATATTCTCTCAGAAATGGAAATCACTTAAACTAATGAATTAAATCGATTTTATATCGAAAGACTTTCAGCTGTTTATCTCCTGCTGATGGCATGGTTGCTCTTTGATTCTTTCTTGGCCCTCCGGGAGTGTTATTAATTTTCTTATAGGTAAACTGACTTGTGTACCTAACCTATACCTATAGTCGAAATTATTATTTGAACTTAACCTCAATCTCATTATAAGTAAACTTTTTGGTTCGACTTATGGTAATAATTTGTTCTCGGGGACTTAATAGGATTATGGGGAGGAAAATTGATAAATTGGTTCTTGAATGCCTAAGACGTACATACGTTGCGTTACGCATGTTGTGAAAATAAGAAGATTAAGGTTTTCGGGCTTCTTTTTTCTATGAACTCATGTCGCAACAATTATATTTCTGGTATTAAAAGTCGTTGGGAGTGATAAATGAGCATGAACATTGCTTTACTTAATGAAAAATGTGTCTGAGACTGTGTTGCTGTGTGTCCTTGTGTGTAGTGCAAGTATTTTTGTTATAAGAAATCAAATTATTATTTCCAAAGATGAGTTTCAGAAAATAATACTTTGAAGTCCGCTCACAGGAAAAAGAAAAGCCAATAAGGAGGCGAAAAAGCAAATGGAGAGATGGTTTGATAGGCGGTCGTGGTAGGATAAAGTGTTCTACTTTCGCAAAGTAAAGCTTAAGAGCAGATCTTTGAACAGTACGCCTGACTCTGAAGTTGGGCTCGAGAGTTATCTGATAGGCATTGTTATGAAGCGATACAGCTAATTCAGAAGCGGACCATCGACAAAAACTTAAAAAGCATGAAATAGCCAACCACCCGCTTGAAAAATAAACTACGAAAATCCGACTCTGGAAATAACCAAGTAAACAAAGAGAACCAACAACCGAAAAACACCGAGTTATTGCAATAAGAAGCAACGACACGAATACACCGAATACAACAATAAGAAGCAACATTCGACAGCCGACAGCACATGATAATGATTTGGGTGTGATACAATTCATACTCAACATGGACAGAAAAACCTGCAAGAGGAAGTGTTGTCGCCAGCAAAAATCAGTTCCCAGTCCGGTTCGGTAGAGTGAACGTCAGAGAAGTTTGCTCTAGCTTGCATCCTATTACAATTTTTCCGGGAAGGCACTAATTTGTAGAGCTGCCTATTTATATTTTGCCTTAAGGATATATTTCTTCAAGATTTTCCCTTCTGGAAAATAAACAAACAAGAGTAGTTGTTGTTCAACTTTTATTTTACAGTCTTTATTGTGAACAGAAGTCTGATATTAATTTGACTCGGTTTGTTCTTTGATCCACTCCTTCTTTTCCACGAAGAGCCTCGACTATGCAGACACCGAGCCTGGTGGCGGAAAGTAGCTAATCGTCGCTTCGGTATTATAAGCTAATTTTTTGTAAAATAGATTGATATAAAGCTCTATTTGACCTATGATATTGTTAAATAAAAAGCTATTAAACGAATAGTGAAGGTTAGTTGTGTTATTTGTGCTTAGTCGAGAACACCTTGGACACACTGAACATACCTCAGTCTTTGAAAACAGCCTTTGGAAGCGCGTGGGTACGGGTAAGTTGTATAAGTTGAGCAATGCAACTGGCTAATTCAGAAGAGCCCTTACGTAAGAAATAAAGATAACAGAGAGAGAGAGAGAGAGAGAGAGAGAGAGAGAGAGAGAGAGAGAGAGAGAGAGAGAGAGAGAGAGAGAGAGAGAGAGAGAATGGTGCGTGGGGTGAATGATCGTCGGTACATTCTTACAGTTCCTTTTTTTTTTGAATATTACCCAAGAGGCTTAAGTACGTTACTAGAGCATCAGCCCAGAGATGAGAATTATACTCAAGATTTGGAGGAGAGAATGACGTTTTGCATCGTCTCATGAAATCTAAACATTTGGACGAATTTTTGGCTACAACGTGTGCTCTTTCTACAAGAGTTGGTCAGTGATGCACATACCAAGAATACCGAGATATTTGGTCTCATTGATGCAAGTGCTACGTGGTTTCTTCCTCCCCATAGTGCAATGCTGTTTTTCCGTAGCATTAACAAAAGTGTCGGTAACAAACCTGAGCCGTACGGAACAATAGCATAAATGCTGTGGGTGGTCAATACAACTTGTACAGAATGGTTTGAAAACCCAGTGGAGCTAAGTACTTAAAAAGCTGCTCTAGATTATGACGTGTAGCGTGCGTTTTTTAAGGTAGCATTCCACTCCACAAATATGCTTTTAGTTTTCAAAAAAGAAATCAACTTTTAATTGTACTCTTCTACTTTGGAAATATTTAAAAAACCTTTCTCATACCATCGCAATTTTCAAAAATCTTTGATTTAGCTTTATCAACATTTTTGCTCTCTTTATTCAAAACGAGGCCGCTGTTATTCAAACACTTGAAAGGTCGAACACTTTTCAAACACACACTCTGTAGACGTGAACTTACAAATAAATAAAGGAAGCCATTCAAATAGCACAATCCTGAAGCACTTAATTCCTCTTTCTCAATTAAACGCCAATAAAGAGAGTGAAAAAAAAAACCCTCCACTAACTAGCTAACGACGATGGATGACGTTCGAACATGGACGAAGACGACGACGTCAATATCCGTTCAGGGGAAACATTGCACAAGAAATGGCACACGCAGAGCTTCCTGACCTATGGCCATTCAACTGCACATTACCTAGAAGCTGAAACATCAACGTCACTAAGGCAAAATCCTGGATTTAGAGAAGAGAAGTTGTTTTCCTTTTTGAAAAACAAGCTGAAGCAACCTGCAAACGGGCTACATCAACATCAAACTGTCAATGAAAACGACGATTGCTGGATTAAGGTGGTGCAATGAAATTAATGGCTATTGAATTATTTATTCGTTCTTGAGAACCTGCTCTTTGAACACTGTTCATGTCTTTTTAGGTTTTATTTTTTATCCGACAAAATAAATGGAATCAAACTGAAAAAGACGTTTGTGATATCGTTATTCGTTTAAACTTTTCAACTTAATCTGAAGAATTTAAGACGAGACTAATTGTTGTTCCAGTTTAACGGAAAACAGTGTTGTTTAACCTCTAAGTTCAGTTCTCTGTCCTAAGTTTTAAGTTGTCAAAAGCTATTGTGTTGTCCTATGAAATTTTGGAAATCTGCTTTCTTACAATAGAAAGAAAACGATCCAGATTCAAACTCGATTTTACTGTCAATTTTGATTTAAATTTGAATGCTTTCATAAAACAAATTGACAAATTTTGACAGTTGCCTTGCCATATTACATTATTCAAAAAATTTACTACAGCTCCCTCTGAGTTTGAAAAAAGAGAATTAACATTCCAAGTAAGTTTTACTCTCGATTAAAAGCTGAAGTAAAATCCAGTCAATTTTTATTGTTGTTTTCTTTGTTTAAATTTTGTTTTACTTTACTTGGTTGTCACGAAAACACGTCTAGTAATTTATTAATAGGTACTTAAGTTTTTCCATATACTTCGGTAGGAATTAAAGGTACTAAAAAAGGTTTTTATTCTTGTCATTTTGCCCGGAAGTATTTCAAGGTTTCCAAGTGCCTTACAAAATTTGTTAACTAATTTTAAAAAGACTTCAAAACTGTGTTTTGGGCTAGGAATGCGAATTCTTGCCATTATTTGCATGAATTGGTTGACAGTTGTCACCCAAGTCTTTGTCAACTAAATAGGCTTTCGGTAACCTGGACACTACTACCAGGATGTAAGACTTAGACGGGCCTGCTTGCTTGCTATCCCTATCTTAATTCCTATACTTACTTACTTACTTACTTACTTAAAGTGTCACGGCAGTCCGTAGTGGAATTGAAAAGCGATCTCTTTGCTTCTTTGTCCCTCGTAAATGATATCGGAGGTTTTCCGGGTGGGAGCATTGGGGGCAATCCACTCGAAATGACCAATTCATTTGATTCGCTGGACCATGGCTCTTATGGCTAAGTCACATTGTTGTACAACGCGTAAAGCTCACTACTGAATGTTCTCCTCCATTCTCCATCGGAGCACACGGGGCCATTAATAACCGGAAGAATATTCATCTCGGAACAGCATTTTCATCCAATTTTGTCAGTGTCCATGTTTCTGCAATAAACAGCAGGACTGAGATGATAAGGGTACAGTTTTTCTTTAGTTGATCGAGAGAGAGAGAGCTGGCGTTATGATTCGTCTGATATTGGCGCTGGTGTTATTGTCCGTGTTAAAAGCGGGTCCTAGGTAGACAAACTCCTATACTATTTCGAAGATATATGCGTCTATTGTGTCGTTCTGTCCGCGCCGTCGATATTGGGTGTCCTTACTCGAAAACAACATATACCTCGTTTTGCCCTCATTATCAGTTAAACTTATTTTAGCCGCTTCAGTCTCAATTCACAAAAAGGTGCCAACATCACGTTGTGTTCTTCCCATTTTATAAGTATCATCGGCGAAAGCGAGAAGTTGGACAGACTTTTGGAAGATAGTGCCACTGGTGTTGACGGTGGAGTTTTGTACTATCTTCTCAAGAACAATGCTAAAGAAATCGCGTGACTGTGCCTTGTCTGAATCCTTTTTCGATATCACAAGATTCCATAAGCTCGTGGCCAACCTTGATGGCGCAGCGAGAATTCTCTACGTCATTTTGCACAAGCGAACGAGCTAGGCAGGGATGCCAAAACTAGACATAGCCTTATACAGTTCGTCTCTGTAGATACTGTCATACGCGGCCTTAAAATCGATGAAAAGGTGGTGGGTATCGATTTGGAGTTCATAGGTCTTTTCCAGGATCTGCCGCAACGTGAAAATTTGGTCGATGGTTGAATTTCCTGGCCTGAAGCCACATTGATAAGGATCAATCAGATTGTTGACGAAAGGCTTCAGACGTTCACATATTATGGCGGAGAGGGTCTTGTAGGCGGTGCGTGTGTCAATTCTCTTCCAAATAGATTCTTCACCGAGCTTGGTGATTAATTGGACAGTGATCCTACGATGTCATTCAGAGCTAGATTAGTGTCGTTGTACCCTATAGTGTGAACAGTTTTTGATATTTGAAAGGAGCACCTAGCACTTGAAAAACCTTGCTCTGCACCATGTATAAAGTATAAAGACCAGGAAGCTGAGGATCTCATTAAGTGACACTTTATTTCCTTCAGAAAGGATTTAACGAGTCTATTTTTTTTCCAAGTTTAAAGAATTTTCTGTAAAATTGTAAAGATTTGCCGGACTTCCCTAACACTGTTGTTTTTATTTTTGACATAAGGCATGAGTTGAAGGAAGCTTAAAACTCTTTTAAATAATTAACCTTAAATCATACACACACAAAATACTCTCAAACCAAACACACGTAGACGGATGCACGAGCTCAACTTCGTCAGCTGAATGGACTTATTCTTACTCTAGTCCAAACGAACTGAATGACCGGAACAACATACCGTAGCTCTAGCAGGTGGGATGTAATTTATTCATGGAATTAATTCCGCCATACGAACTATTGAAATTCTGAAAAATTGCAACCAAATGTCATGTCAGCCACTATGGAAGCACCAGGAACCATAAAGAACGGTAGCTAGTTCATCGGGGAATTCAAATCACAGGGGCAATATGTGCATTTATTTTTTAAATCCGCGTCATCTTATTGCATAGTCATATTGGGTAGGGGGCGTTACATTGTATGAACTTAATATTTATGACATCAAAACGAGGGAAGGACACCACGTTGCCAGCTTGGCTACCTTCGAATGGTGACTGCCTTGGAGAATGGCAATTCGGGGAACAAAACCTTCCGGTCCGCTCGTCGGAGTGAATGTAGGTTAATGTAGATTTTCGTTCTCTTTTCACCAACTGGCCGCATGGGACTTTTGTTCCCTGAAACGATTTTTGTTTGCAGTTGTTTTTTGGCAAGACACAGATATTGGGTTAGGTGCTGCAAGGCTAATAAGAAAGGGAAATCATATTTTGCTATTTTATCTTTTTTTTTGTATATATGAAAGTGTTTCACACACGTAATGTCTAACGGATGAGTATTTTTGTTGTTGTTGTTTGGGAGATAAGGGCAAAAGAAGGTTTGTCGTGAAAAAGGTTATGACATTGTGAGCCATCCAATTGGCTTAATCTGTTTGACTTTTATGGGAGGTCAAGTATAGGGCATCAATTAAATGTAATAGCTTGTTTAAAAGGAAAAGCCAAAAAGTATTGAATTTATTGGATTTCTATTTCTATAATACTTTCGATGGTTGGTGAAATCACATTTTATGTTTCATTGGATAAAAGTTTGATTTGGGTTTTTTTTTTATGAGGAAATGGAAATGATGATAAATATATTTTGTTTATCATCTTTTGAATGAAATTGTGATATTTTTTTGGTTTTACAATAATTTTATCTTGTTACAACTGTTATCAATAATAAAAAAAAATATTTTGGAAACATTTTAATGATGTTTAGCCGTTAACCAATATTACAAAATGTACCTAACCGACAAACCCGGACTGTACTCAAACCATATAGGTAATATCACCACGATCAGTCGTTTGATGTCGTTTGGGATAAGTTCTTTTATAGATAAGTTCTTAACTCTTTATAAGTTATTTTCAATTAAATACCCCTAGATCTCTTTGTTCAAGAATCTGCGGCTAAAAGTGCCTTGAGATTTAAAAAATAAATAGAGTGGCGCGGCAGCTCTTAAAGAGTCAAGGCTTAAGTGGCTTACTCTCATCAACATTTCTCTAGGTGAGTGTGAAGAATTAAGGGGACCTACAATTTTACGCCGATTCCGAACGGCAAAGTTGAGAAGCACTTTTTCATGACAGATGATACTCTTGGAAGTTTTGTCAGTTCTTCGCAGTGTCCGTGAAAGATGAAATAAAAACTTTGGGCCTGAGTAGGATTCGAACCCACGATGTTCTGCTTAGCAGCCAACGCACCTAACCACTAAGCTACGGACACCTCCTTGAAACTTAGTCAGACTAAAGTCTTTCGATGGGTCATTCTATAGGACATGCTTAGATCCTTCATAAATTTATGGGTCATAGTAATACGGCAGACGTTAAAATAAATCTCTGATTTAACAGCTGTTAGATTAGTGGGTAAGCAAGCGGATGGTCTGATTCTTGCATCTTTGTACATGGCGCATGACAGAGAGTAACCGCCTGAGGAGGTTCATATTCAAGTGGCAAGACAAAGAAACCTGCTCGTTGGAAGTGATGCCAACGCCAGGCACTCAATCTGGAGCAGCAGTGAAATAAATAGAAAATAACTTTACTATCTGTAACAGGGGCTATACTCCCACTTTTGTTTTTCCGAGTACGGACTACTCAGAAGGTTGGAAAGATGTTCTAGACGTTACATTTGTCAATATTTATGGTAACCTCTCTATTGTAAATTAGAGAGTATCTCTTCTTAATTCCTTTTCTGATCATAGAGGGATTGTATTTGATCTTAAATTTGAAATAAAATCTCCTTCCCCTTATAGAAATCCCAGAAGAATTGACTGGAAGAAATTTAGTCAAACCTTTAGCTCAAAGTTGCGCAATATACCGAACTCGAGTTACGACTCGATTGCAAACCTAGGGTTTAAGATTTTCAACTTCGAGGACTCTATAAACACCGCCTTTAAGGTATATTGTATCCGATAAGATATTAAGAAAACATTTCCATCCTGGTAGAATGATGACTAATCTGAGGAAAATCACAAGAACTTTTTTTAATATCTGCTACAAGCATACATTCTATCAGTCTTACAAAGACTGATTGAGACAAGGACGGCAAGAGTACTATCAGTCAAATGAAGATATAAAAGATTCGGCCAGGCTCAGCATGGTTCTATCGAAGGAACATTCGAACCCCTCCTTTCTTAAGAAACCAGATGGAAGCTGGACAGCATCTTCGATGGAGACATTACGACGAATGTACCTACACTTTCACGGTTGCGAAGAAGGACCTCCCGAATCTACTATGACCTTTAACGTATCAACTTCTATAGAGCATGTTAACGCCCTTATAACAAGAGAAAATATAGTCTGGGCTAATAAAACTTTCTCGCCATACAAATCTCCAGGCCCTGATGGAATATTGCCTTCCAGATGGTGCAGAGAAAAGCTTGCGTAGGGATATCAGGAGCAATCAGGTCCTGTCCTGGAACTTCTTCCGATTGACCTCTTTATTAAATATCAGGTGTCCTGCAGTGACTTGAGACTCAATAAAATAGGCTGCTGGAAAACTAAATCTTACGGGCACTGCAACTAAACAAGCCTGATAACATCAGTCATCCTATCCACAGCCACCGATTACTGCATCCCTATCCTAAGCACGTCAAAGAAGTTTAGAGTCTTGCTCCCGACGAAAGACTTCGACACAACTATCTTCAGGGATGGTTCCAAGATGGAATGCGGTATTGATACAGGTGTCTTCTGTGAATCTCTTAAGATTTCAAAATCCTATAGACTTCCCGATTTTGCAAGTGTATTCCAGGCAGAATAATTAGCGATAAGGGAAGCTTGTATAGCCCTAAAAGATATCCTACAGAACACTAACAGACAGTCAGGCAGCTATTAAAGAAATTGATTCAGCTTTAACATCCTCTAACCCATATTTAAATCAATTCAGAATCTCATGACGTATGGTATCAAACCGGCGCACTCAGAGCTAATTGTGTCCTACGCATAAGAAGGACAGCCATTTCTACCTACCTACCTATAAAATATCCAAACTTGATTTTCACAAACCATCCCAGGATGCCATTCCAAGTAGATAGGAATTGATAGATAACATTTTTTTTTTTTTTTTTTTTTTATAATTTGCACCCACTCAAGGGATTTTTATACCCTTTTTATGCCAGAGACACAGTGAGTGCATTAGGAAGAAGAGAAGGGGTTGAAAAGGAGGTGTCGGTGTACCTTGGTCTTAAATTCTTGAACATTGTAATGGCTGGGAAAGACAGAGTGTGGAAGAGAGTTCCACATTCGCGTAGTACGGCTAAAAAATGATTCTCTATACTTAAGAGTACGTCCGAAGTTGGGCTCGAGGGTAAACTGATGGGCATTCCTAGAAGCGCGAGTATTACGGGCGAATTGTTTGAGGGGAGGAATGCAACTGGCTATTTCACTAGAGCAATTACCGTGAAAGTAGCGATAGAACAAGGAGAGACACGCTACGTTACGGCGGTGGACCAAAGGAGTGAATCCGTCAGTGATCTCTCTATCACCAATCATTCTTACAGCTCTTTTTTGTATACCATCCAAGAGGCTTAAGTAAGTAGCTGGAGCACCAGCCCAAAGGTGGGAATTGTACTCAAGTTTTGGACGAATATAGGTTTTATAAATAATAGCCAGATCAGACGGGGAGAAAAATTTCTTGCACCGTCTTAAGAAACCCAAACATCTTGCGGCATTTTTGGCGACATCGCGTATGTGCTCGGACCACAAGAGGTGATCAGTGATGCACATACCGAGAATCTCGAGATGTTCGGTCTCATTGATGCAAGTGCCACTCATGGACAGTGGCAAGGGGGGTATATCTCGCTTCAACGATACAAGACAGCATTGAGTTTTCGAAGCATTAAACTCTACACGGTTTTTAATTCCCCATTGTACAATGCTGTTTAAGTCAGAGTTTAATGAGCTTAGCA
>CAKKXW010000003.1:70314592-70326382 GCA_920937365.1 Sphaerophoria rueppellii | reverse complement strand
ATATACACACAACTTATAAAAAAAAATGACAAGAATCGTAAAGACTCATACCTCTTTTAAAATCATACAAAAGCAACTCCGCATTAACTAGTAGTTGGTGTGGTTTCAAGGATCTCCTTTTTTCAGGATCGGGCAAACAATGCTGAGGTTCCATTCTTCTAGCATGCATTCCTCTGACCATATCTAACAGATGAATTAAAAACCACTTGACTAAAAACAAAGTCTCGGTTTTTTTCTTAATAAACAAAACACACTCAAATAATTCAAATTATCTAAAAATAATCTTCATAACAAAAATATTTTTCTGAACACCGTCAATTGGTTGGTCTAAGTCGCCATTAGCATTCAATCAATTACGCCTCAACGAAAACATACTAAAATTTTCTCCATACTCAGAAATGCTAAGAACAGTAAAAAAAAATATTCAACACACATATAAGCCTATAGGCATGCCAACGAGTATTAGCCATGACTATGTTTGAGATGTGTCTGAAAATTTAAATTGCAAAATTCTTAGAGACGAGCGTCAGGGACGTTTCGAATTTTAAATGCTTCAAGTGAACGAGAACGTGTCAAATCGGTTTTTGTACATATTTATCAGAAGGACATGCTTTTTTTTTATTCCAAAGTGTCATGCAGCTTTGAATTTGCAAAAAGGAATGTCAATTTAAGGCTCAGTGAGTTCTTTAAAGGCAATGAAATTAAGGATTTCTAAGAAATTGGGTTTTTTTAGCAACAGAAGAGTTGAGAACTGACTACAAATAAACAAAGAAAATCCTTCTTCCATATCGTTTGAAATTGACTGTATTATGCTTAGATTCTTGATTCAACTGCGCCAGAAACGGGATCTGGTCCAGTCCTCCGGATTCGTCCTTTCTCACAAACAGGGCCAACTATTCCCTGTGATGCTTCCTAACCTTGCCTTGAGTGTTAGTAAAATTATCGTCTTACAAAAAACAAGAAATTCTCAAAAACAGTACTCATACGCCGCAGTGAACAAAACCAAAAATTCACATAGAAGTTTTTTTGGCAATAAATGTAATAAAATGTGTCTAAAACAGTTTAAAAGAAGTGGAAAATAAATATTTTTGCACTTCAAAAAAAAAAAAAAACAAAAACATTAAGTCCCATGTTGCGGTGGTTCTATTTTCAAATCAAGGTTTCCAGTGACTTTTCAAGGCAGCTGGTTTCAATTTCTATTTTCTTGATAAAAATTAAAATGATATTCTTTGGAATGAAGCCAAATCCGTTAATTCAAGTCTAAAAATATGAAAATTTAAATTCCTCCCCAAAATACGGAAGTACTGAACAGCCTTAAAGCCTAAAAATGGAAAACAAAAACGCCCACACATCCGTTTAATGTCAAAATTCTTCAGCGTTTCGGTGTTGTAATTTTTATTGTTGACATACTTGGCAAAATGAAAACAAGAAGACTGGGGCGTTTTTTTGCTAAGTGAAAGGGAAAAACTTTATGTTTTTGTTCCTGTTTTGTTCAGTCTTATCTTTCCTACCCTTTGTTCCATTTTGGTGTGTGTTCTGTCATCTTTCCGTTCCTTGTGTCCCCCTTTGCTTTTAAAATAATCGTTTTACGGTAGTAAAGTCGAAGCTCAGTTTTTTTTCACGATTATGCTGTATGAGAAGGCGCCAACGACCTTGACCTTTTGTTGTCATATGAAAAAGTGTAGAAGAATAAAGTACATGTAGATTTGTATGCATACAACATGATAAAGAATATTTTTCTTCTGCAGGGTATTAATCATTAAAATGACTTTTGGTACTGTTTGTCTGAGCAGATGTTCTTTGAATATTTGTAAATTCTCTCGTTTTGGTTAAAAATGGGTGTTTTAGCATATCAGCGGTATAGAAACTGTAAAAATCCTTTCTTGCAATAAATTATAAAGTAGGGCTGTTCTTTTTCATTAAAAAAATATCGTTACAAAGCGACATGATATCGATCCGCTTGATGTTGCTTTTTGGACCAATCCAAGTACCTGTTTGATTCTTTTTCTGTATAAGCCTTCGTTGCATACGAAACTTAATATCAGTCGAACAATTTATCTTTCAAAAATACTCAAACCTTGTACTCACTCTTTGTTCTTCCGGGAAAGGGTTGTAAAGAAAGTTGTTTGGGTCGCACGATGATACCAATGTCTTGTAATGCCTTTGCACACTTTCTATTCAACAATTATGTTGAAGAGGTTGCACGACTATGCATTTTCTTATTCGAAATCTTCGCAGGCTTAGAACAATTTGTAAGGGCTTCTTTCCAATTCCACACGGCTCTGAATGTTCTGTAAGGTTATTCGGAACAATAAAGCTAGGCGCATATTGGGGCGCGTTCCACACGAGTGACGCTACACAGCACAGCACTTGTTTTTGTAAACAATATAATTAAACAGGACAACGCATATTGATAGAACGACATGACATGACTTGACGAGCGTTTTCCGGAAATCGCGTGACACAGTGATTGAAACACAGTTTTTCTTGCGAGACTGCTAAGAGTTTGTTTTTTATGTCAAAAATAAAATAATATTCAAAGAAAAATGGAATTTTTTAAAATAAATGATCGGATGTTTATTTCATTATAAGGAGGAAGGTTTGCAGTTAATGAACACAGCATCAGCTAAACGGCCGCCACGACCACGCTCACAGGAGCATATCCTTTTCATGAATGTTTCCATAACCAAATCGCAAGTTGGCTGCCCTATGTCCTCGATAGCCTCACGAATTCCATCTTTGAGGTTATGAATCGACGCTGGGCTGTTGGCGTTGACCTTATCTTTCACGTGGCCCCAAAGGAAGAAGTCGCAAGGTGTTAAATCACAAGATCTCGGTGGCCAATTGTGATCACCTCTTCGAGAGATAGCACGGTCCGAAAACTTTTCCAGTTTTACGAACCGTCTATGCTAAATTTTCACCATTTTTGTAGTGAATTTTAATAATTTTAATAATTTTAATTTATGGTGTAGTTTCTACTTGTTAAGCGTCAAAAAATGACAGCTTCAAAAGTGACAGCTACCGGGATTTTAAATTTTTGGTCTTGAATGAAATCAGCAAAAGTTTTTCCTCCTCGTATTCTTCCTCAGAATCAGAACTCAAAAAATAAAAAAAATAGTTAACTTTTGACGAATTCATTGAGATGTTCTTTCCCTGCTTTACAATTTGTGATTTGATTAATATAGATATGTATTTTGACACGAGACACGCGAATCAATTTGCGAAGGACGGCATGACATGTTTCTATAATCATGTCGTGCGACCGTTGTCAGTTCACGTCACACACTTTAGACGCGTCCCAATATGCGCCTAGCCTAAATGTATAAGTCTTAAGGGGATCACATTGTCACTCATAGTCAACTGACGTTTTTTATGATTAAAATGTTATATTTCATCTTTATTTGATCTGTCTCCCCATTAATGCCAATGATAGTGCTGAAAACAGGCACCATTACTAAGGTATTTTATACGATCTTCAAATTTGTTGAGCTTTCGGTTGTTTTCGCCCATTGGATAGTCAAGTTGAGTTAAGTTGATATTTGGTTCTCAAATCACCTTGACGACCTGCAGCACGGTCAATTAAAGGGAAGCAGTTATCACTTTGATGTGACTTCTTGAGGGTAGGAGGAGATCCTCAGGTAAAGTTGTAAAGAAATCACTTACCGGCTCCTTCTGATCATTAGATGAGTTTGCATATCAAACTGATGCTATAAAACATGGCCTTTGCGTGTCTAGGTAAATCAGACCAAAGTATTATATCTGCAAATTTCTCTTGTCAAATTAATCCAATTAGAGAAAGAGCTCCGAAAAGAACCGTATGGCAATACGACAAAGTCAACTCGGACGGTTTCAACAACTTCGTCCGGATCTTTAACTGGTCACTGTGCTTCCTTGATAGTGAAGTAGACTCCAGCGCAGATATAATTACTAATATTATTATTTTGCTAAAAAAAACTTTTATCCCGAATAGGATTAAAAGCATCAAACCCAAAGAAAAGTCATAGTTTGATTCAAGCTGTAAAAGGTTATCAGGGAAAAAGATGTAAGGTTCCGGTGTTTTTGAGCCAATCCAGCAGAGGAAAACCAAAACAAGTTTTAACAAGTTAGAAAGGTCTACTATCGTCGGATCAAATTTTTGCATGGTCAAAAATTAAGGCAAAACATACTGCAATGAAAAATATGAAGAATTCTTCATCCTTCTCGGTCCCTTGTTGACAATAAAATTCCAGTTTATAACTCTCTCGCGAAGCTATACCTTTGTGCAAGACAGGTCGCCTCTAATTCAACGCTGCACGAGAGTGTCATGTCTCCCTCCGTTTTTTATTGCATCAATGATTCCATGCGACAAATCTTCTTTCACACTTGTGTTGTGGCGAGAGTTTTTGAAGATCTAATCGTACATAAATCTGCCCGTCTGGATGGTATCCCAGCTTTTATTCTGATTTTTCAACACTGGCAAAACCCTTGCGTAGGCTTTTCCATCTATCCTATTCTTCTGGGATCGTTCCAAACAGTTGAAAACAGAATTTGTCCAGCTAGTTCCAAAAAAGGCGAGTCTTCTTCTCCCTCCAATTAACGTCCGATTGCACTTACATCCTTTTTTCTTTTAAGGTCATGGAACCGCTGATAAAATATCAGCTCAAGACATATTTCGAAAAATAAAGATTCTATGGTTTATTCCACCGAACAGTGGAACAAATCTCTACATCCTTTGCAGAAAGTATGATTATTGTACTTGATATTTCAAAGGCATTTGATAAAGTCTGACGCCTTGCTCTTTTATCAAAAATGCGTGTTTTCGGTACCGAAATTTTCTCTCAAACCGTTCAATACAAGTTGTACTGGACTAATTCAAACCTGAAACCCACAGCAAAAATGTTGATGTGCCTTGTCTCCGACCCTCTTTCTCATTTTCAGGAATGATGTCTTGTTTCGCTGACGATAGTTACTTAAGCTTTTCATATTCGTTTCCGCAGACTCACATCCCTCCTCTTCGGATGTGGAATTGCAGCGGCAAAATATGATAAGCTCATTTAATTATGACTTAAACAGCATTGTACAATGTGGAATATAAAACTGCTAAGAGTGTAATGCTTCAAAAATTATATCCTGTCTTGTATTGTTAAATCGAGATATACGTCCTTGCCACTGTCCATATGAGTGACTCTTGCATCAATTAGACCGAGAGTTTCGAGATTCTTGGTATGTGCCTCACCGACTACCTTTTGCGGAATAATCACAAATACGATCTAGCCAAAACTGCCGCAAGATTTCTTAAGACAATACAAGAAATTTTTCCCATTCTAATCTGGTTTTCATCTACAAAACGTGCATACGTTCTAAGCTCCTGTGACAAACTTAAATCTTCTGGACAGTATCTAAAAAAGAGCAATCAAGATTATTGGTGATCATATCTTCGTTTAGTCATTCACCCTATTTTACCGTTACCTCAAATGTATGTGGTCTAGTGAAAAAGCCAGTTGCATTCCTCCCCATAAGATATTCATCCGCTATACCCGCGGCCCCAGGAATGCCCATCAGTTCACCTTTGAGCCTTTGGACGTACTGTCAAGCATGTTTTACTGTTTCTATGATCAGAGAGAGAATATGTCTCCATCTCCATAATGTGTCTCCTTTTGCTATCTTATATGATGAATCAAGTCGGCGGCAAGAGTAACCTAACTCATACCTACTACCAGTGTTGCCGGAAAGAAATTTTGTAGAGTAGTCCATTAACCAAAAAATAGGAGTATTTTAAGAAAAATAGTAGTACCAGCTTAAAAAATGCATCAATTATCTGTTTAAATCAATAGCTCTTTACAGCATATTATTGCATCCACAGTACTAACCTCAAGCCTGTTTCTTTTTTGTCTTTAATTAAAAACAATTGAGAAAAGATTCTTTCAGCAGCAGCACTGCTTTGAGGGGGGCATAATAATGTGCTAACAACAACTTTAGTTAAGTGAAAAAGGGTTTCATTTAGCGAATTTTTTAAGTCAAATATTTATGACCAATATTTTTCAATGTCTAAAAATGGTATCGAACCATAGTTTGGTTTAGAATTGTTCGCCATTCAAAATCAATGTTTTCAATCATATTTTCATTAATTAAACCAGGAAGTGAAAAAACAACCGAACACCGAAGTTATGGATTCAGTTAAATTTAGTGGATCAATTCCTTGCACAGATCTTAATACCGAATTGTTAAAATCAACACGGTTTGAAATTTTGAATAGAGTTTTGAAATATTCTTTGCAGCAATTCTTGAATTCAAGGATTTCATTCCTTCAAAACTTTGTTTCTTTATATAAAGTACAGCCCAACATACACTGAGTCGACATTTTTTTAAATGTCATCGCAAAAATTTGGGTTTGATATCAAATCTTCTGTTATATATTCAGGCTTCACAAAATTTTGTAAGATTGTTTTGTAAAACGTTTTTACAAAAGGCAAAAATGTATGTATCCTTACTGTTTCTGATTGAAACTCTAGATTGAGTTGATTTGTCAACTGAAGAACATAAGATAAAAATAATAGATAAAGTTTAGCTGCCATTCAGCTCTTCTTGATTTTTATCAACCAAATCTTTATTACTGTCAGAAGACTCAAATGAACTTTCTAAAAAAATGTGAACTAATGCAGGCCATTGTTCTTATGTCCTAGCCACAACCTTTTCGAGAGCTAGCCAACGTGTAAAAGCTGGTTTTAAAATTGTATGCTTTTCTACATTCAAAATTCCTTGAATTCTTTAAACTCAGTTTGTTTTTTTTTTGGACTATGTGAAAAATATAAATATTTCTCAAAAAAATTTCAATATTTTGAGAGGAAATTCCGTTCTTAGAATTTTGATATAGATAAATAAATGCTGCCAAATAGAAGAAATCGGGACGGTT
This sequence comes from Sphaerophoria rueppellii, assembly GCA_920937365.1. Classification (NCBI taxonomy): domain Eukaryota; kingdom Metazoa; phylum Arthropoda; class Insecta; order Diptera; family Syrphidae; genus Sphaerophoria; species Sphaerophoria rueppellii. The sequence continues at coordinate 70,319,490 of CAKKXW010000003.1, read as the reverse complement.
GGGATTTTTTGTTTTAGGGGTGACATTGTACTTGGATTTTAAATATTTTTGGTTTCCTGTTTTTAAAATAGTAGTACGAGGAGTACGGGAGTACGATGGTCTCGAAAGGAGGATAATCCTCCGATAGGAGGACTTTCGGCAATACTGCCTACTACATTTTGATTTAGTTTAGATTGAAGAGAGTTGTATAATATAATCCACGCACAAGCAAGGTTTTTCTTTATGCAAGGAGCCAAGGAAACATCCAAGCATTAGGAAGAAATTTGGGGATAGACTGCCCGCAGTGTTCCTACATTTATTTTGAATTATTGATAATTATAAGGTTATGCGACGAATCTTCAACAAACGGTTCTTTTTACCTTTTAGCCAGTGGAAGAGCAACATTTGTCAAGGCCTGCATACACCGTTGGTCTCGCAGTCGGAAATTATTATGCTGTGAAGAACTTTTTTAAGAAGAAGAACTTTTTTAAATAAAGTTCTAGGTATTCTTTACTTTAATCACCATCGCCAAGAATTCACTGTTTCAGACGTCAGCCACAAATATTTAAATAATTTTTCAATTTTAAAATCATTCTTACTTATGTAAATGACAATAATTGAAATAAATAGACCAAAATGACATCCTGACAACTCTGCCAGTGTCAAAATAATAAAAATTAATAACATTTAAAAACGACTAATATGGTTGTTAAGTTCATTATTAAAGGAACTGCCATGCGGGAATCCGACACTCAAAAGTCATAAAGCAAATTATTAAAACCCATTAAAATGTTTAATGATGTGGGAGTCTATTTAAATGTGCCAGTGTGCATATGACTCAAAATGGAATTTTTAAAAATGTGAGTTTTAAATGAACACACAATCAACTACTTTTCACAATACCCTACAATAGGTCTATGTATATGCAATGTTATATTCGTGTTAAGCCTCTGTGAGTTATGTATTAGAAAATGTTTAATGTCATTGTCAGTTTGTTGAAAATGGCAATTAAATTATGGGAAGCTTAGCTATTCAATGTGACACCCAGGAGCTCAAAGTGGTAAGACACTACTTGAACAAGTTTTTTGCATTGTTTGCACAGCAAGGGTGAAATTTAGAGTTGGGGTGGTTGCCCAACCGACTTTTCCTTTTTACAAATTACTTTTTCCTATCCCAGACCGACTCTGTAAAAAAGTTTTCAGATTTTATCCTGTTGACTACGACTTCAAGTATTTGAAAAATTCCAACAAAACATTTTTGAGCATTTATGAAATTTTTGATTCTGAATAGTGAAGACAAACACTCAGATTATATACACTTATGAGCACTATTTTGTGATCGACTGAACTCATTATATTTCTTATTCACTTCGTTTTTGGAAAAAAAGACTTTATTAAACTTCCTCTTCAGCTCTTTCCCAGTAGCCAACAATTGAGTTCAAGGCAAAGTAAACGATTATTGATCATTATTCTTGTAGAAAATCTATATAAATAGAAAAATAATTTGTTAAAATGTTGGTGTTTTTATAAGTTGACAATCGGTTGACCGGTTTTCTTATCTTTGTTTTAAACTAAAGGGGAATAAGGGTAGAAGGTTTAAGAGTTATGAAAAACAAAGTGTATAATTTTGATATCACAAACAGTGCAAATGTTAATGTTGATATGAATTATGAAATGACTTTGTATAAATTGTGGCGCTACATAAGCAGGAACGAAGCAGTTTGGCGTATATTTTTGCTTCAAAAATATGAAAAGTAACCCGCAGTTGTTCATTTGGCAATGCTTTTGGAGAATGGACAAAGCGTATTTCTTAAACTTAAAAATGTTGTTTCAAGAGGAGCCGAAGAATCAAATACAATTTTACTATATTTTTGCATTTTGTCAAACTGATTCATTTACCAGAACGTTGTTTGATTCAAAAGTTACTTACTTACTTAGGGCGCTCTGCAGTCCGTTGTGGACTTGGGCCTCAATCAATAGTCTCCGCTAGCCAACTCGGTCCCTAGCTAGCTTTCTCAAGTTTTGCACTCCAAGTTAATTGAGGTCCTCTTCAAATTGTGTGCGCCACTTTAATCCGGGCAGGAACATTGGTGTCCATCCGCTCTAAATGTCCGAGTCATCTGAGTCTCTCGACCTTGACTCTTCTGGGTAAGGCAAATGTTGTTTTACAACCCGTAAAGTTCGCTACTCTATCTTCTTCTCCATTCCCCATCAATGCAAACGCCCAAACGGGGAAAAAGATTACCCGAAGAACTCTCCTCTCCAAATAGCCTAAGGCACATTCATCCGATTTTGTCAGGGTCCATGTTTCTGTACCATATAGAAGGACTGAGATGATGAGGGTGTTGTTTAGTTTTACCTTAGTTGCTCGAGAGAGGGCTTTTTCATTCAATTGTTTGCCTAGCTCAATGAACCAACGATTAGCAAGAGCTATTCTTATAATATCGGAGCCTAGGTAGACAAACTCCTCTACTACCTCGAAGTTGTATGCGTCTTTTGTGACGTTCTGTCCGAGCCGTCGATGTATTTAACGCTAAACTCATTTTTGCTGTTTCTGTCTCAATTCTCACAAAGGCGCCATTGACATCACGCTGAGTTCTTATACCAATATCATCGGCGTTCGCGAGAAGTTGGACAGATTTATGGAAGATAGTGCCTCTGGTGTTGACGCTGGAGTTTTGCACATCTTCTCAAGACCGATGTCAAAGAAATAGCATGACAGTGCATCGCCTTGTCTGAATCCTTTTTTGACATTGAACGATTCCATAAGCTCGTTGCCAGCCTCCGAACTTCATTCCTGCCGTTTGCTCTCTCAACATCCTCAATCTGACGCTTTTCATGCTCCATCTTTTTTCTCCTCTCTCTTTTGCTCATAGAGCTCACGAGCAGCTCTTTTCCTTCTATACAGTGCCTTTTTATATGCCTCCTGCTTGGCTGCATGAGCATTCCCGTATACTTCCTCAAACCAGAGGTTTCGTTTTGGTGGCTGTGTGAAACCTAGCAGATTAGAAGCGGCATCTCTAACTGCTTTTTGGCAATGTTACCACTAGTCGATACTTGATGCTGGCATAAAAGGATTTCTTAAGAGTTTACTTGACACCCGATCAGAGAAGGATTTGGCAATCTCTTGCGATTCTAGCCGTGTGACGTCGAATTTTTGTGCAGCATATCCTTGTTTTGCTGCGTTTTGTCGGGATATTCGTACTACTGTCTTGGCTGCGACAAGGTTGTGATGTTGGCTCCTCGGAAAAATCGAACATCTAGAATGCTGGCCGCAATGTGGTCAATCTGTTTGATGGTTGATTGATCAAGAGATCTCCATGAACCTTTATGGATGTTGAGATGTGGAAACCACGTGCTTGCTACCACAACATTTCACCCCGCAGCAAAATCGATCAGCCTGAATCCGTTATCGGATGTGGTGTCGTGCAGGGTGTGCTTTCCGACCGTTCCACCAAAGATGTCCTCTTTACCCAACTTTGCGTTCAAATTGCCGAGAATAATTTTAATGTCGTAGCTAGCTCAAGACTTTTTGCCTGAGTCTGCTTCCCACGACTAAAACCCAGCCAAAGAGTCACTGTTGTTGCTCTCGGTAACAATCATCAAAGTAAATGTCGTAGTTTCTCATCCCGGTCCATCGCATCCATTGAATAAGAAGTCCAGGAAGCGGTGTTAGCTACGTGTACAGTGTACGTGAGTGAAGCAACAAAAATGTCTGATGATGTCCATTTATAGAGTATGTGCTTTCAAACTTTGACTGTGTAGTGTGTTGTCAGTCGAGTTCAGGGCTGTATTATTTCTGTTCGTGATGTTAAGGCGCTGCAATTCGTTGAGTTCCCGTAGTGTGCACGGTTGCTTTGAATAGTTCTTCCATCGTGTTTCGAAACGTTTTTATTTGTTGGTTGTATAACAATAGGCGTAATAAACGTGATGAATTACGGATGAAAAATCAAGAAAATGTACTGGAAAATAAAAGAATTAAACATTAAAAACCGTGCAGTGCATCTTAAGTGTTAAAACACCATGCTTCCTAAAAAAAGAATTGAGATTGAAAAAAATAAGTTGAAGCAAAATCAATGAAATCTTGATTTAATCAAATTTTGCTTGGTGCCCCTGAGATTAACTATTCAACTGCAGACCAGCCCTGTTGTAATGCGTTTGTGTTTGTGAAACTCACATTTCTTAGAAAATTGCTTCAATTCTTGTTCATAAGACCCCTTCCTGTACTTCTTATTCAATGATCGCATCGCATTCTCTGGATTGTGGTAATGTCTGCTTTTTAGCAGTCGAGAGCTCAGCTATTTGTTAAGCAGCACGCAGTCTATTAAATAACCTATCATTGCACGTGCATATCCGAAATTCATTGTCCTTAAAACATTTCAAAGGGTCGTCATCAGTATATCGGTCCGTTTTCAAGGCTTGTTGTTGCTTCGCAATTCAATGCTTTTTTACGTAGTCGGAAAGTAACCCCGACGTACAACCCCCCAACATGGAGTACCACGCACTTGATGTGACTCCAAGTGCATAAACCGCTCTTTTTACGGCGTGGGCTTCAAATAAGTCGAAGTAGCCCGTAAAGATGTTCACCAAGTTCTTCGGCTTATTTGGAATTGAAGACGCCACCGTTGGTTAAAAAAAAAAGAAATTAATTCGCTGTAGTCGCTCGTTGGGAGTGCCTTGATGGCAACACTCTTTCGTTGGAGGATAATTAAAAGCAACAACCTACTCCGCTTCGATCTGTCGAAAACAAGTTTCACGATCGCAGAGCTTTAAGCTTCATAGTTGTAGTCTAGTCACAGTAAGTTTCACCGCCACGTCAAATCGTACCTCATGGAGAAAATAAGTAGAACATTGGGTTAAGATTCTTGTATTCAAACTTAGAAGTGTCGAGTGTCTAATCAAAGAAGTTTAGTTCTTCCA
>CAKKXW010000003.1:70296482-70310451 GCA_920937365.1 Sphaerophoria rueppellii | reverse complement strand
TTTATGTTACATTACCCATGAAAGTTAAGGTTAAAACAATTGGTCTTAATAGTTTATGGAGTAGAAATTTATGAATTTTAAAGCAATCATCAACTGACTCAAGCACTAAATAGTTTTAACTATAGTTACTTCTCTTCATTAAGTTAATCGTTAAGTGAACTTGTATTTTGGAATAGATGAAAGTTCATAAAGAAACTCGAAGCACTACCTTGGGAGCTATTTGCTATTGTTCTACTTTTTAAAATATTTTCAGTTCGCTTAAATCTGTGTTTGTATTGTTTTAATTTAAATTGTGCTTGAATAGGTATCTTTCAAGTGAATTGCTAATTGAATTACTTCTCTTCATTGATATCAATTTTGATAAATCACGAACTCAGTCAACTACTAACGAAATTTTAAGTATTTAAAGATGAGGTATTTGATAATTCTGGTTAACAAAATTGGAATTGAAAGTACCCATTACATTGTATTTAAGGACTAATTCAGTATTTAAGACCCCAAGTACCTTAGAATACAACTAGCTACATGACAGCCTTACTCAATTAAAATTTTCTATAAGAGAAGAATTAGGTCAGAACACTTCAATTTGAAACTCTTTTTCTTATTTGGACTGATTTAAATTCAACATTTCAAAGTAAATGTGGCTGAAGCTAGCAAGTATATTAAAAAAAAGAAAACGAAAAGTGTTGAAAACAAACTTACATTTTAAACATGATACGATCAACAAACATTACCACACATTACACAAATCAGTGAAAAAAGAGAGATACCTTTAGTTACCCCAATTTCCCACAATGGACACTGGGACGTATACGTACTATTTGTAATCTATTAGATAAACAATTTTTGTATGAGATATCAAAAAGGTTTTGTCTTTATTTGAATACCCTATTGATGACATAACGTGAAAGTTTAACATCGTTTAAATGGAGATTACAGCTTCGCTGATCGGCACACATTCGGTCCAGTTTTTGATGACTCTGCATAAATCTGGCTGCAATTGATCGATGAGCGGTGGTTTGGGTTTATTTGTAAAAGCTCTTCAAGAGCTTACACGATCTTATTGGTGGCCAATTCACGTCGCCTTTGCACGACTTGGCACGAGAAAACCATACCATGAAACCTCTCATGCAGAGAGTTGTGTTGAAACTTTTGTTAGAAGTCTTCGGTGTCCATAAAAAGTTTATGATCATCTACCTGAAGCGATCACAGTTGACGTGGATGGCCGGGGCCGCATCCAGCTCAAAATTGAAATCAAACAGTAAATTGGGATGAATTGGAACCTCGTGATTTTCGCATGGATTGGTGTTGTCACTAATCCGCCTATTTTGCTTATTCACGTTCCCATTCTTCAAAGAATAGTCCTTATCGCTAAAGATGATTAATCGACCAAAATTTTGATCAACTGCTCCATGACCCTATTAGCGAATACTTAATGCTGCGTAGCTATAGTTGCTTGGTTTCAGCTCCTGGACTTTTTTTGCTGCAGCCTATATCATGACGCAAGATTCGCTATGTTGTGGTATCCGGCAGGCCTAGTTCTTACAAGCGACGGGAAATTGACAGCTTCGGATGCTGCTGCACATTTTCAGGAACACTGTCGCGGTCGCCGCTGTTTTCATTAGATACTGTGTTTCACTGAGTCGGTGAATTCAAGTTTGGCCAACAAACTTTGAATAGTCAACTTGGAAGGACAACCATGTACCTAATAAAAAGGGCGGAACGCGTCGAACGATGCTAGAGAACAAACATTTTGATAATAAATAATTAGTATTGCTTAGGCGGCTTATTCTATTGGTATGGTATTCATGGTATATGGATATATACGCGGGCGATCCGCAGAAGGGTGCGTAAAATCCACGATACTTAACCAAAGCTGGGGACCAATCCCAATTTTTCTGAATGGTACAAAAAGCTCCTGGTCTTACCATTATTTAATTTAAATAAATTCCAAAGAGCGTTATATTTATAAAAAGCTGAAGCTAAATCTCTGAACTTATGTCCTTTGTCTCGTCTATCTGCTTATTATAAGAAACATGAAATTTTTTAAATCATTCCTCTGGTTATTTCTCTTGAAATCTTTGAATAACAGGTAGGACACAAATTTCTGATAAAGTAATTTCCCACCATACTTGGCATAACTGTAACTTCACCAGAAAAAATTGAATATATTTCCCACTTGAGTTGAAGATAATTATTCCCATATGAAGGTAGTTCCTAGTGAAGTTAGTTCCCTGCACCTTATCTCTAATGGATTACCATGTCTTCCTCTCATACATTTTATTCCCTTTCAGTTTCGATCCTTACCTTTTTTCAATATTGTTAACATATCGAATGATTTTAAACATAATTGACTTGAAACAAAGGCTGAATGACCCGTGTCTATTTAAACTTGTAGTTCCACGTATCAAACACGAACACTTCCCTTTCAAACGGGCTTTTCCTGGGGTACTATCATATTACCAGCTCTCTTAAACACACACCCTGGCTTCCCGGAGTAACGTTTTTTCCTACTTCTACTCCACTCGAAGCAGGACGAAGGCGTAAACTATGGTAGATAGATCAGCGATATGCTCTTGACGAGCCATCAAATCAGACTTGCCTTTGCTTTGTATTCGACTCAGACTTGCACAAGGAGCAGGCAGCTTCCAGCATTTGAGGTGAATCCACCTCTGAGAGTCGATGTGCGTATATAAGTATGTGTCTATGAGCCACCAGCGCGTGGCTCACTACTACTTACTTGTCCACAATCACAATCATGAAGGATCTCAGCCTGAGATATTGCAGCCTTCCATCGTGATCGGTCCCTCGCATACACTCTCAAGTCGAGTCGGCGAAAACAAGCGCTTTGGCATCTGGCTGGAGCGTTGTCGTCCATTTGGACGATGTGGCCGAGTCAATGTATTCGTATTTTCTTGACTTTCTGGACTACATCCCACATCTTGGTACAGCTCGTAAAATTTTCGGTTGAACCTTCTTCTCCATTCACCATGTCGCATACGGGACCGAGAATCCGTCGAAGAATTTTTCTTTTGAAAATGCCCAGCATCAGTTCCCCTCTTTTACTTATCGGCCTGCACTTGGCACCGTAGAGTAGGACTGGTAAAATCAATGTTTTGTATAGCAGACACTTTGTCTTTTGAGTGAGGAGTTTTATTCTGCACTGCGTATTGCTAAGCGTCATGCGGCACAGCTGGATCAGTTTATTCGGGATCCCGAATTCAGAGCGAGTTGCTCAATGGCATTTAAATTTTCTGGAAAAATGATCAATTTGTGTATAGTGGGATCGCTCTTGCTCAACTGTTGATAAAAAATGCAGATTTTACCAGACATGGTTTTCCAATCGGTTTGAGTATCGTATGAAAATTACGTTGAAACCTGTGTCGTGAGCAGTTCACTCATTTTTATGAAGGCAGATTTCGTCAAGCACGACCTTATCTTTTCCCTTCATTTTCTTAGATCGGCGAGTGGGGAGTTCACAGAAGGAATTATGCTCTCGGTCAATCACAATCGATCATGCTTTACAGTTAACTGGATGAAGATGTCCTTACGGAGCTAAGGTTTGATACAGAAAGATCGATACGACGACACAAATATAATTACGAAAAATTATATTTATTATTTGTCGGGCTTGCTCACTCCTCGAAGATCGATATTTTTAGATTCAAGTCACTGCCTACTTACAACCTGCTCTTGAAAATATTTGCATTGTTCACTGAGGCGTATACGTACTTTCTCTTTAAAAAAAAGGGCTTATCACGATTCGTAACAAATTTCTTCTAAAAAGTTCAAACCATTTCCATTGGTGAGTTTTAAAATTGAACGTTACGTCATCCAAAAAAGAAATCAAATCAACTTTCATGATATGCATGGGATTTTTTACCCCATTGCTCTTCATTTTCTATGTAGTTAAGACATTCGCACGAAAAAAAAAACTCAAACGCTATTATAGATTATGGTCATGTTGCCATATTGCTATATTTCTAAGTACTCATGCACATTAACATTGACCTTGACTTTGTATTAGTTTCGCTCTAACAGTTGCGTGTGTATAATCGATATCGATTTCTAAGCAGTGAAAAGACTCGTGCCAAATTATCATAAAAAAATAAAATAATTTCCAGCTGTCTGATTCGCATTCGTTTAAATTAACTTTTCTATATTTTGCTTGATAAGCAATTTTGTAAATCAATTCGCCCTCGGAATTTATCTCTAAATCAATTTTTGAAATATCCCACGGATTTATTGTTTATTGTCCAATACAATTCCTTGGTTGAACATTAATAAGACTAATCAAGTCTTCACACTCTCCAGAAGTATTCCATATTGTTGTGGAACTGTTTCGGACACAATGCGAAAACTTTAATAAATGAAAAACTATTCAAACAATAAATTTTCCTCAAGATGCCAATTTGTCTTTTATTGAATTTCATTCATCCAGAGATACGACAGAAGGAAAAGAAAATGAGCACAATATTTAAGGAAAGTCTTCCTTCAGTCTCATTTCAATGTCGAAGGGGATGCTCCCTGAAGTTTCATTTTGTTGAAAATTTAAATGCAAAATGACAACAAAAAGAGTTGGAAATAAAACTGAATGAATTTGCACTCAAAACTTTTCCAATTTCAATCGAAATTTTAATTCTCTGCACTGCAGGCTGGGTGCAAAGGGCGGGAAAGAAGTGAAGGGGAAAGTTGAACTTTGTTCAATTTAAGCCTTTAATTTCCGTTGTTTTTTGCAGCAGTTTTGATATTGAAATGTTTTTTCTACCAGCACCTATATGTGTTAGAGTAATTCAGAAGGGATTAAGTTCGTCGGTGCATGGTTATTTTTTTTTTTTGTAAATTTCGATTTTCTGAGGAAAGGAATCAATAATAATTTATTGGGAAAGTGGCGGATGTTGCAGATTTTAAATCACTTATTTTTTATTTATAGAAAATACTAGCTACCTTAAATTTAATGTCTATCAACTTGAAAGCTTTTGCTATTCTTAACTTCAAGGTTTGGCAAACAATTTAACCCGGACTGTGAAACGACTTTATCGTGTGTTTTATCTCTGTCATTCCTGCCTCTTGGAATGCTATAGCAAATGGATAGCGAACAAAACCTTGAGACAGTACTTATTTCTTACCTCTGCCAAAAAGAAAATCCTTTATCAGACACATTCCTCTGCAATTCATTATTCTTGTGATGTTTTTGTTCAATTCCTTGAGTGGGACAAAAATATTTCGACCTCATTCCGTCAGACAACACCTTTTCTATTTCTTTTGTCGTGCATAATCTAATCAAATTTATTTTTTTTTTTTTGGTTCTCTTTTTATTTCCAGCAATACCTATTTTCTATATCCTTGCAGTGGTTCCGGGCCTAATGCCTTGGGAGAATGGTTATCGGTTCTTGTCATTCTGCCATGTTTTCGGGTCGCTTGCTCCATGGTGCGGAAGTTTCGTCTACCACCTGTTTATGAACATCGAAAAGGGTGAGGACGTCTATTATCGTTTGCTAAAATTGGACATGGTTGGGATTTGGGTCAGCCAAAGTTTTGGTAAGTATGTGTTTAGATGTAAAGCTAGATATTTTGTTTCGATGAGAATTTCAGATAAGGCGATGTCTTTGTTTTTGGAAAAAAGAACAAAAATGTTGAAATGGAATTGTTTTGATTAATCGAAGTGATTTAATGGCATAACAATTTCGTTTGAAGGCGAAAACGATGAACAGCAAAAAGGACGAGTGTACATATGTTTTGAATCACAGTGAATCACCCGAGAAGCAAATAGCTTCAGCCTGGTAGGATTAAAACCACATATCGTCCAGGTCAAATCCTCAATTTCGGGACACAACAAGCCTGTTATCATGTCGAAATAGCAATCTGCATACACGGTGTCTGCCGACCTCATTTTTGAAGAAGTACAGTCCGATGACGCTCGTCGCGTCGGCCGGCCGTCCGACGGCAGCCCTTAATCTGTACCAAACAGTTACTCTTTTTGAACGCAGAAGCCTTAGAACAATCAATAGTGGGTTCTCATTTGTTCAAAAGCGGTAATTCTGCTCTTTAACGAATCTACTGAAAAGAAAGTGTGTCTAGTCACCAAAAATGATATGCTTTGTAAAGTCACCATTTGCTTTTGGCTGTTCAAACTTCAACCATTAATTCTGTGTTTTGAAGACGCGGTGGTGGTGCATGAAATAGCACCTTATGAGATTATTTATTTCTTGACGGCTCTTCTGTTTTCACATTTCCTACAGAACAGGTCTGCTGAAATTTGGGCACAATTCTTCAAATCGTGGACACATTTGGTCGATTCAGCTAACCAAAAAACCCACAAAGTGCAAGAAATGTATTCTAATTTTAATGCTCAAAGGTTTTAACATTCTTACCGCGCTTCTCAATTGTGTACCTCGTCAAGTCTGAATTTGGCGAAAACTGAAGAAAGAAATGCCAAACTAAATTTAATTATCAATTTGATGTTAAAGTGTGACTCACAATAAATAGTAAACATCATGCAATATGATTGGATCTTTATGACGTTTCGGAGGAAGAGCATGCATCCAAATCCTAACATTATAACTATCATCCCCGGCGGTCGCTTTCATATGCGCAACAACATTCATTCATTCAACAAGTTCTTCCAAGTGTCCTTATTGTTTCCCGCCGCCATTTCGTTTCGCACTCCAAGGACTTCGGGTATTCTGGTGTACGTCGTCCTAGACGACTAGCTCAGTTCCACAAAGCTGATAAGGTTAGGTTAGGTTGGAGTGGCTGTCCGGATTTCATTGACTCACTTAGATCTCAAGGGTCCATTGTGATACCACTAATGAGTTTACTCATAGGAGAGTACCTAATGAACTTAAATAAACCGTTTTGTACTTTTAATGAAGTTAGAGAGACATTTTGTGTTGATCGTTGCCAGTTTCCTGGTATTATAGAAGAAGGGAATACCGGGATAGTTATTCTTTCCTTGGAGAGTGCCGGACATGTACACAGAAGGTGTTGGATTGTTTCCTTCTCCTCCTCGTCCATGCAGCTTCTACAGAAGTCGTTTGCGTAGACCCCAAGCCTCAAGGCATGTCTGCCTATGAGGCAGTGTCCTGTTATGACTCCAATTGTAGTGCTTATAATTTGCCTGCTCAAGGAAATCAGGCTTTTTGACCATTTATGCTTGGCCATATTTGTTTGGTTGCTAGGCAGGTGGTACCCTGTGACCATCTAGTATTTGCTGATTCTAGAGCATATTGTTTGAGAAGATATTTGCATGTATCAAGTGGCATTTCTATGTTATGTTTTTGTCTAACATTAGGCAGAAGTGTTCCGTTTTTGGCGAGCTCATCGGCTATGCAATATTTCTGCTTCGCGATGGATTTGATATACAGAACTATCTTTCCTCATAAAAAAGCTTCTATGACTTTTCTCTCGAACGTTAAGGATTCAGCACACCTTTGGTGAAGCACTCCGTTCGGATCCGTTAGTAAGTACTTACAAGTCTTTCGTCTTATACAATAAAAAAAAAGAAATTAAGAAGGTTTGGATAGATTTTGGCAGTGTCGCCAGCGTATTTCTTCTTTCTCGAAAATTTTCAGGAAACGAAGCCTCGATGTACCTTCTCTGTTTCTTCAATAATTTTTGGGCTCCCAGGTTCTTTTCTAATTGGTCGATCTGGCTATATAATGTTTGCTTAGCTTGAGAACCCCAACGCCAACGCCAACGCCAGGTTACCGAAGAGGCAAGTCAGACCATCTCCTTGTGTTAGTCCTTTGAAAATGTTGCGGTTTGGCGTGAAAAGCTTGTCATCACAATAATGTCAGCGCACATAGAATATTATCCCGGCTATTTTGTCGAAGGCGCAGTGTATTAAATTTTTCTATCACCTGCTTTTGATCAATTGTCGATTTTTCGGCTCATAAACCACATTGATATTTGCTTAATATGGTTTCCGCATTCCTCATCACAAGAATAGTTAACGAAAGGTTTGGATCAAGTCCCAGGCCTCTGTCCCGCCTCTATTTCGAGTTAACGTTAGTACTCATTGCGTCTAGGAGGGTGGAAGATTCTGGTGCACCAGATAAAATTTGTTGTTTATAAGCCGCAATCGTCCTTGATACGGAGGTAGATTGTCAACCCATGAAAGTCCTCTTAAAACAAAACTGAGGAATCTACGTTGTATTGCTTCAATTTTCTTTATATGGACTTAGAGATAAAGGGCCTCACAAACGTGGTCTAAAGAGATTTCGTAATGTAAGGATTCGAAAATTCCTTAGACCAATGCCTGACAAAACCTTGAGCAGATTTAGCACTGGCTACAATATTGTAGTAGTGAAACTTAAAGCCAAGCCCACTATCTCAAATAACGCACCTAAATCTCGGGTAGTTGTTACACTGTAAACAATAAATTCGTTGATATAATAGTCCCGTCTTGGCGGACGGAAACGTTTGCCATTTGTATACATTAATTGCTACATTGTTTTTTGACAACAAACAAAGAAATTGCTTAACTCGATTTACAGGGGTCAGGCATCATCGCGTGAAGAAATCTCTCTAAAGGTTTTTATGTCATCTGCGTACATTGAAACATAAACATTTTCAATCACAGATTCTATATCATAGTCGGAATAAAAATAAAAGGGGCCTAGATGACTACCTTGAGGGGGCCCTGATTTCGCAGTAAATACGTTCTGATATTGAAGATCTGAATAGAACACGATATTAACGGTCGGAAAGGTATGATTCCATCCATTTTATGAAACCAAGAGGGAATCCAAGAGCCTTTAGTTTGAAGGTTATAATATTGTTGGAGATTTTATCAAACGTACATAGAGAATATATAATACCTAGAGTCGCGACCTTTTCCTCCCTTGCCGAAAACACCCTCAAAATTTTTCTGAGGTGAACTCTCACAATCCTCCTTTTTTTCGTGTCCGTGAATCTGTGTAAGAGGTGAACTCTCACAATCCTCTCTTTTTTTCATGTCCGTGAACCTGTGTAAGAGGTGACAAAAGAGTGAGCACTCAGCCGTGACAAGTTTTTTTCCTGATGCACAAACCCAAAGTGACAGACTTTCACCACAGCAAATACGACACTAAACGCACGACTTTTTTTATAGTGCAATTATATGTTAAAAGTGCAAAGAAACAATATAACGTATTTATTTTTCATATTACATGCATTTTTTGTATGTTTATGTTTTTTTTTGAAAATGCTGAGCTCAACGGAATCATATTTTCGAAATCTGAGCCCATGAAACCCATCTCGACTCCAACCTGAGCATTGTATTTAACTCAGTGCGAATGTATGGGTGCAGTTTCTCATTTAAAAAGCATTGGAAAACTAATACATTCTCACTGGGTTAGTACAAAACGACCAAAATGCCACTTGTAGGCAAAAAGAAAGCGAACACCCGACGTCGTGACTCTAGGTATTATATATTCTCTATGCGCAGGTATATGAAGCTTAAATTTATGATCTCTTCGCCTGAGTTTTTCTTCCAAGTATGCGTTGCTGACGTTTTCTCAGTCAATCGCATTGCAGATCTTCAATACAAAGGTAATACAATGATTATTACTATACTTGACAACTTAAGCGAGACATTTGTCAACTTATATTTGTTCTATCAAAAACGTGAAGAAATAGATTCAAACAGCTTCTATTCGAAATAGATCTTAGCATTGAACTACATAAATGAGTTCGCTAGAAGTGATGTTCAATTTCACCGAAGAAAAATAATAGTCAAGGAGCTCGTGAATATTATTAATACCGATACACACTGAAAATGATTTAATAGATGCATAAATGCTTATCCATAATAAAAAAAATATATACCGCCCTTAACTCGATACTATTTTATCTAAATGCTCTTAGAACCTTGACTATAAGGTATAAGCTTATGGTACTGCTGTTTGGTTAGTCAATATTGAATTAAGGATTTTTGGCCATTAAACGTTCTCTTTTATGTCATTATTCGGTATGCGATGGGTATTAACAAAGATTAAGTCGACATTATGAGAAATCAAAGGTTAAATTCATGGAAGGAATGTCTCAGATTACTCATTATTATCATTAGGAATATAAGGAATAGATACACCGCCATTGTGAATGTAATAAAATGGTTATTAATATCAGAGGAGTCTTAAATTAAGGATATTAATTTTTATGAATGGAACGCATGTTAAAGATTTAGAGGAGATGAGTTTAGTTTCAGCTTTCGAACCATAGACCAACAATTGGACATCAAACTGATATTAGACGACCATACTCGTAAGAAGTTGGGTTGAGTAAGACTTTGCTACATGACATACGTATAATGTTGGTTCAAATCAGCAAGTGAATAATTCAAAATTCTCTCTTTCACTCAACAACACATTCAACACATTATTACTCATTATGTATTTTCAGTCAGCAAAATCTTACAACGATATCCATTAATTTTCGACAACAGTTCTCTTAAAATATTATCTGCTATGTTATTTTTTGTTTCGTGCATTTTCCTTGCTCAGTCTTGAGACTGTTAAGACATTATTTACCATCAATCTTCTTGTGTGATGAGGGAAAATAAAAATACATAATAATAGATGTATGTGAAGCCTTATACCCGTATATGACGATGTAAAATTTTGGCATCATCGGGGCTTGCATACACGATATAAATCTTCTTCGCATTGGCGAAAGCATTAAATCAAACAAAATTTTGAAAAAAGTTTAAATCTAGAGCTCTCAATATTTTGTACTAAGATTGATGGTCTTGGTGCGGTTTTTTCTTTTTGGAAATAAATATTGTTCAGACAGAATCTCCAGATTAAGACATCAGCAATTTGGAAAGTATTCTTTTTTGGCACTGTGGACGAGACGACCTTGCTGATTTGTGAAAACATTAGGTAATTTCCTTGAAAGGGGATTCCAAAATGTAGGTTACTCTAAGATTTTGAAGTTGAAGTATACGTTTAAAATAGGAAAAGCGTTAAAAACGACTAGAATAGGATGCTTTAAAAAAACTAAGCAGTTCTGGGATTGACGACACGAAAAATTTGAAATTTCATATACATACATATGAATGTTAAAAGCTTGATTCAAATCGTTTTAACGGGTTTTTGGTTAAATCTTTATTATTTAAACCGAAGACATTTTTATGAAGAATGAAAAAACTTACAAAACTGCATTATTAAATTTTCATAATGGTTACATTTTTTATCAACTTATAGTTAATGGCTTGATATGAAAACTTATCATGCCATAATGCATATTCAAATTGGAAGCCTTGTGCTTCGTCTGAAGCCTTAATCTTGAACATCTGATTATTAGAACGTTTGCTAGCATGCTTTTAATGACGCAGTGTCATAGGTCCGTAGGTCATAAGTCAGTACAGGACTTTTGACCCACTTTGGTGGGTCAGCAAAAAAAAAAAAAAAAATAGCCATAAGTTCTTAGAATACAAATTTTAATAGATATGGCAAAAATTATTTTATTTCTTTTATAAACTAGACTTAAAATACAATAATAGATCCGTTCTTTTACTTTTTGGGCAGTTTGTGTAAGAATTGTCAAATTTCGAGGAGTGGAGATAAATTTCTCAGAAAAAAATTGAATGTGCACAAAAGTAAAAGAACGCGTTGAACACAAAATTCTCTCACTTTTTAAGCATCACTTTTTTTGTGAGCAAGTGCACAAAACATGAACACGATGAAATTTCAAAACAAATAGAAAAAAAATGTTTGACAGAACTTACACAATTGCCACAAGAAATGTTTGTGTCTAAAATCGGCAGATAGGGGAAATATCAAGATTTTTCCGTGCTTAACGGTTTAAATATATATACCGAATGCTTTAAGTCTATCACATAGACGATTGTGTAGTGGTTCCTTTTTCAAATAGAACAAAACAACAACAGCTTAAAAATTCCTACTTACGTAGGATAGATCATTCAGGCAGAAAATATATACTACTGTCTACCAGTGTTATGAAATATAAAGATATCAATACAGAAACTCAAACGTGACGAAGTGATATCAAAAGTGATGAATTGAAAAAAGTATTAAATTTGAACAATATGTTTCCTTTCTTACTAAAATCTAGCCGACTCCGCGAAACTCGCCTCGCCTGCCATCAGATAAAAAAAAAAATTAAGAAATATTTTAAAAATTCTCGTTTTGCGGAGTTTTCTGAAACAACATTTTATGACAATGCCTTTGGCGACTTAAGAATCTTTACCAGTCATACAAGCGAATCAAATATATATCCATTTTCTTGTATACATTAATCTTTAGCTAACCTCGTTTCACCACCATTAAGCACTTTCAGATAAGCTCCAAAATGATTATAAGAAGATTTCCAAATTCAAAGATATGAAATTTTTCAGTTTATCATTTGAAAACCAATGCACCTCCAATTCCATGCAGTTTTCCATTTGAAAACCAATGAGTTTCATCAAGAACTTTCTATTTTTCCATTCGAAAACCCAATTTCAAACGAAAAATTCCAAGCAAAAAAACCGACCTACCTACCTACACAGCAGAATTAACCATGAAAACTTCAAAAATATCTGTTGAAGTATTGCGGAGTCCATAAAGGACATTCAAACAAACAACCAAATCCTAGCTACGGCTATGCCCTGATCATAAGTAATGCCAGAGATTTTCCGTTTAGTAGAACCCCCAATCTTTAGTTGATGGCACTGAAAGTTCACTGTTAGGTGGAATGAAGTGCTTGTCGTGCAAATGACAATATCCGCTGACTTTGAAAAAATTATCTGACAGCTCTCTCTTTGTAACCGATGGTCATTTGAAAAGGTTGCACCCAATAGCGTCGTTTTTTTTCCAGATTATATATTATAGAGAGATTTATAATCTGGGAAAAAAACGACGTTATTGGGTGCGACCTTTTAATGACCAAAACTAAAAAAAATCACAAGTGTGCACCAGGTTACCCTAGGCAAAGACTGATAAAGCCAGTTCCGCGAATTTACATTATATCCGGAAATCAAACCTTCTGTTAACGGATTTTACTGGTTCATTAGTCGTTACCGTGCATCGACGGCGACTATCAGCTTGCTTTTCGTCCGAGTTCTCATCGAGAAGTCCGCTGTTAGGAGCACGTCATTATAGCAAAGAGAGTTCCACTTGACCCATGGAAAACAGAATTTTTTTTTCAAAATTCATTTTTTTATTCAATTCAACTTAAATCTACTTCCGTGCCGTGCTAAACAAAAATGTGAAACTAGACTAATTATTTCTACTTATATATAACTTACTGGCCACAATCGGGCGCTCTAAGCAATTCATTATTCGTAAAATTAATGCCTTTCGGCCTACGAACTAAGTTCATTTCGGTTAATTTTAATTTTTTTTATCAGCAAATTTTAAAAAACAAATGCCAATGTCTTTTTTTTTGGGTTTTTACTTACATGCTAGGGTCCTTAAAATAAAACTTGAAATTACCTATTCTACCTAAAAATTACTTAAAACTAGAACAACCACAGCGGCAAAAACTATGTCCTTATGGTCTTTTTTGGAATTATATACATAGTTGTCTTTTTCCTTTACCTATATAATTCTTGTATTGTTTATTGTTTATTTTTTTCACTTTTTGTATATATTTTCTGTTTTTTTTTTTTTGTTTTTTGTTTTTAATATTTTATAGTGCCACCATACCTACTCTTTTAGAACCTAAACCCTAAGACTAAAACAAATATGTAAGCCGCCCAAGGCAAACAAATGCCGTTAACAAAACTGTGGAGCAGCGTGAGTTCTCCATCGTCATTTTGCACAAGCGAACGAGCTTGGCAGGGACGCCAAAACTAGACATAGCCTTGTACAGTTCGTCTCTGTAGATGCTGTCATACGCGGCCTTAAAATTGATGAAAAGGTGGTGGGTATCGATTTGGAGTTCATAGGTCTTTTCCAGGATCTGCCGCAACGTGAAAATTTGGTCGATGGTTGACTTTCCTGGCCTGAAGCCACATTGATAAGGACCAATCAGATTGTTGACA
>CAKKXW010000003.1:70225526-70235869 GCA_920937365.1 Sphaerophoria rueppellii | reverse complement strand
TTCTGTTATTTTCTCTATCACACAGGCCATTGTAGCTAGTTCACCATGGCAGAGACGTTTATGCTTCGCTTTGCCATTTACAATGAGATCGATTCTAACACTCTTGCGAACTATGGGTATTGTGGGCAGCAATCGAATTACAATGTCTCATGTCTATCTGCAGGTAATTGATGAAATTTGTAATGAAAAAATGTTAATTAAATTTTACTTCGATTTTCTTTTATCTTTTTCTAAGAAATACATTTTTTTCTTACATTTTTTTTGGTGTTGTTTCTAATTACCTACGATTATTTTTAATTAAATTTGTTTTTGTTTTTGTGATGTGTTAAGTCAACAGCACAAGAAATATATTGTTTTACTGTACTACTTCTGTGTATTTAAGGAACTCACTTATTTTCAATCAGTTCTAAGGCAGTGAGGTCATAGATATATCCAAACTAATTTACGCATAGGCTAAAAACGCATAACCTAAAAAAAAACCAAAATTATTTCTTACTCAGGTTTTTTTTTTAAAAAACCTTGCAATTTATTATATTACCTAAAAATTGCAAGATGCCGTGCAAATTCTTAAAACCATTAATTTATTATAGTAGGGGAGCCCGAAATGCATGTGCACTTACTAAAGCGTCATGGGAACCTATCGGAAAAAAGTGTATGGCAAGTTGTCATCACTAGGAGTCGCGGGTGGAGAGCGTGTTAGAACTTTGAAATACGTGTAAGAGCGTCCTATTTAAATGTCTGACATTTTAAGCGCGACCAAGAGACAGGACCGATCTTTCAAAATGTTTACAAAAATCGTGACCTTGAGAAACTCTAGTGCGTCAGATTTTTATTCAGAGGTTTCAGCTCGATGTTTTGGTTGTCTAAAATGATATTCTGAAAATTTAATGGGGACGTTTTTTTATTCTGACAAAATGGCATCAGGTTAGGTTAGATTATGTTTAAGTGGCTGCGGATACAGGATCCATACACTTAGGCCAAAACAGGGGCCCATTGGGATACCACATGAATCTAGAAAATTACTTCTTACAAGTCGAACCATTTTGAACTTTTTATAAAGCGAAGAAGATATTTGATATCCTTGGTTTATAATAAAAGTAATCCCCCAGATGAAGTTTGCGTCTAAGTGAAAGAGCAGGGCATGTTCACATAAGGTGAGAGATTGTTTCCTCTTCTTCCTCGTCCATACAGCTTCTGCAGAAGTCATTTGAGGCTACACCAAGTCGTATTGCGTGCCAGCCTATAAGACAGCATCCCGTAAGGACACCTATTAGGGAGCTAATATGAAATTTGCTTTTTGCTTTAGGTCAAGTGACGGCCGTAAGAGCTTTGTGGCTACGCACGTAGGTAAATTGTACCAGCTAGACCTTGTTATCGTGAAGGCTGTTTCTTTTAGCAAAAGTTTGCATGTAGCTATTGGTATACCTATCTTTTCCCTTTCAGGTGAGATAGGTATGAAGGTTTTATTTTTAGCGAGTTCGTCGGCGCTACAATTTCCCGTGATGTCTCTGTGGCACGGCACCCAGCAGAGGCAAATATTAAATTGCTGCGCCATCTCCATAAGAGATGATCGACAATCTAGGGCCGTTTGAGAGTTGGTTGAGACACCATCGAGAGATTTAATAGCAGCCTGATTGTCAGAGAAGATACGGATATCAGAAGTTTATATCACGTTTTCTCTTAGCCAGGAGAGAACCTCTTTGAAGCAAAGGTTTCTCCCTGACCTTTATAGCTTATTGTTGGACGAAGGTTTCGCAACGGTAGGGTACTACAAGTGAACCGCTCATTCCGTGGTTGACTTCTTCCAAGAGTACCGTGGACATTAGCCGGTCACCCGGGGACGGATTACAGATCTCTCTATAGTCTCTTCTAGTCACAGAATGTTGACCATTTTAACTGTTCTTGGTTCCTTCTTCAATCCACTTTTTCTAAGTGTATACATCATGGACATAGGTCGCCCTTTCCCGAGACCAGTTTCCGATTATTTTCTAGACTGCTATGGGCTGTATTCATCCTCCAAGCGAAATACACTCTTTCTATTAAAAACATTTCGGAGGAAAACCCGTCGGAGCAACATATTTAAGGGACTAGGATCTCAGGTTTCCACATCGTTTCTCTCCATTTCATCAAGGTCGGGTAAGCTTAATTATTGATCTTCACTGATAATATTTGTACATCAGACTAAGATTGTCCTCTCTGAATCCTCAACATCGATTGAAGATCAGCTATGATAATTATCTCATTCCACAGGGGCTAAAACATATCGCTACGCTGAGCTGATGTTGGACTTTTAGATTTGCTTTTTGGACTTGCTTTATAAGGAAGTGAAAGAAATGTTGTTAATCTGGATGATTGTTGATTCATCAGAAAATCGTCATAAACTTTCTCTTATGAACCAAGTGCTGCGGTATGGTGTTCTTAGTACCAGAAAGTTCCAATTCGTTGTGATATGCATACACCTGAATTAGGTGTGCTTCCATGCAGAATGAGTCATCTGATTGAATATGTTCCCCGTACCTAAGTAGAGTGCTCTTTTTGTAGCCAAGCCCTGACAATGGCAAAGAAAGTGCGGGACCGTTTCTTTTTCGTCCTGGTTCTCACAGCTACGGCAGAAAGAGTTATGTGGTATACCCAATTTTGTCGCATGCTCCCCTATAGGCCAATGCCCTGTGCAGGTAGCAACAATCCTGGGTATGTCATGCCTTGATTTGGAAATTAAAGTCATTGATTTTGGTTGATTATAGGCGGGCCAGATTTTCCTAGATATAACGCAACTCATTAAACTATTCCACCTATGATTTGCTTACCTATGATGTGTATTTGGTCAGGATATAGCCCTTCACAACTCCAAGAGAGGGATATACTCTCACTGCCAGTGAGTTGTGAATTGCTGATCCTTGCCTAGCTAACTCATCTGTCATCTCATTTCCTTCATAGCCCACAATGGCCCGGTATCCAGATAAGAGAGACACACTTATATCAAGTTCCTTAAGGGCCTCTCTGCATTGCTGGACCAGTTTAGAGGATGATAAAGCTCAATAAATGGCCTTAACTAACTGTCTGTTAGGTTAGGTTAGGTTTAGGGGCTGACAGTTGATGTTTTTACCGTCACACTTAGATCAATACACATCCATTGAGATACCCGCGAGTATTGCTACTCAAGCTAATAAGAAAAACCTTTGTGTTCAGCTAGTCAAGCCATTTAGAGGCCTTGAAAAAGTTCAGGATGCTAGTACCTGGCGCACTAGAGAGTTCTTCTAAATCCCCGAAGTAAAAGTTGCCAAGCAGTTTCTTCCTTTGGTGGGAAAGTGCGGGACAGTGACACAGAAAGTGCGAAGTGTCTTCATGCACCTCCTCATCACCGCATCCTCTGCATAGATCATCTGAACTGATTCTAATCTTTTTCATATGATAACCTAACAGATTATATCCGGTGGTTATGCTTACAAGAGATCAAAGTGATCCCTTGTGTAGCTGCATAATTTTTCCCGTTCTGTGTTTGTTAAAACAGGGCCAGATCTTTCTTGTTGTGCCACAGGTGTCAAGAAGATTCCACCTTTCATCGGCCTTGATAGTTCTCTTTGAAATTTCCTGTTTTAAATAACAGGTAGGGGTGCTAACTAGGTGAGCTTGGCTTACATCAAGCATTGACCCTAATCTTGCTAATTCATCGGCTCTCTCATATCTCTTTGCCTAGTATATCGCTGTGGCCCGGGACCCAGCAGAGTCTAATGTTGTGCTGTGCGCCAAGAACCTTGAGCTCTTCGCGGCAGCATGAAACAAGCTTAGATTTTACCTCAGTTGCAGTAATCGCTTTTATTGCCGCTTGGCTATCAATGTTAAAGGTGATATCAGCTCGTGGTATCGCCATCATTGATACCTTTTTAGCAGCTGTTGTCACTGCCCAGGACCTCCGCCTGGAAGACGCTACTGTAGTCTGGAAGCCTAAGCGAGAGATTCGGAATAGAAACCTGCTCCTACACCAGTGTCCATTTTAGAGCCATCTGTATAGATAGCTATTGGCGACTCACTGGAGAACGGTATATTATCTATCCATTCCTCTCTGCTTGGGATGGCAGCCTGGAATGGTTTGTGAAAATTAAGTTCGGGTTTTGTATAGTATATTGTAGTACTATGACCCATAACTTTATGAAGGATCTTGGCATGTCCTATGGAACTATTTTTCCAGACTTTAGTTTGACTAAGTCTCAGGGCACTTTGGCCGCAGATTCTTCAACAAAGAGGTCTAGGGGAATAATATCGAGTATAACTTCCAGTCCCGCAGTTGGAGTGGATCTCATTGCCCCCGTAATGCCAGTGCACGCTAGTCTTAGAACTTTTGTCAAAGTTTCCAGGTTCGTGCCCTTTTCTAAAGCTTTCCACCATACCAAATTACCGTAGGTTATAGTATTGGTCTAATTATTGCCAATTACATCCATCTGATAATTTTAGGGTTTGGTCCCCAGGTTTTCCCGAAAATACTCAGTCAATGCCTTTTTGAATCTATCTTTGGTTAGGCCCCAGTTTATTTTCTTATCTAAGATCACACCGAGATACTTTGCGTGATCAGAGATTTTGAGAGGGCAGCCTTCAACTGAAGGTATTTTAAAATCGGGTATTTTGCGTTTGTTAGTAAATAGCACTAGTTCTGTTTTAGCTGGATTGACTGTCAGCCCAAAGTTCTTAGTCCATTTGCTTACTAACGAGAGCGCGTATTCTGTTTGTTCACTGATAGTGGGTAGGAATCTGTGTGTTAGTATAGCTACATTTTGGTTCTGTCGGATATCTTTAAGGGCTATACAAGCTTCCCTTATCGCTATAACAATTCTGCCTGGAATACACTGGCAGAATCGGGAAAATCTTAAAAGATTTTCAGAAGGCACCTGCAACAACACCGCATTCCATCTTCGAACCATCCGTGAAGTTGGTTGTGTCGGAGTCTTAAGTCACATCGCCTTTCTCCCAGTCGACGCACGGTAGCAAGACTCTCGACTTCTTTGAGGTGTTTAGGGTATAGATTCAGTAATCGGTGGTTGTGGACAGGATGTCTGATGGTATCAGGCTTGTTTGGTTGCAGTGCCCGTAGGATCTAGTTTTACAGCAACTGTAATTCTAAAGGGTCAAGAGCCCCCCTAATCAATGGGTAAAAAAAAACCTGTAAAATTCTTCAGCTTGATTTTGAGGAAAACGAGTTGTTTATGGTTAAAAACTTTATTTAGAAGCCTATAACAATTATTTTAAGAAGAAACGATTTTAAAAGTATTATCAACTTATTTTATTTCTTCATTTAAATGCGCATCATCACAAATATTAAAAAAAAAATTATTTATCGAAATTACATAATTTGTTTATTCTAATTTGCTGCTGCATTACCTTTACCTACCACTCAACCAACCGGATGGAATGCTATTTTATATAAATCTTAGCTCGTAGTTGTGAGTATGAGTTTTTATATAAATAAAGCATTTTGAAAGCATCCCTTCTAGAAAAAGTTCATTAGTCAACATTGTGAAAATCTTAGTATGCATAACATATAAATTGCTAAAAAAAAGACAAAATAATAGCAACAATGTTGACATAGTCGATTGCCATTGTGAATTATGAAAATTTTAGTTTTGCCATTCAATTGTTTATTTTGCTTGCTTGTAAATAATAAAAAAATGATGATTGGAATTATTAAAAGAAAAACTAATTTTTATTTGAGTTTGGTTTTTAAATTGACAATAACATACACTACATAAAATACATCTGTAAATAATTTATTTGTATTATTTTTTATTTGACGTCTTTTTTTACTGTAAGAAGATGTTTGGGGTCTTGAAAAATATAGTAAGAACTAAAATTTGTTAAAAAATGTCGTAAGCATAATGTATTGTTTAGGAATTTCTTGTACTAGTAGTTCAAAATGTGTTTATATTCTGGAAGGTTACGACACCAATTCACAAAAGAATATCAACGAAGACATTCCAATTGCCAATTGCAATTCAATAAATTAATAAACTATGAAACTATAATTCCAGGAAACAAGAAACAAATGTAACGCACTTGAACAATAACACAAATATTCCTTCATTTTACATTTACAAGTCCCTGTGACTTTCTTGTTTTGTTTTATGTTTTTCTTTTATAATGCTTAACTTTTTGCTCATTGCTTTGTAAAAAAAAAACCATAAGCAGCAAAAATGGTTTAAGTTATGTTATGCTGTGCACAAACAAGCTTTTTATGTTGAAAAGTATTTTAGTGTTCATTGATTTGAGTAAAAGTTCGTACGCCAGCTCTTTTGTTTGAGCAATAGAGCAATGTTGATTGTTTTTTTTTTTTTTTGATGAAAATCGATTTGTTAACACAGAAATTTGTTTGTATCCTTGTGTTATTCCACAGCGAAAATGTTTAAAGGACTGAACATTTCACTTCTTTTGCCGGAGTCAACGTGAAATAATCTTAATTTGATTTTGTTTATTCAATTAACTGTGTAAAGTTTTATTTGGTCGTCACATAAAAGTTGGTTGTACGAACCTTGTTTGATATTGAAATCTTGTAGCCAATAATTTTGTCGAAATTGCTTTCTTGTTCGTTGTCCTTTATAACAAAAAAAAAGTAATACTTTGATTTTAAAGACTTATATTAATTATTCTTGATATCTATTTTACAGGATGGAGTCTCTATCCTAGGCGGTGCAATCGGTGCTATGAGAATTCCCGAAAAATGGTTCCCTGGTCTAGTAGACTATTATTTAAATTCACATAATATTATGCACGTGCTCGTTGTTGTTGCTGTCTATTCTATGCATCAAGTAAGCAAGAAAAATATTTATTCAATTTATTTTACTCAAAGTTCGATCAATTTTATTTCACAGGCCACTATAAGAGAACTTGCATGGATGTCAACAGCACAATGTGGCAATTCAGTGAATGCCACAAATGACGAAATTATAGACTCCACATCAACTTTAGACGCAAATGCAGAACTTTGACCTTTTAAATTTATAACTCACTCGAATTATTTTCAAAAAATTTTATATTTTATTAGTTTTTAAAAGACAAAAAAAAAGTACACAAAAAAAAAAAACTAATAACTAAAATAGCTAATACCAACAAAATAAACAACAACTTCCAATTCTAACTTTAATCTAAAAAAATAAATAAATAATGACAAAATTTTAATTTAGGCAAATTATATTAAACTTTGCATATAGACAACAAATTCAAAACTTTAAAACAATACTAAAAAACTCACTTAAATTTTTCTTGAATTGTTGCAAGAACCAATTATTTTAAAGTCTTCTATTTTCTGCTATTTCATAAAAATCATTAAACAAAAAAAACAATTCTCTTCGACTGTGGTATTATATATTAAGAAATAATAAAATAACGTTAATTTTAAATAAAAAAAAAAATATTTCCGGAAAAAAACCGATGAAACATTTTATGAAGGATGAAAACACACGTTAACCACATAAAACAATAAAAAATCATTACAACTTTTCAAAAATAGGCGTTTTAAGATTTAAAACAAAAAATTAATTAAATAGTTAAGAAAATTTACATTTTTTGCGCAATCAATAATGTAAATAAAAGAACAATACTCAATTAATAGCTAATATTCAAGAACTAATGAAATTAACTTAAGCAAAGTTGAAAATTGAAAAAAAAAATACACAAGAAAAAAAAAATAATTTCTTACAGGAAGAACGAACTTTGTGTTATTAATAAAAAAACCTTTTAATTTGGCGTATTGCATATTTGGTATCAAGTAGTCAAAGGACTTCTAATTGGTGTGCCGCGTTGTCTCCAGTTTCTCTCCGGTCAAAAAAAAAGAAAAAAACTAGCCAGCCAACCAGAGTCTGCTAAGCTTTTGTCAGTCTCATCATCTCATTTGATATATCTCATATCTCATATTCGGAATCGTCTTTCCTCTCATTCTATGTAGGACTTTTCTTTCAAAGACGGTATAAGGAGTTCAGAGTGCTCTCAGCTAAACTCCCGTTTCTTGCAAGTCTTGCAGTCACAATTGCAGCGGTTTAAAAATGATGATCGTTATATTGCGGTTTTCACCTCGTCCTGGTAGAGTTCACGGAACTGTTGGCTATCATCGTGTCCAATGAAAAGCTCCTGCCTGACGGGATTTTGTTCGCCGTCGCCGTTATACAGTCTACAGAAGTGGTCTTTCCAAATCCCTAGCATTGACTACGATTCTACTATGATGTTCCTTTGTTTCTCTCTGCAGGCATCGGTTGATCCAGTTGTTTTACCTTCCGATAAAACCTCCGATATTCATTTCTGCTGTTGGCTTTCTCATCATTTGTGATTTGACGCTTCTCATGCTCCCTCTTTTTTTTTCCTGAGAATCCGGTGTTCCTCTCTCCTCTTTTGCTAGTACCTACAGGTCATGGGCAGCTCTTTTCCTTTTATGCAGCGCCGCTCTGTATGCTTATTACTTGGCTGCATAGGCCTGTCTGAATTCTTCGTCAAACCAGGGGTTTTGTTTTGATGGCTGTGTGAAACAATCTCTAACTGCTTTCTGGCAATATTGCCACTGGTCTTTGATACTTGACGACATGGGACTTTTTAAGATGTTATTTGACACTCGATCAGAGAAGGATCTTTCAATCTTTTAAGATTGTAACCGTCCAACGTCGTAGCACTACCTTGGCTACGCCGCCGATGTTTAGGGCCGAGTCGATGTTGGCTCTTCGGAAAGTTTGAAGTTCTGGAATGCTGGACAAGTGTCTTCCGTCGATTACAATGTGATCAATCTGGTTGATTGATCAGGACATCTCCATGTACATTTATGGATGTTGAGATGTGGGAACCAGGTGCTTGCTACCAACATTTCGCCCCGCAGCAAAATCGATCAGCCTGTATTTTCCGAGGTTAAATTTAATGTCATTGCTAGAATATTGCTCATATGTTTTGTTGAGAAGCTGGAAGAAGTCGTCTTTGGAGTGCTTTTTTCTCTCCTGTGTTGCGCGCATATTAGGCTTATGTTGCCGTCTACGTCGTGATGCGTTCGCTTACACATTTGAAGCTCAAGACTTTTTGCCTGAGTCTACTTCCGCGACAAATCCGCATCTAAAGAGTCGCTCATGTTGCTCCCGATACCAATTACTATAGTAAACGTCGCAGTTTCTCATCCTCCTTGTTCCCGGTCCATCCCATCGCATTTCCTGAATAGCGATAATGTCTGCTTTGTAGCAGTTGAGGTTTCCGCTTATTGTTCCGCAGCGTGCGGTCTATTAAGGGACCTAACATTTCACGTGCATATCCGAAAATCGTTGTCCTTAAAGCACTTGCTTGGATCGTCATCAGTGTATCCGTCCGTTTCCGAGGCCTGTTGTTGCTTCGCAACTCAATGTTTTTCTACATGGTCGGGAAGTCACCCTGACGAACAAATCCCTGAAGTATCAGGCACTTGATGTGACTCCAAGTGCAAGAACCGAGAAATCGCTCCTTTTCCGGCCTGGGCTTCAAATATGTCCTGTGAATACAAGCTTCGCGATCGCATACCTCTAAGCTTCATAGTATAGAAGTTACCGTAAGCCGCTCCACCACGTCAAGGCGTACCCCAAGGAGGGAAATTTCTGCTATTGTTTTCAAATGTGGAACACAGATGATAGTTTGCGTGTTCAAAGTATGGTTTTTTTTTGTCCTCCTTCACTTCAAGTCCTGGCGAATTGCGTCTGTGCTGATCTAAGATGGCCCAACTATTATAAATTCGAATGATATCCTATGTCCTTATACATTTCCCAATTACTGAATGCGCTGAGTTGATATCAACGTCAATGTAATTTCAGTACTTCTATCTGATCATCCTGGCCAAAATGGACAGTGGTACCTACTTGTCGCTGATAGTGTTTTTGGATATTTGGATGTTGAGTTGTGTATTAATATTTCATTTTAAGCTTTACTCTTTGCTTCATGACCAATTCAATTAAATTGATTATAAGCCTATTTATTCGAGTGTAAGGATTCTTCAAGCTTGAAACATAGACTGGTAATAATTCAAATCAATTCCTTCATTAAAATTCGTCAATTTGAAAAGCAATGGTCAAACCAAGTAAGACATTCGTTCTTCCTTAAATTAAACAATTAAACTAAAGTAAAATAAACTAGCTTCAATAGTAAATTCATATTATATGAACAAGAGTAAAATAAAATTCTATTTCTTGCTTTTTTTTTAATCAAAATTAACTAAATCTTAATTAAACTTAATTTCACTATCGATATTCCTTGTACCTTCTTCTAAAGCAACTCTCTGTACCTATTGTGAATTTTTTCAATTCAATTTATTTCTTATAAGTGTTTTTGTTATTTAACTTAAATTTTTAAATTTTTCTGTGGAA
>CAKKXW010000003.1:70212801-70222806 GCA_920937365.1 Sphaerophoria rueppellii | reverse complement strand
CCAATATTAAAGATTTTTTTTTTAAACGTGCTGACCCAGCATGCTTGAACGAGGACGTACGATTTTGATTTATAAATACTAATCGGCTCCGACGATTTTCAAAAAAAAAATTCAATAAATCAAGAATAAGGTTTGAATTTGTTCGGCATTTAAATTTTTGGAATGAAATGTATATACGAGGTACATTTCTTAATTTTAATTTTTTTTAATAAATTCTAATTATTTTTATATATATGTATATATTTTTTTTTTGAGTTAAGTGTAAGCTGTAAGTAAGAATGTAATCAGAATTGCTTAAATTATATCTCTTATTTTAACACTACCTTTTGTAATTTAAGTAATCATAAATATTTAGTTTTAGCATGCAGGAGCAAGTTCGTACGACCCAGTCGTGCAAATTTTTTTTTTAGAAATTATAACCATTTTTAGTTTATTTTGAGACTAATTGCAGTTCTCCCATCTGCAATAAAAGACAGAGTGGCACCTGGTGGTACCTAAATTTGGTACCTATCGAAAGATAAACTTGAAAGGATGAAGATGACACTTGTCTCTGACTGTAGGCAAATGAAGCTAGAATTGTATGTCCGAAAATATAAAAAAAATTACAAATTTTTGAGTGCTTTCTTAAAATAATCATACAATGAAAACTAAATTTGAAAAATCATTTTTTTCTTCGGTTTAATATTGAGACTTTCTTTGAAAAAAAAAAAAAATACAACAACCAAAAGCTTTCTGCTGCAATGAACTCGCCAATCAAATATGGAGGTCGGTTAGAATTGAATAAAACGAGTTCTGTTGTTACGGATTCTCTTCGCTTGCAATTTTTTATGGCATTTTCCCATTCAGCATAGGGTTCAGTAAACAATCGTAAAAAAATTAACTATTTATATTTTTTACCTTACCCAATATTTGAATTTCACAAAATTGGGGCCATTTGCTGTTGGCCCGGGGCATGGGGCCAAACAGCAAATTTTAGGGCCAAATTGCCCGATTGGGCACTTTTGCACAACGCTGCCTAGGAGGTAAATGTTGGTGTTGGATCCGGTCCCATAGAATGTTTTTAAACAGAACAGTTGCCTAGTAGGTAGTCGATTGCCCTCACTACAGTTGTCCAAAAAACAATTTATTCATAGTAAAAAATTATCCCATATGAATTGCACATTTTAGAAATTGTTTTAGCAAAATGGTGAAAGTTTTGCGGCTACAGGTCGCAAATTGTGATCAATTTGGGGTTACAATAATGCTTTAAGAGAGTCAACAGTAAAGCGATTAATGGAAAAATTTGCTGTCTGGAGGTAAAATCATGGACCAGGAAATTTTGAAAGGAAACATGTTTCCGAGTACATATTCCCACCTTCTTGTGGTGCTTCTGAGATGTTCTTGTCAATTTATTCGCATGAACCTGCGGACGTAGGCAGCTTTAGTCTAATGGAATTAACGGATTGAAGCAGGACGTATGATGAAGATTTATGCGATCCTTAAAAGATAATATATCTAATGAGGAAATACGATCAAAGAGTATCAAATGTGGATAGACGTTAATGAAATTAGACGCCCTGTTGTTTCATCCTTTCGTTCAATGTGGATATACTTGACAGAGGGTGAGCTCTGTCCCTCATCCGCCAGTTGGATAAAAGCTGCAAAACATCAAAAGATCACAAAAACCAATGTTTTATAACGAATGGTTATGCAAAACTAAAATGTGACACCAACCCCTTACCCAGGGGAAATTGGGTACCGCGGGTAGTGAGGATTTGCCACCTCACTAGTGGGATGGACCTTCGCGGGGGTTGTGGTTGTCTGAGTTTGGCCTCAGCTGCTATTCGCAAATCACGGTTACGGCTCTTCTTTCGGTGACTGGAAGTTGAGTCCAGTTTCCGTGACCGGACAACGGCTCTTCTTTCGTTGACTGAAGGTTGAGCGCGGTTCCGTGTGTTGCATGAATAGTAGTCTAGAATCAAACCAAGATGAATAAGGGCTGGCACTAATTCAATTGGTACTGGCGTGAATCCAAATGCAGGATACCCGCTTCTTTCTTAAGAAAGTTGAGGTGTGCTTTTGCTAGTGGATCATCAGGGTAAATATCAACACTATAATAAATAGATACCAGTGTGAATGGTCACGCGTCGGATAAGGCTTAATTGCTAGGTGCCGACGTAAAACTCTACATGCTTCTGTAACTGGGTATGTCACTGATGTAAAGACAACAACTCGCCTTCGACCAGGTCGATCGACCGACAATATAGCATCAGTATGTGATGATGTCGTTCAAACTCTGTCCACCTCAATTAGACACCGAGCTCAGCAAGTTGGTGTTTCCAAATCCACTATGCAGCGAATTTCGACGAGAGATTTGCATCTTCATGCATACAAAGTTCAATTGACTCAGGAACTGAAGTCAGCTGACTATGCACAGTGAAGGGAGTTCGTTAATTGGGTATTGGAGAGAGAACAAAAAAGAATGCTGATTTTGCCAATAAAATCATCTTTAGTGACGAGGCCCATTTCCATCTTGACGGCTTCGTCAATAGGCAGAATTGTTGCATTTGGGGCGAGGAAAATCCTCGAGTGATTCACGAGAAGCAAATGCATTCTCAACGTGCCACTGTGTGGTGTGGATTTTGGGCTCGAGGAATAATTGCACCTTTTTTATGAAAATAAATCAGGTCAAGCGCAAACAGTCAATGGTGTTCGGTATCGTGAAGTGATAACCAGATTTTTCGTGTCTAGATTTGAAGAAATGAATGTGGAGGGGATGTGGTTTCAACAAGACCGCGCCACATCTTAACAGCCAGAGAAACAATTCAATTGCTGCATCAGTCATTTCCAGGTCGTGTTATTTCGCGTTTTAAAGACTAGAATTGGCCGCCTAGATCGTGCTATTCAACACCATTGGACTTTTATCTTTGGGGTTTTTTGGAGTCAATGCGAAATTGGACGCTGCATTAATGAAATATAGCAGCATTTATGCAAAACGGTCATGGAAAAATTCATTAAAAGGAGTATCTGGATGCTGTCAACGGTGACTTTTTTCTTTCCATGGCGACCGTCAAAAATTGGCTTTACAAGTTGCAACGAGATCGCACGTCACTTTTTGATGAGCTACGTCCAGTTGCCCAAAAACGGCTACGAAAAATGGTAACATGATAAGAATCCACTATATCGTATGGAAAGATCATTAGTTGAGGGTGTGCGAGATAGTTAACCAGTATAAGAATTTCAAAAATCGCATGGGTCGTATCCTGCATTACACTTTGGAAATGTGGAAGTCCAAGTAACAGTCGAAACAGAAGAACTTTGGATGTCAATCGGCGAAAGTGCTCTGGAGAAGGCAAAGACTGTTCCATATCGGCTATGGAAGATTATGACTGCCGCGCGCCGCTTTATTGAAAGTCACAAGTTCAGCTTCATCAACAAAAACAATATGCTGTATAATTCGGCCGATTCCACAACGGATTGTAGAAAATAGAGCGAAGGAATAAGAGTTCTTCTCCGTGATAACTCGGGGGCTCATGCTAGGTATAATACTGAAAAGTTAGCGACTTTACGGATTTGCACTGTTTGAGTCGTTCATACAAGCACTTATCTGAGTTACTGACTCATTACAAATTCCCTGCATAAACCTATTTTTCTTCTTCATAAAATATAAGCCATGCCAAGGACATCCTGTTCGTGGTATAAATAGACCCTCAAAATCGCAATAATCGTCAGTTGCCTACAGATCACTGTCCAGTAAACATCGAATAAACATCAGTCCTGTCAGCTACCAGCCAACATCGAGCAATTTCCAACCCACCACCACGCCGCCGATCAGTTAGCATAATAGGTGGACAGCCTATAAATAGCAAGCTACCAGCCTAGGAAAAATCAGGTGAATCCAGGAGCTCAAAGTGAGCAGACGTATTCTCCAGAGTGGTAATTATAAAACCAGACTAACCAGACTTGGAAGGGTTCTTGTCACACATACTAGCTCCGTAGCCAGTATTCGTTCCGTTGATTGACTCGAATCGTCCGTGATTTACCGGAATCGTTCGCGGTTTACCCGATTAACCAGATTCGTTCACAATTTACCGGATTCGTCAGTGATTTACTAGATTCGTTAGACATTTTCTGCTAACCAGCCATACTCTCCCCCGCCATCAAAGGCATTAATTTGATAAAGTCTGGCATCTTGCTCTTTTATCGAAAATGTGTGCCTTCGGAATCGATGAATCCCTACTTCATTGGATTAGAAACTTTCTTTCGAATCGTTCAATACAACTTGTAATCCAATAAATTGTTTCGCTGACGATAGCACCCTAAGCTTCTCATATTCGTTTCCAGATTCACATCCCTCCTCTTCGGATGTGGGACTGCAACGGCAAAATATAATAAGCTCATTAAACTCTGACTTAAACAGCATTGTCCAATGGGGAATTAAGAACCGTGTAGAGTTTAATTCTTTGAAAACTCAATGCTGTCTGGTATCGTTGAAGCGAAATATACCCCCCCCCGCCACTGTGGAACTTGCGTCAATGAGACCGAACATCTCGAGATTCTCGGTATGTGCATCAACTGACCAGCTCTTGTGGTCCGAGCACATATGCGACGTCCCCAAAAATGCCACAAGATGTTAAGGTTTCTTCGGACGGTGCAAACAATTTTTCTCCCCGTCTGATCTGGCTATTATCTATAAAACCTATATCCGTCCAAGGCTTGAGTACAATTCCTCTTGGATGGAATTCAAAAAAGAGCTGTTAGAATGATTGGTGATAGGGAGATCACTGATGCATTCACCACTTTAGACCACCGTCGTAACGTTTCGTGTCTCTCTCTCTGTATTATCGTTACTTCTACGGTAAGTGCTCTAGACCTAGAGAAATAGCCAGTTGCATTCCACCCCTTAAACAATTCAACCGTAATACCCGCGCTTTCAGGAATGCCCATCAGTTTACACTCGAGCCCAACTTTGGTCGTACGCTCAAGTATAGAGAATCGTTCTTTAGCCGTACTACGCGAATGTCGAACTCTCTTCCACACTCTGTTTTTCCCGATCATTGCAATGTTCAGGAATTTAAAACCAATGTACTCCGGCACCTCCTCTCTAGCCCCTTCCATCTTTCCTAAAGTACTCACTGTGTCTATGGCATAAAAAGGGTATAAAACCCCTTGAGTGTGTGCTCATTATATATAAAAAAAAAACGAGCGATAAGGAAACGGATCTCATCACATTTGATTATCCCGTTCCCGTTCCATTGGTTACCTGCAGTCATCCGTTTCCACCCATTTTCTGACCCTAATTTGCTGTCAAAGAGAATAAAAAAGCCGACTTATCCAACATAATACCGAAAACAGCTTCAGTCGGACTTCAACTCCAGGATTCATCAGTTTAAGACAACACTAGATTTACAATTTTTAATTAAACCATTGTAATAAACAAGAAGTTCACAACATTTCACTGATATTGAAGTGTCTGGTACTCTTTAATTCAAACCCTGGCAAGACCTTACCATAAGCCCTGTTGAATTAAACCATTCAGTACTACACCTACCATATTGTTATTTTCCCTGAAAGTATATTCCCGTTATCTTATCATACTTCCTCAATCTACTGTTATACAAGCGCTAGTCAACCCAAGTTCACAACCATCTCTCACGTCAAAACAAAGTCACCCTGTATTCAGCGCATGTCCTTACCATGTTACAAAGCTGAATAGTCGATACACAAACCATGCACGACAGCTATTTCTTGTTCAAAACATCATCTTTGTTCGAAAAACAGAAAATATAACATTTCTTCTTCGCGATTTGTTTCATTTCCCATTTGTATTTTCTTTATCTACTTGTTCTCATTTCAAAACAGCGCCAGTCTTTGTATGCCGTTCTCAGCGCGCGGTCGCAGTCCATTTTACCCGCTTCCATCAGTAGTTTCATTGAAATTTTATTTTCGGACTCAATTTCGGTGTATCGATAATTTTGTGATTTCGGATAGCGAAAGAGAAACAAAAAAAATCTATTCGTAAATAGTAGCCTTGATGACCAGAAAATTGATTTGTTTATAATTTTGTTTATAAGGTGAGATTTCTCGAGCAGAAGTTTCAATAAAACAAAGTGATCAAAGTGACTGTGAGAGTGACATTTTTGTATGCAAAGTGCAAATTTTTCATTTGACGTCTCGCCCAACAAATAGAACATCTTTAATTCTGGAGAATGTAAGTATTTTTGTCGCTGTGTGTGTCCCTGTCCAGTATATGCGCTCTGTATGTAATAATTTGCTATTCAACATTGCTATGCGGCGATTTTCAATTAGAATTCCAACCAACAATGAAATTGCTTATCATTCATCGCCAGTTAATAAAACAGAAAAAACGATCGTGCATGCTTGCTGCTTGTGTCATTAAGCCGGTATTTGAATATATTTAATAATAAGAAAAACCAACTTGCAATGTTCTTTTCGTAACAAGAAACGTCAGTGCATGGATTCGGTTTCCATGAAGAAAATAAATATCTGACGTTTGCGACTAGAAGAGGAAGTGAAAAGTGGTGATGGTTGTGATGTCGTTTGAACTCTCTGACTTTTTAGGTTTGATAACGTTACTAGCGACAATATTGAAATCTGTCACACAGAATATCGCAATATGAACCCCCAGCTGATAAGTTTGATTAGCGCGTTTTGAAATTAAATTTTAAATTAGAAGCAATTTGAATAGTGTTAGGTCGCCGAAACTTCTGGATGAGCCAAGCAGTGTCTAAATGAGAGTGCCGAGTGCGAAATAAGAACCGAGGGGAAATATGTAAACAAAAAACACATGATAGAAGGTATGGAAGGCAAATTTAATAGTACGAATGTCTGGCGGCTGCGTGGTTCAGGCTAGGTGATACGAGATGAAGTGTGATGCACTCCGGATGGGAGATAAGTAGGGAATACCTCCCAGAATAACGAGAACATGCGGTCACGTACGCATTTAGGTTTGTTGGAAGAAGGATGGTATAATCAATACAGGGTAGATATGAACTTCGGTGTTAAGTAACAACTGAGATGTTGAACAACCCTTAACGTTGATTTATTGATACAGAATTAGAGATAGGGAAAAAATGCTTAATTTTGAGAAACAAAGGAACCTTCATTCTCAACCAGAATACCGCTGGGATGCATTCCTTCCATAGTCTCGCGTTTTCAGGAAGTATCACTAGCCCAACTTCGGAGGGCTTGAAGTATAGGTACAGGTATTCGTTTTATAGCCGTACTTCGCGAATGTGGAATGCCTAATCGCAGTATTCTTTGTTGGAGTTATATTGTTTTACAGTTCCCCGTGAGTTGTGATCATAATATTTTACTGCTCCTCGTGATATGAGGTTGGAGTGTCTTACTACCCCCTGTGAGTTGTCACCACATTTGCCTGCCTCGAGTTGAGTTGTGGTTGTTATGTTTTAGCGTTTCCCTTGAATTGTGGTCAAGGAAAACTTCTTATTGGCGGATTCCAGAAGAAGGACACGAAAGGAGCACTTTGAAGTTACTGGACCTTCACAAAGACTAAGACTTCAGCTAAAACCTGATTGAAAACAACGCTGGTGCCGATGAAGTTAAGTGATTGTAATATGACTAACATCCAGTTTTGCCCAAGTAGCCCCCATAGAAAGTATGTCCGAAATCCGGTTTCTTTTCTGCCTGTTCGTCGGTAGGGCATAAGACATGGGGTCGCCTCCCAGACTGTGCACATACGTAGGCGATTAACTATGAAATAGAAAAACAAATGCCTTTCAATGAAAAAAGTCCTACGCTAAGCACTTCCCAGTTTGTTTCATACCACCATAGTAAAAAAAAAGTGGCGCCCAACGAACGATAACTTGAAAACTTACAGTATTACTACATTCCTAGGGAAGAAAGAATATCTACCGTCACTAACTACGAAATGTAGACCTGATTTATTGCCGTTATAATCATTTCGTAAGACCTTGTGCCCGCCTCATACTTAAACTATCCTTTCAATTAGCCGCCCATCATACAAAGAACTCATTGAGTATGACGTATTTGATCAGAAGTTATGGTACCCATATGATCAATTTCCATACCCTCCATCCAGCAGTTCTAGTAATTGGGAGGTCATGATAACTAGAGTAAAAAATTAAACATTTAAAGGCTGAGTTCAGGTTTAAACTGAAGCCGCACGCTTCCTAACTTGATAATCAATATAATTTGCTTTCATTTTATGAGCAGATCTCAATCGGCTGCAATTTTCTCGGAGACCATATTCAGGGTCTTTTGTGCATCCATATAACTGGAATATCCATAATCGTAATAGTTTAACCTTTTATCTTTTCCTTATACCTCCTCATTACCGGTGGAGTGAAGAAAATTTGTTTTGCATCTCACACGCCTCTTCCAGCCTTATCGTGTGTCTCTATGATTCGCATTGTTAGGCAAGCTCAAGCCGAGTAACAAGCCACAAAATAGAAGAAGAAGAAGCAAGAAAACGACGAACGGAAAGTGTGTTACGCCAGATCTGGTCCAATCGAAAACCCAGACACACATAGAAAAGTGTCTAGTGAGTTGGTTTTGGTGTGGAAGCGGTTTTGGTGTGTCTGTTTTGCTAAGGCGAGAAGTGTGACGTATGAGAGAGGTTCGCCTAGATCTCTCAAGCTGAATTGTGGATTGATTAATTGGCTCGTTCCGGTGAGATCAACACACATGTAAAACTGATCAGCTTCACTGCGCGAACAATACTCGACTTTTAGATACTGTATCTTTGTGTTTATCTGCGTTTCAGTATATTTGACACGGTTTTTAGGTTTTTCTTTTGATCAATATCTTCGAGATGTAATATTGGGTGTCTTCACAAGTATGGTTTCAAAACGGAAGTGTTTACAAATCACAAGCGGTGAAGCTTTACTTTGTTGTTGACATAAAAGATATACCCTATCATTTTATTTGATTAATTGAGTGTAATTTTAAGTGCTGTTTGTAATAAGTTAACAAAAACAGTGAATGTGCATTCTTCACTCTTTTGTTTGGAGCTAATTTTGACAATTAGTCAAGCATCGAATGGGATGGTTCAGTTAACTGTTTAAAAAGGTGTTAGGGTTACGCCATAATCAAGCTTGCATTTTGAAAGAGCAGTATTGGAACTTTTTAACTATTATGTCTTACTTATTTACTTACTTATGATTGTGCTGCAGTCCAGGTTGGACCAGGGCCTCATTCAACAAGCGTCTCCAGGAAGCTCGGTCCCTAGTCTCCAGTTTCGCACGCCAAGTTCTTCTTCGTCTCCATTCTCCATTATGCAGCCTGGACCAAAATCATTTGAAGATTTTTTCTCTCAAAGCAGTCCAAAGCGTTTTTATTCGACATTGTAATTGACATTGACATTTCACAGTACTTCACACATGAATGTAATGAACTACAGACACTGGCGACTGAGAACATATCGGCTGGAGATTGTAATGGTCCATGTCTCTATACCATATATAAGGGCGGGAAATGAGGGTTTTGTAAAGTGACATTTTAGTTGCTCGAGAGAGGAGTTTATACTACTCGGACGTTTGAAAGATCGTGCGTCAGGTGTTGACGTTAGAGTTTTTGGACAATCTTTTCAAGTATGACGTTGAAGAAATCTCATGACAGCTCATCGTCTTGTCTAAAACCTTGTCGTCTAAAGCGTCCATTAGGTTTCTTCCGACCATGATGGAACAGCGTGTGTTTTCCATTGTTATCTTACACAGATGGACGAGTTTTTCTGGGATGCTAAAACTAGACATTGCTCTATAGACGGTGTCATACGCGGCCTTGAAATGGATGAAAAGGTGGTTAGCATCGATTTGAAGGTCCTGGCTCTTCTACAAGATCTGCAAGAGTGACTATTTGATCTATTGTGGACTTTCCGAGTCTGAAAACACACTGATAAATACCTATCAGGTTGTTGACGAAAGGCTTCAAACGTTCAAACATACACTGAAAAAACAAACGGTCGTTAATATAAGAAACGACGTTTATTGACTGGTTATTTATTGTCACAATAAAATATTTCTT
>CAKKXW010000003.1:70175518-70201375 GCA_920937365.1 Sphaerophoria rueppellii | reverse complement strand
AATTTGTTTTAAGACATGACTTTTAAAAGCCGTCTGCCCAAATTTGACAAAATTGAAAAAATATAAAATAAAATAAAAGTTATATATTTTAATGTTTAAAAGGATTCTCTCATAATTGCTCTGCTATATTTCAGTGCTTTTTGGCAATAATTGTATAGCGTATTCCAGTCAGCGCCGTCTAAAATCGTTTTCATCTCAGATTCTTCCAAAACTGCTTTCCCAAAAATCTGCAACCTGAACTCTAGTAATACAGGGCATCTTCCCAGGAAGTGATAAACGTTCTCCCTTTCTCTGAGGTTGCAAAGTGAACAAAGAATAGTCTTCTCTATGCGGGATGAAGTTTAAGTCTATCATTTCTCCTCTGATTTTGAAAACTGTGGATATTAAATCATTTGAAAATTTTTCGTTGAAATAGTTTCTTTCGCACAAATTATGGTTAAGGTTCGCATATATTTCTCGGTAGAATGAACTTCGCACTTTTTCAATGCTCTCCGCTCGTATTTTTTCATCGACTGCTGTAATCAAGTTATCAAACTTTTCTTTCCATTGAGGTATATTATCCAAGGTTATATCCAAGTTGCATTCGGAGAATTCTGCTAATGACTCCCATTCCTTAAAAAAAAACAGAGTTTTCTCCCCAATTACATGACTTGCTATGCGTTTGGTCAACCTGTCTTCACTTAACGACATAGTTTTTGTAATGAAGTCTAGATGTAGTTTCAATGTTTCTATAAACAACGGTGAAATACCAGTTTTAACGAGCAGCATATTGTTCGGAGAACACTGTGGTAGCTTGAAAATGCGTTTGAGGAAAAATCGAAGTAGTTTTTCTACTGAATCGTATTGTTTATACCCCCACACTTGTGCTTCATAGAGAATAATTGATTTGGATACTGCCTGAAAAATTCTATATTTTATTTTTGCAGAAATATGTCTATATCCTCTAGGCAGTTTTTCCAGGCTGCGCTAATGGCTGACTTAGCTGCGATGAGTTTTTCCTGAATATGCTGTTTAATATTCATATTGTTGCGCATATTCATTCCCAGATTTTTGTATGACTTTTCAGTTTCTATCTCTTGGCCATCAAGGAACCATTTTTCATTTCTTGTGTATCGTCTTCCCCCTTTTCTAAAAACCATCGTTTTAGATTTATTTATATTAATTTGCAGTCTCCATTCATCGCAATAATTATTGAGCTGATTGATCATGCCCTTGTAAGCGCTGTGGTTGTATGCGTCTATCGTGTCCAAGCCGTCGGTGTTTGGTTTCCATCCTCGATGATAGCATATACTTCGTTTTGTCCTCATTCACCACTTAACCCATTTTTGCCGCTTGTGTCTCAATCCTCACAAAAGCGCCATTGACATCACTCTGTGTTCTTCTCATTATATCAATATCATCGGCGTAGGCGGAAGTTGAACAGACTTTAGGAAGATAGTGCGTGGTGTATTGACGGTGGATTTTTGCAATATCTTCTCTAGGACAATGTTAAAGAATTCGCATGACACTGCATCGCCTTGTCTGAAACCTTTTTTGACATCGAAAGATTCCGTAAGCAAGTTTGGTCGATGGTTGACCTTACCATTAATATTAAAATATTATCTATTATTCAAACGAATTTTCCTAGCTTTCTGAGCAGCAAAACAACCAATATTTGCATCGAAATTCAATGTCCTTGCCGAAGAAGCAAGTCCGGAAACCCGATATTGTGATGATCACGAACGATTAACAACACATGGGAATAAATAGAATCGATCAAACTCAAGTGCGAAAGTTCCGCTTTAAAAATGGCTTCATATCTTTCGCCTCTTGATACACATGTGAGACTTTTTAAATTTTTAAGCTCAGATTCGTTCATTGTTGAAAACTGCTTTACAAATTAAAATATCGCATTCAAATTTTGGATGGTATAAAACCGACGAGAAAATCCAGAGATTATTGAATCAACTATGACGTAAAAGGTGTTTCTTTTGAAATTTATTTCTTCGTCTGATTCAGTTTGCCCCATGGCTCCTCGATTTTCTCCAAAATGTCAGAAGGCAATCAGCCTTTTTTGGTTTGGACGAGAACGATTCTGGAACATCCAACAATCCAGAAGCAACTGCTTTGCACTCAGATAAAATATGATCCCATCTATTAAGAATAAAATTCAAATCAGTGATCGAATTGTTGAGATTTTGAATACGTCGCACAGTTGTCCAAAATGACTTATCTCGTTGCAAAAATCATAACTTTTGAACGGATTGAGATAGCGGTACAATTTTTTTTTTTTTTTTTAGTTTTAAGGAAATTTCTAGGGCTGTTACACCAATAAATTTCATTAAAATTATTTCACAGGGTGTTTCGGAATCATCGGCCGAAAACAGATTTTCTCAAAAAACTAAATTTATAGAAAAAAGAATTGAAGTAAAACCTTAAAAATGGTCTTTTGTTTTTCAAATGTTGATAAAAACAAAATGATGGCCCCTAAGTGTTTATAGGGTGTTCTAAAATAAAATTAATCACAATAGTGGATGCGAAAATTTGGCAAAGAAACTTTTTTTTTGCTCTAAGCGGTCAATAATAATGGTTTATACCTTTTTAAGTGACATATTTTATGTGAAACAGTAAAGTTAAAAAATAAACGGACCAAAAATTAAAAAAAAAAATCAAGTTTAATTAAAAACATATAGGAAAGGCCTCTATCTTAGCTTCCATTAACTCATTATAACTTGAAAATACGTCAACGTTATGGCTTCGCAATGGTTTTCGCATCAATTTGTATTTTTCCTTAGAAAGTTCCATATCCAAAAACAAGGCAAGTGCAGTCGGATCATCATATTTTATTGGATCCCTTTGAGGTGTAGGAATACTCACTTTAATCCGCTGCACTCGTAATGGGCTAGCACTCAGAACAGCTTTTGTGATGTCCGCTTTTGCCTTATTATTATCCTTGTTATATTTCATATTTCATATATATATTGCTCGTAGTTTCCATTAGTTTCCTTCTTTTGGTGTATTCCGAACATGCCTGCAAGGATTTCGAAGGCCTTCCTCTTGATGTACTTGGCATGTCACTGTCTTCCATTTAAACTTCTTGTATAGTAAATGTTCCATTCAAAAATTCTTAATTTTTAGTGAGGAATCTTCCTTTGTGTCTACTACTTCGTGTCCATTTTTGCTTAAATAGAGCGTATAACTTTTGAAGTTTCTTTTTAATTTCTTCGTTAACACTAATTTCTGCGTATTGATTCTGAAACAATTGCACAAATTCTTCAAAATTCGAAGCATTGCGAAAATGTTCCAAAAGGACTTTGTTTGAAATATTCATATTCGAATTAAATTAACACGATCCGGTCTTTAGTCAATTGTTTTGAAAACTAATGAAGTTTATCCATTGTCAAAGTTTATATAACAAATGAACATGCACACGCACAAGGATTATCTTATCTGTGAAGTTTAACCTACCCAAAATACATTACTTATTAGCTCTTTTATTGGGTAAGTGAAAAAAAATAATAATTTGTTTTTGTGTTATTTAACACTGCAGTTAGGCTGCGTCCGTCAATTCCATTTATGTGTTTTTGAACAACGATAGTAACTTAGAGGTGCTTTTTCCGTCAATTCCTTTGTTTGGCTGGAGTTATAGCTATTTCACGGGTGCCAAGCCGATCATCAGACTCCTTTATTAGTGGTGCTGTCTAGTTGTTCTTTCATTTCAATCGAAAAACTTTTTGAGTTCACAAGGGATTTGAACCTAGGAGGCTAGGACCAGCCAGTTGAGAAGCCAATGCACTACGCACTGCGCTAACAACTCCACTGATGTTTTGGTTTTGAGGAGCTTGTAAAAATGCATGTCTATTCATTGCAAATGATAAACAATATAAAGTCTGCAATGGGAAACCAAAACATCAGTGGAGTTTTTAGCGCAGTGCGTAGTGCATTGGCTTCCCAACTGGCTGGTCCTAGGTTCAAATCCCATGTGAACTCAAAAAGTTTTTCGATTGAAATGAAAGAACAACTAGACAGCACTACTAATAAAGGAGTCTGATGATCGGCTTGGCACCCGTGAAATAGCTATAACTCCAGCCAAACAAAGAAATTGACGGAAAAAGCCATTGGTGGAAGCACCTCTAAGTTACTATCGTTGTTCAAAAACACATAAAAAAGAAAAAAAAATAATATTTCTCTCTACCTATTTTATTGGACCAAAAAATAAGGATAAATAATTCAATATCCTTCAACCTTAAATATAATTAGTAGGTAATAAAAAATGTATCTCTTGTTTACCTAGTTTAAGATTTATAATAATCCTTTTCGCTTATTAATTTCAGGAATCTACTTCAATAGGAAAATGAAAATAGGCAGATTATA
Source organism: Sphaerophoria rueppellii (assembly GCA_920937365.1). NCBI lineage: Eukaryota > Metazoa > Arthropoda > Insecta > Diptera > Syrphidae > Sphaerophoria > Sphaerophoria rueppellii. The sequence goes on along the minus strand of CAKKXW010000003.1, from coordinate 70,197,022 downwards.
AAAATTGGTAGATATGGTAAAACATTTTGCAAAACCTATATCAATTTATATCCGCAATAAAATCCAAAATAATATTTTTTTTATCCTAATGCAAAAAAAAAATAAAATTTCATCCGTTGCTGGTTTTTACAAGTATCATACATTTTATGATACTTGTGGGTCTTTCGACAAACTTATGAATGACTTTTTTATTCATTATTATTATCATTATTAAAATAAAGTAAGAAAATGTTATGTTTACGACGCATTTTTCGAAAAAAACTGACATCAAAGTCAAAAATTATCACGGACAAGAACAACGGAACATCCTTCAAAAAATAATATCTGACCAATAAAAAAAAAGATAAAAAATTGTAAATGCAGTTACAATGCATAGTATTTCTTCTTAAAATTAAAACCTTAACATCGTTGCTAGCATTACTATTAACAGAGAACTAAGCGTTTACGTGGATCAAGGTATGGCAAAGTAAGCGTTTTCTCAAGCCTTTATTTTTTTTTTCAAAGTACTAAATCTCGGCAGTGCGCGAGTATGCGCAGCTAAATATTTTTCTTAAAAATATTTTGTTTGCTGTTTTTGAAGCTCTGTCTATATTTCTCTTATTAATAAAAAACAAAACAATAAAAATAAAACATCAGATTTTGTATTTTTGCCACAAATTTTCCCTTTTTGGACAACTGTGCGTCGTAGAACCTCCCATAAAAACGAAGACATCAGAATGTATTCAAATTTGTGTATTTTATAACGCTGCTTCTAATGATGTTCTTAGTTTTTTTAAGATGATTTGCAAATAGTTTTTGATTCTAGTGACTACATTTTGTAGAAAGCTTATAGAACATTCCGTTGAATCTACTCGACACAAGTTAAAGCTATGAGCTACACATGGTGAATACAAGGCATTCGAATTCATTCCGTTGTTTCGAGTTCCTGGGCCACTTATTGGTGGTCACAAAAAAAAAAAGCTTTATTATAACTTTCTTTCAATAGTTCAGAGTTTGTATTAAATATTGACAAAAACGTATGCCAATAATAATAAGCAGGGGCCCTGATCTGCAAGCGTGAGACTGATTGATTGGTAGATTACATGCAAACAGGGGCCAGGTTGCGAAATTTTCGGGTCCCCAGAAAAACGTTGAAATAAGTATGTTAATGATGAATATGAATATTTATACTATTGCTTCAAATTTTTCGGGCCAGATCAAAGTTAGACACTCACGACTATTATTTCATGTTTGCTTAATAATCTCCTCTTTTTTTGTTGCTGAGCGCACTCAGTTTTTTTTTTTTGTGACCCTTTTGTAAGCTGCTTTTTTACTTGAAATGCCTTAGTGGCTTATAGTTGGGATGCCACTTTTCCAGAAACCAAAGATACACATGAGTCCTTCCGGCTTCCTGTTAATCTCATCCAATACCATCACCTGACCAACTTGGCACACTTGGAAGCTCCACTTGGCTTTGGTTTCTTTAGTCACTTCCAAAGCCATTGTCTTTTGTTATTATAAATTTTGTCTCCAAACATTCACCTTTGTTCTTTAAGAGACGGAGTTCATTGCAGTTTTGATTTCTATTTTTAATTGAAAACCATTATAATAATACTTGCATTTCATTATAATTAAATCAAATTGTCTTAACACATGAAATACCCTCATCTCAAACTTAAAAAAATTCTTCTTTCATTTCAGCAAAGTCGAAGAATACCGCAGAGAACACACCGAAGCATCAGCTGACATCTCCACCTACGTTTCAAATCCCATCAATGCATATTTACTCACAAAAAGACTCACCTCCGACTGGAAACAGGTGGAGAATCTAATGGCCCAAGATGTTGGCAGTGGTAAGCTATCCATCTCATAGATTACCCAAATTGCAATACATTCTGTCCCGCGTCCCCTCGAGAAAAATTCCAAACAATTTTGTTGTTTTGAATGTCAACTTACAACATTTCATTTGGTTTTCTTTCCTTAGAATTCCTAAAAAACATCACAAACTATCGAAACGTTCTGAAATTCCCATCCGATGAGGATCTTAATGGAGCTGCTGTAGCATTGATGCGATTACAGGACACATACAATCTGGATACGTCAAGTGTGGCCCGAGGACAGCTCAATGGCGTGCAATACAGGTAGATAACGATTTAATACCCTCTGTTTACCCCTTGAACACTCTTTCGGGTAGAAAAGAGTAGTTTTGACATTTTTATAGATACAATCCTCATGGTTCATTTACAAAACGATTTCAATTCTCTTTTTTGTCTCTTTCTCTCTCCCTCGCCTTGAATGTATTTTGTAAGCGCAGCACGGAAATGTCGTCGGATGATTGTTTTGAAATGGGACGACAGTCATATGTAAATTCAGACTATTATCATACGGTACTTTGGATGCAGGAAGCTATGGCAAGACTATTGGAGGAGCCAGTTAATAGGACGACAAGTTTTAGCAAAGCGGATGTTCTCGAGTACTTGGCATTCTCCACGTACAAGCAAGGTATGCCTTTAGGAATACTAAGTTATGTTTTTTCTTGTCTCTATTTTAATTTTTTTGAAAAAAAAGCTGTTTTCTGTTGAAAAGGGTGTGCACCTGGTTTTCGAGAAGAAAACCGTCCATCGATATAATCCTCTCAAGTCGTGACCGTTCATCGAGTTAGATGTGAACGACACTCAGGGATTATAACAGAAGGTAGTCTGGATATATTGAAGTGATTTTCTTTAAGAATTCAAAGTAAATGGTTGAAGGAATGAATAATATTCAATTTTTCAAGGGTTAAGTGGAAACTCTTGTTTGGATGGTCCCACTTATGGAATGCTTATTTATTTCGAAGGAAAAATAATAATTCGAATCACGTGTGCCAACTTTCTCATAAATTTGTTCAATTAGTATGAAAATATTTATTTTTAAAAAAGAAATCCTTTTTTTGTCTCATTTAAGTATCATTATCCAATGAAGCACATCTTCCACTGAATATGGACCAATTGTTATTAACTTTATCCCCATTTTTTGTCAATGTTTTCGAGGATTCAAATGAAATATTTTAATCATGTCTGCGTGTGTGTATATTTTGCCTTCACTTAAATAGATGTAGGCCTACTCTTTGGGGTAATTTTAAACCATGTTCTAGATAGAATGGTTTTTCAATAGAGACGCTACAAAAGTAGACCGATAGGGACAGCAAACGACGCCATATTTTTCCCACTCTCATGACATTTCTCTTCAGTAAAGTTTGCCATTTCATCATATTAAAAGTATAAGATCCAACAACGAGTCGAAATTATTAAAATTTACTACCGAAATTCGGAGTCAGTGGTCAACACTTTAAGAGCGCTACGTACAATTTATGGTCGTCATAATCGTCCTGCCAGATCAACAATTGAGCGTCTAGTGGAAAAATTTGAATCGACAGGCTCAGTATAAAATGTTCCCGTACCAGTGAGACAAAGAAGAGTGCCCGTAGTATCGAGAATATTGCTGCCGCTAGCGCATCAATTGCGGAAGACCCAAATCAGTCTCTCACACGTCGTTCGCAAGCGTTGGGCATCTCTGTGACGTCGTTGTGGCGAATTTCGAGAAAACATCTTGGCCTACATCCTTACAAGATCAAATTGACGCAAGAACTGAAGCCGCTTGATCACCAGAAGCGTCGTACGTTCGTGAATTGGGCTGAGCAACAACTTAAAAATGATCCGGATTTTCATCAAAAATTCATCTTGAGCGATGAGGCTCATTTCTGGCTGGATAGCTTCGCCAATAAGCAAAATATGCGTTACTGGTCAGGCAGCAATCCACATGTGCTTCACGAGGCACCATTGCATCCCGAAAAAATCACTGTGTGGTGCGGTTTACATGCTGGTGGTGTCATTGGGCCGTACTTCTTCCATGATGATCAAGACCAGCACGTTACTGTGAATGGGAATCGCTTCCGCTCAATGCTTACCGATTATTTTTGGAATGAATTGGATGATATGGACTTGGACGATATGTGGTTTCAACAGGACGGTGCCACATATCACACAGCGGGCCAAAGAATCGAATTATTGAGAACGAAGTTCGATGAGCGCATTATCTCCAGAAATGGACCTGTGAATTGGCCGCCTCGTTCATGCGATTTAACGCCGTTAGACTATTTCCTGTGGGGCTACGTCAAATCTATGGTTCATGCCAACAAGCCAGCGACGATGAATGAACTTCGTACGAATATCGGACGTGAAATTGCAGCAGTATCGGCCGATTTATGCTTGAAAACTGTTGAAAATTGGGTTCAGCGTCTGGACTTCTGAAAGCGTGCCCGTGGTAGCCATGCAAAAGAAATTGAGTACCATACATAATGGCATCAAATGTACTTCCACAGGAATAATGAACTTCATTGATATCCAAAACCGTTTTTGTAGCGTCCCTACTGAAAAACCCTTTATAAGTTCTCATTCACAGCCGTGAGAGTTACTTTGATGATCTGCAAATAGTTACTCTTACGCATAATTTCTCCACAAGGTTCTAAATTGCCTTGAAACTCCATCTAGTGAATCTGTATTTAACTTAAGGCTTCAAAAATCTTCTCTAGAACTCGATTTAGAATCATCACAGAGCACTACTCACTTAGAACTTGTTGTTTTTAGAAATACCCGGCAGTATTTTTTGACAGACATTTCCGTTATAATATCCTTGAATTCAAAACCTTTATCAGTACGGAGAGACTGAAGCTGAAGAAAACCGCCTATAAAAAGTGATTTTTCGTAAAAAAAAAGAGATCCATTTTAGTACTAGTGATCTTTACCTTTTATGCTTTTTAATTTATTTTCTGAATGTGAAATAGGTATAACAAAGTCTTAAATCGGAGTTTTAATGCCTTAGAACTAGATGAAGTACTGAATTATAACTCAAATGAGTTCAAAAATTTCACTAACTAGAGCTAGAACTTTGTCACGAAATCGGGCGTTACTAGAGCAAACAGCTGACTAACTGTTCAAATCATCTAACAATGAAAGGGGTATGTATTACCATTATACTATACTAACTTACTTACCTCAGGTCGCGCTACCGTCCGCTGTGGACTTGGGCCTCAACCAAACCTCAAGTCTCCGCCAGCTTACTCGGTCCCTAGCTAGCTGATGTCCTCTTCCACTTGGGTGCGCCACCTGAGTCGCGGTCTTCCTCCCTACGTCCCTCGGAAATAGTGTCGAAAGCTTTCCAGGTCGGAGCATTGGTGTCGATGCGCTTTAAATGACCGAGCCATCTGAGTCTTTCTACCTTGACCCTGCTGGCTAGCTCCGTGTCGTTTCACAACAAGATTAAGCTTACTGCTGAATCCATAGATACCCCGAAGAACTTTCCTCTCAAAATATACTGAGGCACATTTATCCGATTTTGTCAGTTTCATGCTTCTGCACCAAACAAAAAGACTGGAATCTTAAGGGTGTTATAATATTTTACTTAAATTGATCGATAGACGACTTTAATACAATTGATATCTAAGCCAGAAGAAATAACGATTAGCAAGAATTCTTCTTCGTCTGATCTCCGTCGATGGTGTTACTATCTACTACCTCGAAGTTATATGCGTCTATTCTGACGTTCTGTCCAAGCCGTCTTCGGTGTCGGGTGTCCATTACCGATGATAGCATATACTTCGTTTTGACCTCATTCACCACTAAACCAATTTTTGCCGCTTCTGTCTCAATTCTCATAAACACGCCATTGACATCATGCTGTTTTTTTTCCATTTTATCAATATCACTGGCGTACGCGGGAAGTTGAACAGACTTTTGGAAGATAGTACCTCTGGTGTTGACGTTAAAGTTTTGCACCATCTTCTCAAGAAAAATCGCGTCGCCTTTTCTGAATCCTTTTCTGACATTGAAAGATTCCGTAAGCTCGTTGCAAACCTTGATGGCGCAACTTGAGTTCTCCATCGTCGATTTGCACAAGCGAAGGAGCTTGGCAGTGATGCTGAAACTAGACATAGCTTAATATAGTTCGATTTTGTAGATGCATGATGGGTATCGATTTGGAGTTCATAGGTTTTTTCCAGTATCCAGCCGCAAAGTGAAGCCATTAATAAAGAATGTTACAGTTTTTCATACTCCTTTTGCCCGGTCCATCTCATTGCATTTTCTGAGAGAACTAACATTCCACGTGCATATCCGAAATTCGTTATGCTTTAAACATTTGCTTGGGTCGTCATCAAGAGCAAGAACCGAAAAAACTGCTCCTTTGTACGACTTAGGCTCCAAATATGTCGCAATAGCCCGTTAGAGTGCTCACCAAGTAGTTCGACTAACTGGAACTGAAGACGCCACCAGTGATTCCAACAAAAAAGAAATTCTTTCGCTGTCGTCGTTTGTTGGAAGTGCCTTTGTGGGAACATCAAAGGACAACAAATAATACTTCTTCAGCCTGGCATAGATACCTGATTTATAGTAAGGAACAATCTCACCTGGGTTATGTGAACGCTAGAGCAAATAGATCCAGACTTTGGTCACTGACTCAGCTTGGTGTTAGAAGTATGGGTACGTTTCTTAATTACAAATGACGATGCTGCTTTTTGGATCATAGATGATTGTTGGATGAAGTTCAACGAAGATTGTAGCGCCATTTTTCATTACTTCCAATACCCTTAAAATATATGATTCTCAACTCAGAAGTTCTAAATTTTCACACAGATCATTTACACACGGAACGCGGTAGAGCGATAGGCCGCACTTTATTGAAAAGTTTTTTTTTGGTTTGAAACTTGGTAAAATGAAAATCCAGCTTGATGTGAAAAGATGTAAAACTGAATAATGTCAGCCAATGATAGGAAAAAATTTAAAAACTTGTTTAAGAAGACACAACTGAACCCCGGTTCACGCAAGTTAAATTAATAAAACACCGGTTTAACTTTGTAACGTGTTTATTGATTGTCCAAATGAGACTGATGTGTCAATCATAATTTATAACTTACGCTTCTTAACTCTAAGCAGCAGACACTCAGGTCAATGCATTCAATTTCCTATGGCCTTCGGATATTTAGATTTTCCCATAGGAAAGAAATGCATTGAATGTCTACTGGTTCGGGTTACGAAGCAACACAAATGTTCCGTCGTCAAGTTTGCTGACTTTCATTTGTGTAACTCGCATGAAGATAAGCACTTTTTGCTCTAGTTCTTCCTTGACTTTGAAGATGGGGTTCTCATCATTACTTCACATGGGGTTCTTTTCAATAGAAACCTCCACGATGATTTTCCACTAACTCATAAAACTAAGTGACACATCATGATAATTTACGCATTTTCCATACATCGCTTGTTTGAAAGGAAACAACACAAGGCAAAGCGCACAAATAAAATTATCCTACATTAGTAGCAGCCTAGACTTCATGGTTAAGCTTACCAACACGAAAAATTAAACAACTATAAGAAGCCTCTATATAAATGAGACTCCCATTTAATTTCATCTGAACTTTCATCATTAAAAACTTTCCTGGCTCTGGTGTAGTTAAACGGATTTAATTTCCATGCGAAGTAATGAAATAAAAACTGCGAAATTAACAAGTTGACTGGCGGTTACCTTGCCTTGTGGTTTTGTTACAAGAAACAGGAGTTCCCTTGACGTGCGTGAATCGTCGTCTCGTCGGATACGTTCTCTACCTGATGCAAAAAGATTTCTCCTCATTACGAAACTTTAACACAGCAGAAAGTTCTTTGAAGGATTTTCATTTCCCGAGAAATTCCTCCTCGTTAAATTAAATGTATCTGATTCTCTGTGCATTTATGATCCCTAACTAGGAGTAGAATAAAACATAATCCTCTGTGAGAAGTGGTATTAAACCAAATGAATAAAAAAAACAATAATCCTTAAACCATAGAAGTCCTCAAGACTAATGTGTTTGAGGAGAGGAGCTCCAAAATTCCTTGGGGTGGATTAAAAATATTTTAACTTTCCTCTTTATTGCGAAAGTATTAATTTTTGTGCTCCTCAAATTGGATTACAAAACTGTCACTCGTTCTCACAAAGTGGATTGGATGGTGGAGGTGGATGTGGATCTGGATCAGGATTCAGGAAGCAAAAATAAATTTAAGAAAACACAATATCCAATATTGTTCTCTCCATTTTTAGCAGCGTCAAACCCAAGGCCACATAATTCAGAATTTATTGCGTAGTGACACACGTGCAAGGATGGAAGGAACTCCTGTTTGCTCTTATATTGGATTTCTTTTCTTGTTCTTTTTTTGTTCGTGCTAACCTTGAGACTGGGTGAAGTTCAAGGATCGGCGCATAAATTATTGTTTATGCTGGAATATTAATTTCGAACAAAAAGCTATTTGTTCATTAGTTTTGACATTCGAACTGGGATGTAGGTGCGAAAAAGGTCATCATTATTTTATAATTCCATAAGCTCAGAGGCTAAGGTAACCATAATCTTATCATCTAACCAAAGTGCTTTACAAAGTAATGGAAACGCTGGTGAAAATGAAGTTAATAGGAACAAGGTAAGTCGTCTATTGTTTCGGTGTACTGTTACTAGATTGAATAGAAACCTGGGTTCGGGCATTGTGATAATGAAGAGAAGAGAGAAGAATCATGGTTTTGAAGAGTAGAATTTTCCAGCAATTTTCGGAGCAAAGTTCATTGTTAGAATTTGTAATTTGTGGATAGACGTGCTATTTTTCCGAGTAATTTAATTAACTTGATATTCGCTTTGATGTCTGGATGGTGGGCTTCAGTGAAAAGTTTGCCCGGTTTATTGTTATCAACTTTGGAAATATTAAAGACTGGGATATGATGACGTGGTTGGCTTTCTGCGAATGTTATGATTCTTAGACAGTTTTAATTAGTTGAGATAAATAAATAGACCACCCACCTGACCTGCTGTACACAAATTTGTTTAAAATGTTCGTTAGATTGATATGATTGTGGACACCTATATTTGTCTCCGCCAAGCACGCCATTGTGCATAGACAAGGTTCTGCAGCCGATAGTGCGAGACTCAATACACGATATAACTCGCAATCAATCTCAATAGTTCAAATAATAGCTTGAGGAGAATTCAGGATCAAGATCATAACTATCTCACGTAACTGCTTCGTTGCGCTGAACTCAAACATCAGGCGGTAAGTCACGAATTTGTTGGTGTTTTTGCAGTTGCTACAAATGTTTTATAGGTCTACGTGTTTTCTTCGCGGTTGTTTACTCTCATACTACCTATTAGTCAGCTAAACAAGATATGCTCAACGGTCTTCACTTCTACTTATCAGCGGGTAAAATGCCCCTTATAGCACTGATCGGCAGGTACAATGCCTCTGATAGAATCGGAAGGTGTAATGCGCTTAGTGACACGTATGGTATAATGCTTCTATTTGCACAGGTACAATGTCCCTGGTGGAATGGATCGGCAGGTATAATGAATACCCTTGGTGAAACAGATCGGAAGGTTTAGTGCTCCTTAGCCCCTTAGCACTTATCGGCGCGTGTAATGCCCCTAGTTGCACTGATCGACAGGAACAATGCCCCTGGTGACAAGGAGCTTGTGGCATCGAACAGTAGGTACCAAAACTACTGGGGGAAATCAATGCGGAAGCAACTGCTTCCTTGTCACTGGCTGGATGGGGCAATTTCCAGTAGTAAAATGGGAGCAATATTTCAGGCTAACTTTGAGCAATATTACAAAATTGATCCTAAAATATTATTCAGTAGTAGAAGTAGAAGTGATTTAAGTACGATAATTGGTAGGCTTGCTTATAATATTTTCCGAAGGGAGGTCCTCAACCATCGTTGTAGCGGTCTTCTGCGACATCCTTCCAAGTTGGAATCGAATACTCAACGAATCAGAGCATTTTTTATTTCTATTCGCTCTACATGACCCAACCACCAAAGTAATTGGACATTAACTTTTTTGACAAGGTCAGTATCGCTGAACAGCTCGTATCGTATGCACATGGGACCAAAATCAATCGAAGCATTTTTTCTCGAAGCAGCTCAAAGCGTTTTCACCCAATATTGTCAATGTCCATGTCCCTGCACCAAACATGAGGACCGATCAGTAACATTTTACTTGTTCTTGTTGTGAGAGGACCTTACTTAACAATTGCGTTCTGAATGCAGCGATTGACATGAGTGATTCTTCGTTTGATACCAGCCCTTGGGTTTTTGAACTTATAGAGGATCCTTGTTTAGGTACGTCGATAATAAGTGGCCTTCCTAGTTGGTACCATTAGTCTTGCTTGATCCGTGGTGGATTTTCAAGGTCTGATAGTATATATCAGGTTGTTTACGAAAATCTTCTGCAAGCTTAATTAAATACAGGTCTTCTCTATGCTTTGCTGGAATTTGGGTGCACTTCTTCACCGCTTAATACTAAGTTTGGTCTTTATTAATCATATTGAGCTTGGATGAATTTAAATCTTGGACGTTTGAGTGCTCTTCAAATTCATTGAAACAGAAACTACCCAGACCATGTGTCCTAGTACGACAGAGAACTATAGAGGATGAGATATGGCAGTATCGTTGAAGCTTCCGCTTTGTTACCCAAAGGTAAAATTCAAATCGATTGTCCGTTGAGAAGCACGAGATGATGCTTTTTTATTGGGTTCTTAAAGTTAGAACAGTAAAATAAATAAATAGAGTGGCGCTATAGCTCTTGAAGAGCCAAGGCCTAAGTGGCTTACTCTCATCAATAATTCTTTGAGTGCATGTGAAGAATTGAGAGGACCTACAATTTGACGCTTATTCCGAACGGTGAAAATGAGAAGCATTTTTTCATGACAGGACAGATTGATACTCTTGGAAGTTTTTGTCAGTTCTTCGCAAGAAAAATGAAATAACAACTAAGTCATGGGCACTTACAGTAAGAACAAAACATGAGGTAATCTTCTTAGAAAAACTGCGTGGCGGCGGCCGGCGGCGACGCCTTCAATATTTTAGTTTCATGACATTTTTCTAAATTGTTCGTAGTTCGAGTTGGGTAACGTTAAAGTGTATTGACTTGTGTGTAACATTATCGTTAAAGGCGTAGATTCAGAACCAACACGGTTTTATTTCATCTTTTAGGGTATTGCCTCTATTGAGGTACCTTCTAAAAAGCTTCCAATAGCATCATTTGTCACGCTCATACCTCGCTATTCGGCATCGGCAGAAATTTATTATTATTTTATGGACTGCCGTGCTACCCCTTTATTAGTATTGTTACTAAATTTTCAAAATGTTTAATAGGACGAACAGTCTTTGTTTCTACTAAAAGGCATCCCAGACCACAACCTCATAAATTCTACGAATACAAATTCATTTCCTGAACATGGAGTACGGTCGATATTGCCGGAAACACATGAGTTGAGTATACATGCATATCCATACCTTATCTATGTCATTTCATCACTGACATTGCCTTGGTATGAGGCTTTGATTCATGTTTCACTATCAATAGACGGATGGAACAACTCTGAGCTTTTGGTTCTTTTTTGTGGTAAAGGATGTTTTGAATTCTTTCCTGCATACTCTTTCGTACATCTAGCTGATTGATTCAATAGCAAAAAATATAGAGTCTTTCATCCTTGTTGTATGAATTTGCTCAAAGAGTCTTAATGTTTGGCTTAAAGACTCTTTATTTGAAATGCATTACGAAAGAACCCTTAATTTGGTTTTCGTTTTCGATATCTGTTCTCAAAAACGTTGCGCTGCGAATTCCGAATTGAATTCCTCTCGCCATAGAAACAGACATTGAAACGTTGTGAATGCAGTAAAACAAGTTTTACAAGCATACTTCTCTTAAGTTTTAAGGACTGCTGGCGTAGTGCGTCACACGCCAGTAAAACCATGCCGAACTTTTGTGTCTATGGTGCTGCTTCAAATAGAAATTTTACCTGGTTTATGCAGAATTTTATATGATCCTACCAGTTCGTTTTGCTGTTTTATATTTTTTTTATGGAATATTGTAGTTTTCGAGCTGTGTTTGTTGTGCTGGTATCCTCGAACCATAGTGCCAAAATTGGGTTATTTTTATACTCAGTCTTGTTGGAAGGTATGTTACAGGGATATTTTAATTAGCAGATATATACAGCACTGAGAATCATAGCAGTCTGTGTGAGGTATTTCGTTAGTATAGAAGTTTCGTAGTGTGAATACTTTTTTTTATGCAAACTAAAAGTAGTTGAATTTTTAATGACACTTTTAAGCTCACGACTAAAAGGGTTTCTCTTTTAATTGGAAATTTGACGAGAGGGTTTTTATGTATTTTTTGCGTTCATGTGCGGTGCGCCGTATGTATGAGTTCTTTCTGCAGCAAAAATTTAAAATATAAATCGGTTCATCTATCAGAAAAGATTTGTACAAATTTTGTCCGTAAATTTTGAATTGAATTTTACGATAGAAAATTGTGTAATAAAGGGTTTTTCAATAGGAACGCTACAAAAGTTTTCTTAAATAAAAAAAAACCGTTTTGGATATCAATGAAATTCTTTATTCCTGTGGAAGTACATTTGATGCATTATGTATGAAACTTGATTTATTTTGCATGGCCACCACGGGCACGCTTGCAGAAGTCCAGACGCTGAACCCAATTTTCGACGGTTTTCAAGCATAAATCGGGCGATACTGCTGCAATTTCACGTTCGATATTCGTATGAAGTTCATCAATCGTCGCTGTCTTGTTGGTATAAACCATATATTTGACGTAGCCCCACAGGAAATAGTCTAACGGCGTTAAATCGCATGAACGAGGCGGCCAATTCACAGGTCCATTTCTGGAGATAATGCGCTCATCGAACTTCGTTCTCAATAATTCGATTGTTCGGCCCGCTGTGTGATATGTGGCACCGTCCTGTTGAAACCACATATCGTCCAAGTCCATATCATCCAATTCATTCCAAAAATAATCGGTTAGCATTGAGCGGTAGCGATTCCCATTCACAGTAACGTGCCGGTCTTGATCATCACGGAAGAATGACACCACCAGCTACAACCGCACCAAACAGTGATTTTTTCGGGATGTAATGGTGCCTCGTGAAGCACATGTGGATTGCTGCGTAACCAATAACGCATATTTTGCTCATTGGCGAAGCCATCCAGCCAGAAATGAGCCTCATCGCTCAAGATGAATTTTTGATAAAAATCCGGATCATTTTTAAGTTGTTGCTCAGCCCAATTCACGAACATACGACGCTTCTGGTGATCAAGCGGCTTCAGTTCTTTTGATCTTGTAAGGATGTAGGCCAAGATTTTTTCTCGAAATTCTCCACAACGACGTCACAGAGATGCCCAACGCTTGAGAACGACGTGTGAGAGACTGATTTGGGTCTTCCGCAATTGAAGCGCTATCGGCAGCAATATTCTCGATACTACGGCCACTTCTTTGTCTCACTGGCACGGGAACATTTTGTACTGAGGCTGTAGACTCAAATTTTCCCACTAGACGCTCAATTGTTGATCTGGCAGGACGATTATGACGACCATAAATTGTACGTAGCGCTCTTAAAGGGTTGACCATTGACTCCGAATTTCGGTAGTAAATTTTAATAATTTCGATTCGACTCCATGATAAAATGGCAAACTTTACTGAAGAGAAATGACAAGAGAACGGGAGAAAATATGGCGTCTTTTGCTGTCCCTATCGGTGTACTTTTGTAGCGTCTCTATTGAAAAACTCTTTAGATTTGAATGTAAGATCAAATATTGGCTGGCTCGTTCGGGCTTCGTGTGCGGATACACAGCATCGGCCATTCAGTTCAGAGGAGGCCATTTGATGCAGTAGCACGGCTGATAACAAAATTTTGGAGTTTTATCGTGCATCTTCAATATTTGGGTAAATTGGACTATGTAAGCGAATAAACTAAGATCTTTGTTCAGAATTCTCCTTATGGGTTTCAAATTCCCAGTTAAAGCAGCCACATTCCGCTAACTGTAAATAAAACAATAAGCGGGGTAGAAAACGCCCTACCAAAGCCTGTAGAGACAGTTAAAGGGTATCGTATTAGAACCACAATCAGTAGTAACGATATGGAAGACCCTTTCTGCAAACTTAATAACGTCGATGACGAAAGAAATTTCGCAACTTATATAAAACCATTCAATTAAGGTCATGCAGACAATCAATTTCTGCCGCCAAACATTGACGATGTGAATATAGCGTTATTTCACGGTAAGACCAACATGGTTACTGAAGCAAGTAGCCCTATTGCAGAACTGTACAGACAGCTAGACAGGATTTGGTAAAGAGGAACATCAGTTCATGTGGAAGATTTGGTCGAAACAAATCATGCCCTACATTTGTTGCCTCAAGAAACAAGATTTCCTGAGCTGCGATAACTACAGAGTCTCCTTAAAATCGCCTACAATATTTTGTGTGTAGTACTTGGTGAACGCTTGAAACCGAACGTCAACAATTTAAACGTCTTTAACAGCGTGGGTTTAAACATAGTCAGTTAATCATCGATCAAGAATTGTCTTTAAGATGTGTGGGCCTTTAGACAGAGACCAAGTGTAGATTTATGCTGTCAAATGTACACTCAACTCAACATCGCGAAGTCTTGGAACAAACGTCAGAATATTCAGCTTTAACTTCGAAATAGTTGAGAACTTTATCTACCTGAAACCCGATATAAATTCAGACTAAAACAACAACGCTGAAATCAATTGAGTACAGTTAAGTCCTCTCCCGAGCAACTAATGTATAAGTGTACATAATCTACATCGCCCCGTATACTGTATCCCATATCTGTGCTGCAAGGACGAACCTTGACAACACCGCATGAAAATGCTTTATGGGTTCATTCCAGAGAAAAACGCGTCTTTTAAATTTTGGCTCCATCTATCTGAATGGAAAATAGAGACGAACATTTAACCGAAAACCGTTCTTTCTGTACGGGGACACAGAGCTATACCCAGAAAAGTTAAGATCCAACGAAGAGGAAGGCCGTTGTTCAGGTGGAACACTAATTCTTAGCTAGGGGCCGAAATGACTTGCTTTATTACTGACAGGACCGACTTAAACTGTAACGCTACCTTTATTTAATAGTACCTTATTGATGGTTAACCGTGCTGTATTGCAAGTTGGACCATCTTAATGCTACAAAACATCGCATCGTTGATGAAGATGAACAGAAAATTGGTCAGCGTGGCCTTAAAGTGTTTGTCATTCACCTTTATATCAGCTCCTTCTTCATATTGAAAGAAATAAAGACCAAACATACGTTTAGCTTGTATTTTGAGGTCTTAGGCGGAGGTAAGTTCGTCGGGTTTTCTCAAGGTTTGAATTAAAGTGTACCAAAACTTTAATATAGGTCAGTTCTTTATTAATTTCTTTATTGTTTTACAATAGTTTATCTTATAAATCTAGGGTTGCCCTAAACTGTAAACCTCTGTTGTCGCAGCGTCTGAAGCTCCCTTCCGACAGCCGCTTTTGGAAGTTTCCTTCCCTGTAGAAATAGGGTCGTGCGTTGCGAACGGGGGTAACTAGTGGCTTGGTTACTGGTGCAGTATTATTCAACGGAATTGCTCTTTAACACTGGTAAGGGGAATTCTATGCTTTGTCAATTCAAAATCACGGCCGAATCCGGTGAATTGCAGACGAATCTGGTAACGAGTTAGTTATAAATAACAAAACCCCTTACTGCGGGGGGGGGGGGGGGGTCTATGTCTGGTTAATTCGGATCTATACTTACGAATGCAGGAGCACAAGTCTGCTCGCTTCGAATGCTGTGACTTATATTTTGTTGACAGTAAAATAGGTATTGGGTATGAATTTTTAATGACTAATGAGTCATTACAGTATACAGCACCAAATAGTTAATTTCAGTTGATCTTATGCTGCAATGATTGGTATTGCTTTGAGGATTGTCTTCAATCATTTGCGGAAATGTTTGCTTATTTACCAAGCCATCATTTAAGCAGAAACGTGTCGATTATGTTGAAGAATGGTTGAACTTGCTCTATAAACGACGCAAACAGATTTATTTTTTTCAAAGTTAATTTAGAGAATTAAGAAACCTTGTTCTTGCGTTATGGAATTCATCAAAACTCACTCTACAGAAATGGGAAAACAGTCTAACCATTGAATCTTCCCCTGCAGCTAAAAAATACCTTCTACATTTCTTTTACCTACCTTTACCCATATTCAATAGTTTTCATTTAACTTGAAGGTCACCTCAGTACATTGACGGGTATAATTATTATTGAGTACCATTATATATCTCACCGACACATAGGTACAAAACATTGCCTTTATTTTCATGTCCTACTCTTTTGTGCAAGGTTCCTACTACTGTCACATCTTTCATTGGTTTTTTCAACGTGTAGTTTCATATTTCATTTAATCATTCGTTTTATCATTGATATCCGTACATGCATGATAGAAACCGAGAAAATCGATATTCTAGGACATCATCAGCATGCTCGACCCCTCATAAAATGGGGTCAGAAGTTGGTTTGATTACAAACCATCACCAGTGGATCTTCTAAATCTCATTTGGAATTGTTGCAGAAATCCCTTATTATTATATGTAAGGAACCATTAGTTTGGCTCAGATTGGCCAGGACGGAACTGCACCGGACACTGGATAGTTTGCATAGGCAGACACTCTTAACCACAATGAATGCCTTCTTGAAATACCCCAGATGAATGGGTCAAACTTCACTCTCAGTGAAGTATTCAGTTACTTGAGCTTAAAAAGGACAAGGAACATTATTCAATCGAATTTCTATATATACTCTGGTATCGACATACTGGTGGTGAAAATGTAAGGCTTTGATGGATTAATTAGATTTTCGTTCCTGTTGGCTGTCAATGTCTGTTTGGATAATTGAAAATTGTATGTGACGAAAACGTATTTAAGTCAATTTGGTTACATTCTGAGGAAAATGTGGCAAGTTATTATGCAAGTGACAATGTGACTAGTGGTATGAATTGAGTTTATAAACATTTCAAATTCCATGTGGATCTCGAGACGGATATATAATGTGCATGCTACTTAACCGTCTTGCCTGATTTTAGTCCCTTAAACAAGCCCAGGTCCTATAGCTTCCGTTTGCAGTTGGGTCTGTTACGCCATAACATTTTATTGGACGGCTGTTTAAGCAGTTTAGGGCTTATAACAGTCAATGGAATTCACGTGGTTTGACAATCTTGTGTTCTAGGTGTAAATCCTGAATTCGATGTTCTTATATTGTGCGCTTTAGTAGCTAGTTATCCGTTCGTGTGATTCAGCAAAATAAACGGATCTATTGCCAAAATTCAGGAGTATCTTTTTGACGATTTCCTCCCAGAAAGCAAATAAAAGAAAGAACACTCTATTCCATGCCTAAAATTTGTTAATATTTTTTTTTTTATTTTAGGAAACATTGAAAGTGCCCTCACCATGACCAACGAACTCCTCGAAATAATCCCCGATCACGAACGTGCCAGTGGAAACAAAGTCTTCTACGAGAAAGAACTCAAAGAAATCAATAGTTCCAAAAGGAAGGTCAAACGTGATGACGGCTCTGAAGACATTGTCATTTCTGATCTAGTAAGTCCCATTTCTACTATAACTGAACCCTCAGTAATACTTACCAATCCCCACTACTAGCCAATTGAACTGAAAGAAGAACCCGCAATTTACGACTACTCCGAACGTAAGGTCTACGAGATGCTCTGCCGTGGTGACTTTAAGCCAACTCCCAGCGAGCTTAGACCCCTGCGCTGCCGCTATGTTAACAATGGTGTGCCATTCCTGCGCTTGGCACCACTCAAATTGGAAGAAATCAACGAGGATCCCATGATTGTGATATACCATGACGTCATGTATGATTCCGAAATCGAACTGGTCAAGAAAATGGCCAAACCTCGATTCCGACGTGCCACCGTTCAAAATGCCAAGACTGGTGAGCTCGAAACAGCTCACTATAGAATAAGTAAATCCTCATGGTTGAAGACTGAAGAACACCCTGTAATTGGCAACATCGTCCAACGGACAGCCGATATGACAGGTCTAGATATGGCCGCTGCTGAAGAACTGCAAGTGGTAAACTATGGCATTGGAGGCCATTATGAACCCCATTTCGACTTTGCTCGCAAAGAAGAGTCCCGGGCATTCCATAGTCTGGGGACAGGAAACCGTATTGCCACTGTGCTCTTTTATGTGAGTTTTTATTTTTTTTTTTTTTCATTATTTCGAGAGCAAGGGAGATTAAACATTTCATAACTTTTTTGTTCCACCCCCACAGATGAGTGACGTTGAACAAGGTGGCGCTACAGTATTCACAGCCATTCGCAAAACACTGCATCCGAAGAAGGGTACAGCAGCGTTTTGGTGGAATTTGCATAAGTCCGGTGAGGGTGATTTCAGAACGAGACATGCTGCATGTCCTGTTCTAACTGGATCCAAGTGGGGTGAGTGTACGAAATAACATTTTCTCATCTCAGGAAACCACATTCATGTGGTTTTTGCTACATTCCATTCGTTTCCTGGTTTTTGTTCTTTTATACTGTATGTGTGTTTATTTTTTTTGTTTCTTCTTTAATTCTATTCACAGTATCGAATAAATGGATCCATGAACGCGGCCAGGAGTTTATACGTCCATGTGGTCTGGAACCTGACCACGGAGAGTTTGCCATTTAGTGTGGTTAGTAATGAGGACTGTGCTCCATGGGGGTGGATTTGGCGTAAATGAAAATTATATATGGATTTTGAAATAAAAGCTTATACAACATATACCCGAGCATGGACTAGCTTGGGTATATGTGTGATGCCAAAATACTCGAATAAATTGAATAAATACACTCGGCTCCAAAAATATTTGCTGGCTTTGGAAAAATGAAATTCGGTCTACTCTGTACTTAAATGGGTCTCTTTAAAACATTTTCTTTGACATTTGTGCAATAATTTTTTTTTCAGAAAAATGTTTCATAGAATATTTTGATCAAGTGAAGCAATATTTTTGAGGCCGAGTGTATTTATAGACTTGAAAACCATTTTCCATTAAAAATTTAAATTCAAATGTTCTATCTGGTGAAAATTTAAGAACAGACATTTTAGAAATAAAGTTGGAATCATGCAGACATTAAAAATAGTTAATCTAATTAAATTTTTAAACTTTGTTATAAGCTTTATTTGTACAGACACTTAAATGATTCTAGTTTTAAGCATAAATAATAGCATTTTTTTTTTAATTAAACGTAAGAGAAATATAAATACATACCTTGTGTTCACAAAAAAATAATTTGTTGCTTTTTTTCAACCCAGAAGACTGAGACGGTGCATGAAATATTAACCACACTAACAAAAAAGATTTCCTGTATATAGTGAGATACATAATGTAGATCTTGCATTGAATGGAATTGCTCATCAGGTATAATCACATTGCCACTGGAATCATAAGCAAATATAGAAACCACTTGGATAAAATTACCCAGATTGTAGGAGAAATTCTGAGAGTAACGAATATTCTCATATTTTTGAACAATAAACACCAACAAGCTGTTTTAGAATTGAATATTTCAAAATGACTTAAAATGAGCCAAGGTTTCGATGATAACAGATAAAAATGTTCAATACCTCGTAATCCTGATAAATCCAATTTGAGAAAAACTTTTGATGACATTTTGGTTAATTTCCTATTGCTTATTCTTTCTTACATAACCGTCTCACAATCCATGAAGGATCTAAGCCTGAGATACTGCCTTCCATCGGGAACAGTCACTCGCATGCACTTTCCAGTCGCCGAAACCAAGCACTCTGCATATCGCAGTCACTTGGTCCTTGTACCGTAGGTTCGGTCTTCCTTGTCGTCTCGAACCTGGGGGCTGGGACAGTAGCGCTTAGAGCGGCATAGGCAAGCATCGCATCGGCGCCCCTATATTAAAAATATCTAGTAGTATATAGTTTGGCCGAAACCGCAGCACCGCGTTGAAATGGGGGCCAAGGAAAAAGAGTCTAAGTTTACTCGAGATCAATTCGTATTGTCCAAAAAATCTTACGGGGTCGAATTGAAATATTTTAGTTAATGATGTGCCGACTGCCGAACCGTAAATTTAGTAATCCAAGTTAACTCGAGTTAGTTGTTACGAAAACCGAGTTGCAACTCGGTTCGCAATTCAGATTTCCTCGAAAATCAATCTAGAAAATTTTAGGGTTTTAATCCGTCAAAACCTTTGCCATCCGCTGATGAGTTTCGACCACTAGGTTATTTGCCCCTACAATAAGTAAAATCAGTATTCAATAACACTTTACAAAATTAGAAGGAAGCTAAGTCAATTGCGGAGTTGGCAAACCAAATAGATAAACCCACTTGACTCGGGGTGGTGTAGATGTTGTTGAGTCACTTAAACCTCAAGGGACCATTGTGATACCATAGGAGAGTAATGAACTTAAACAAACCATTTTGTACTTTTAATGAAGTTAGAGAGACATCTTTTGTCGACCGTTCACTGGTATTATCGTAGAAGGGATAGGAATTCCCTCTATTGAAGAGAGCCGAGCAAGTACATAAAAGGTGTTGGACTGTTTCATCTTTTTCTTCATTCATGCAGCTTCTACAGAAGTCAAAGCATGTCTACCTATAAGGCAGTGTCTATTTTATTTATTTATTTTTATTTTATTTATTTTTATTTAGCTTAATCCAAGCTTTGACTTCACTTTAACTTATCACTAACTTAGAACTAGTTTTTTTTTTTTTTGGTTCTTGTTATCGATTTAGAACCTTGATTCGTGTGGGCCCTTAGGCCCACATAAAAGTTCTTTATTGAACAAGAACCCAAACATTTCGTTTTAGAAGGGTCTCAAGGAAGCGGGTAGAAGTAAAGGGTATTTTTTAGAGTGGATTTAGAGATGTTAAAATCGAACACTGAATTTGCAGCATTACAGTGACGGACGAATTCTGGACATTGGTTTGAAGAATCCATAGTTTGTGCGGTGATGAGGAATATAAAAAAGAGAGACAGATCGCACGTTCCGAGGGTTAGTGTTGAGTTGGATTTTACTCAGGAGTGTCGGGGAATCTATATTGCCCAATAACAATTGGTGAGCAAACGATAAATCGGTGATTTTTCGTCTAGTAGTTAAGGGTGGCAAGCCTATCAACTTTAGTCGGTCGGTGTAAGGAGGTAAGTTGGAAGAATCTTCCCAATGGAGACCTCGCAGGGCAAATCGAATGAGACGGTTTTGAACATTTTCAATTCTTAGTGAATGGAGTTCATAATAAGGGGACCAAACTTGGCATGCATACTCAAGATGAGGTCAGACTAAGGAAACGTAAAGGGATTTTGTTACGTAGGGATTGGAAAATTCTCTATACCATCGCTTAATAAAACCGAGAGACCTATTAGCTTTATTAATAATTTGCTCGAAGTGGGAATGGAAATTCAAGTCATTATCAAACATTAAACCGAGATCTCTTACAGAATCGACTTTGTTAATGGCGTTATTAACCAAAAAGTATGTTCTATGAGATGGGTTTTGCTTACGCGAAAAGGTAATTTGCTGACATTTATTTATATTTAACTCAAGGAAGTTATGAGAGCACCAATCAAAAAAGATATTCAGGTCGTTTTGTAACAGCGAGGAATCCCTTGGA
>CAKKXW010000003.1:70159287-70174962 GCA_920937365.1 Sphaerophoria rueppellii | reverse complement strand
ATACCTTCCTAAGAATATAGAAAGGTTAGGTATTTGTTCCGTTATTTTGACTTCAATTATTAATATCTGGTTAGCGATTTGAAAGAACATAGGGGTTTGAAAAACTTTCAAATTAAACTAAACTTTCAAAAAGTTTGGGGATACAAGAAAGTTTAGCGATTGGTCTATAATTATTAACTTCAGTTTTATTGCCTTGTTTATGGATTGGAAAGATATAAGAATCCTTCCATATATGGTGAAACACACCTCTGGAAAGAGAAAGTCTAAACAGAGCTGCAAGGGGCTTTGACAAAGCATGTGTACATTTTTTTAGGACAACAGATGGGATGCCATCGGGACCAGGGCTGTAGTTTTCTTTGAGGCTTTCGATTTTAGCAATGACCATTTCCTCAGTTATTGTAATAGATGAAAGAGAAGTCTGAGTGCAACCTTCTAAATAACGAAAGTAGCTAGGATCGGGGTCATGATGGTGTTCGGTATAAGATTGGCTAAAGTATTCTGCAAAAAGATCAGTTAATGTCAGAGGATCTGAGGAAGTTATATTGCGGAGACTCATAGATGGTGGAAAACCATCAGATTTCCGTTTAAAATGTATGAATTTGAAAAAACTCCTCGCGTCAGAGAGAAGGTTGTTTTCCATTTGGTTAAGGTATAGCTTATAAAGATATTCATTCAATTCGGAGAAAGCATTATAAGTCAGAAGATAATTATAGTAGTCGGTGTCAGATTTAGAATGAAGGAACATCTTCCAAAGCTTATTACGTTTATTCCTTAAACTACGGAGCTCTCTGTTATACCAGGGCGGTGAAGAGGTGAAGTCTTTTTTGCGTGAGAATGGTACTGATACATCAATACAGTATGAGAGAATCAAATAAAACCAATTAGCTAGTGATTCAACTGTAGAGTGGAGCGAGTTTAATTCGAAATCGGCTAAGCTAAGTAGGTTGTTGAGACAAGAGAAATCAGCCTGTCAATTGTCCTGCTATGACTCAAACTGTGGAACTTATACTTTGTCTGCTCGGGAAGATCAAACCTTTTGACAGTTTCAGTCTCTGCTGGGCCATATTTGTTTGGTTGCTAGGCAGGTGGTATTCTGTGAGCCTGTGCCCATCTACCATTTGTTGATTCTTGGGCATATTGTTTGAGAAGATATTTGCCTGTAGAATGTAGTGTCCGTAGCTTAGCAGTTAGATGCGTTGCTAAGCAGAACGTCATGGGTTCGAGTCCTACTGGTGCCCATATAGTTTTTATTTCATCTTTCACGGGCACTGCCTCTGCCACTGGCGCGAAGAACTGACAAAACTTCGAAGAGAATCATCTGTCATGAAAAAGTGCTTCTCAACTTTGCAGTTCGAAATCGGTAGTAAATTGTAGGTCCCCTCAATTCTTCACACGCACCCAGAGAATTGTTGAAGAGAGTAAGTCACTTAGGCCTTGGCTCTTCAAGAGCTGTCACGCCACTCTATTCTTTAATATAGCAAGTGGAACTGCTTAGGACCGACCCCTTTGTTGGCTCGCGCCCCTACGCCCGTGCCTAGTTTGCCTTTAGGATAATATGCCACTGGGCTGGGATGAGAAGACTTTCTTGCCTGGAGCGTTGTCGTTCATTCGCTCGATGTTTCCAATCCAATGAAATCGTCTTTTCTTAGCCTTCTTCACATCCCCAAAGAACTTTCTTCTCCATTCACCATTGTCGCATACGGAATCGTCGATAAATTTTGCTTTCGAAAGTGTCCAGTATCAATTCCCCTTTTTTACTTATAGTCCAGCACTCGGTAACGTTGAGTAGGACTGGTAAAATCAAAGTTTTGTGAAGCAGACACTTAGTCTTTTGAACTGAGTTGTTGTGCAAACCGAAGCATCAGCAGTTCGCTAGGATAATTCTCCTTCGGATCTCCACTAAGGTGTCGTTTGTGGGATTAATGTTTGTTCGAAGGTTGTTGAACTCCTTAACTACCTCAAAACTGCTGCTACCAACAGAGATGTTTTGTCCTAGGCGACGGGCAGATTTTACTTTGTTTGTTGATATCACGTACTTTGTTTTGTCTTAATTCACTTCAAAACCAAAGCACTTCACCTGTTCTTTAATTGATGTGAAGGCCTCAAGCACAGCTCTCATGGATCGACCGATGATGTCTTTGTCATCCGCAAAGCCTAGAAGCTGGTTGAAGATATTGTTTTTCGTGTTCACACCTGCTTTGAGCACTATCTGATATAGGACTGTGTTGAAGAAGTCACATGACAGCGCATCTCCATATTTGAAACAATTCGGATGAGCTGTTTCCCATTTGCACACTGCACTGCGTATCGTTTAGGGTCATACAACACAGCTGGTTCAGTTTTTTCGGGATCCCGAATTCAAACATCGCCATCATTAGCTCCTGGTGGTGGATAAGCAGCTTTAAAGTCGATTTTTAATTCGTTGGCCTTTTCCAGAACTTGCGTCAGTTTGAATATATATATGGCCTATAGTTGTTCTTGTTCGCTTTTGCCTATTTTGGAAATTAAATTGAAATTATTATAGTCTAATTTATTATCTGGCTCAGTCTCTATTATTGGGACTTTTGAGAGCAGGAGAGAGAAACGTGTCTCCATTTCTCTTCCAAGCCCAGCATTTGCCTTCACACAACATTTTCTGAGACTAGGTCAAGTGGATGATGATGTTGTTTTAATTGCGCACTGAACCATACCAAAAAGAAAATGACCGAATATTACCAACCCAAAACAAGCTTTTCACAACTAGACCAGAAGAGCGGCGATGATTTACTAAGGACTGACTATCAATCGTTACCCTGGTGACTAGATATATTTACGCGGGGACGTGGTACTCACAATGACCCCGTTTAAAGATGCTGCTTTTTTTTTAAAACTTGAAATAAAGTTTCCGCTGTATTGCTCACATGACGTCCTATTTATATTTGTGATGAAATCACCAAGGATGATTTAATGTCTTATTTAAGACTGTGATCATCGCAGTTAGTCCGTCAGTCCGTGAATAGGTATAAGAATATGAAAGTCGTAAGCGGAAGATTCAAAGCCATTCATTTGTTGAACACGCTGATGGTATGGGTTATAGAGTATGACGGCAGCTACTGGACAGCCACGGTCCTAATAACCATTGCGATTTGCGAATTGATTTACATTACTTACTCACTTACTTAAGGTGGCTCTACAGCCCGTTGTGGACTAAGGCTCAATCAACAGTCTCCGACAGCCAGCTAGCTAGTTAGCTATCTCCTTTTACACTCCAAATTAATTGAGGTCCTCTTCCATTTGTGTGTTCCACCTGAGACGCGGGCTTCCTCTCCTCCTACGTCCATCGCGAATAGTGTCGAAGGCTTTCCGGGCCGGAGCGCTCTAAATAAACGTGCCGACTGAGTCTCTGGACCTTGATATTTCTGGCTAGGTCCATGTCGTTGTACAACCCGTAAAGTTCGCTGTTGAATCTTCTTCTCCATTCCGCATCAATGTTCACGGGGCCATATAGCCATATTTAGCACTTAATTGATTTCTTATTCTTGGTCTGATCTCGGCAGTGGTGTTATTGCCCATGTTAATAGTGCTTTCAGGCTGGGTTCCGAGCGAAACTTTCCATAGTAGATCAAATTTTTACTCTAACGAGTGTGGCTAAACGATTTCTTGATAAGATAAAGAATCTGTATGCATTCTTTGTTAATTTCAAAGCAGCTTTTGACACTATAAACAGAAATTTACTGTTATTCAAACTTTCAGGTATCGGCTTGTCTACAAAGTTTATAAGAATATATGAAAAACTACATTCATATACATGTTCGGTAGTCAAAATTGGCGGAAGAACATCAAACAAATTCAAATCTGAAACAGGAGTTCCACGGGGTTGTATTTTAAGTCCTATGATTTTCTCTCTCTTCATTAATGATAAAGAAGATAAAATTCCAGGCGGTGTTATGCTTGGAGATGTTCTTATCAAAGTGCTTTTATATGCAGATGACCTAGTAATTCTAACTGACAATGCTGAGACCTTGCAGATCCAAATTAACAAATTGAAACAATATTGTGACACTTGGGACCTTAAAATTAATAACTCGAAGTCAAAGATAATGGTTTTGAGACCCCAAAATCGTAGTAACAGGACTGATCGCAACTGGCACCTTGACGGCTCTAACATAAATAGAAGTAGTGACTGATTTCACTTAGGATTTACTATGACATACAACTTAAATCTCGATGCTCATTTAAAAGACAAAACGAAAGTAGCAAAAGCAGCTATTAATTGTATGTGGTCTAACTTTTTCAAAAACAACTCCATAGATGCGGCGACTAAATTTAAGGTATTTCAGGCAACTATCAAAAGCTCTCTCCTATATTCTAATGAAGTTTATGGATATCAGGAATTAGAAGCAATCGAATTGGTCCAGCGTTACTTTTTCAAACGCGTTTTCAAACTCCTCTCCAATACTCCAAATTACGCTATTTACATTGAATCTGGCCTACCTCCAATCTATTTTAAAAACCTAAAGGCTAATGCTGACTATGGTCTTAAGAGTCTATAAAGTCTTGCGGAGACCTAACAACAATATTCAAAAAAAGATTATGTTGATAGCTCTACGGGGAAGATACCCTCCTTTTAAAAACTGGTATGATTTGGTATCAGAATATAACTATCCGTTGTCACTATGTACTGATGACTTAGAAGAACTGAGAAACGAATTGTATGACCTTTTTTGCATTATAGACGAAACTATGTATCAGAAATCACTAACCCGGGCAAGAGAGTCTGTTACAAGAACAGTTTACTCTAAACTCAACCTATGCTTGGGGTATAACAACTATTTAAGAAACAATCTCACTGTCGATGAGATAAGCGTAGTCTTTAAAATGCGCGTTGAAATGCTTGAGCTTAACTATAGACCTCATAGAAATGATTTGAATGTGAATTGTTCTCTATGCAACCTCAATCAGGTTGAAAATATTTCTCACTTCTTAGCTTTTTGCCTAATCATACAAGAAATCCGAAGATTACATTTTAACAAAATCTGTTTTACAATTGAAGACTGTTCGCAATTTTAAATGGAGAAAGTGGTTGGAAAGCTCTTATTCGACCTTGGCAGGGGTGCTAAATATAGACATAGCCTTATTCAGTTCGTCTCTGTCTCTGTAAATGCTGTCATGCGCGGCCTTAAAATTGATGAAAAGGTAGTGAGTATCGATTTGGAGTTCATAGGTTTTTTCCAGGATCTGCCGCAAAGTGAAAATTTGGTCAACGGTTGATTTCTCTGGTCTGAAGCCACATTGATAAGGACCAATCATATAACGGCAGAGAGGATCTTGTAGGCGATGTTAAGTAGACTGATTCCTCTGTAGTTGGCGCAGTTTAGAGGATCTCCCTTTTTCAGGATAGGGCAAACAATACTGAGGTTCCATTCATCGGGCATGAATTCTTCCGACCATATATTACAGATGATTTGGTTCGTTCTCCCATCTAGATCGTTCCAGCTGCTCTTTTATTCCAAAACAAGAAGAAGAACAACATTTTCAGTTACTGGTTGTTTAATCGAAATTTACTTAAAACATTAACGTGTACATAGTCATATAATACTTCAAACTATCGAATATATTTGAATGGAAGTGAAATCTCATGATCCGGTTGCAAGCCACACGGACGACGGAATATTTGGTGTCGCACTCTAATCCAAATATTTGCAACTGTTGGGGAAAAATCAGTGTAAAAAACAGTCTATCGTCGAAGTATCAAATATCACACTTACCCCACTTTGATCCCTTTAATACAGGACAAGCAGCGTGTTTTGTTCTATAATCTCTTTCTTCGTCCTTGTGTAAGTTATACCAAAACACGAGACTTCCCTTTTTAGGCTGCATGGCCCGCTTCAAAAATGGAAAAGCTGTTGCACCTCCAAGTTCAACATCTGAAAGCTGTTCAACGAGGTTTTTTCAAGACACATTAACATGCTAATCAGAATATTCAAATACTCACATAAAACATAGCTGTAGCAATTCTATTTCCTTCTTCAGACGACAAAGCCGATTCGTTCTCGAAAAAGTCAAAATGCGGTTCATAATGGCCACCGATACCGTAGTTAGCGACTTGGAGGTCCTCATAATCCCTCATATCCAGTCCGGTGATGTCTGCGATCCTGCGGCGAATCTTTTTTGTAGCCGGCATACTATTGAACTTAAGCCAGCTGACCTGACTTGTTCTGTACATTGATGGTGTGAACGTTAATCCGTCATCAGAAAGTATTTGAGCACGAGTCATCGATGTTTTGGATTGCTCCTTAAGGATCTCAATTTCATCATCACTGATAACATCGTGAAACACCACCACATATGGATCTAGATTCAGCTCCTCGATTTTGAACGGCATCAAAAAGCGATAAGGAACGTTTCTGTGGTAGTTCTTGCATCGCAGAGGCGTCTCATCACCTGGTGATGGTTTAATCTCACCACGGCAGACTTTCTCATAGGTCTTGAATTCCTCAGTTTGTCGATAGGGTCTCAATTCGTCCTTGCCTAGAACTGGCTCAGCCGGAACATGACCCTCTTCTATAATTTTTTCAATGTATTTCCGGTATTCCAGAGCATCTTCGTTATCGGGTTCGAGTTCTAGAAGCTTTGTGTTGAGCTCGAGGGCAGTTTGGAAGTCTCCCATCTGCACATGGTAGCTGGTGATCATTTCCAAGAATGCAACTGATTCACTTGAATTGTAGTATTCCTCTGATTGGAGTCTTTCAAATGACTCCTTGAGCCAAGGAATCGTGTGATTGAAGTCTTGTAAAGTGAACAGCTTTTGACCAAGTTGGAAGCAGTCTTGCCATGTCATGGAGGAACTGGAAATACAGTGTTAGGCTGGAAAGTTGAGATATCGGTTAATTGAAAGAGCTTACCTATATTTGACACCATTTATAATTCCAGTTGCTACTTGGGAAGTATCTAGTTGATAAGTTTCCTGTAATCGAACCAATGCAATAACTGATCCAGTAGTGTCTTCATCAGTTGGGAAACTCAAGTTTGTTCGACTGAATTTAATGGCATCCAAGAATGCTAAGATTTGAAGATGATAAGAATATGTGATTAAAATTTACACTGGAAGTAAATTTCAAAAACTTACACGTTCGAGCTTCCTCATTTTGAACTGCTTCTTCATAAATACTCCAATCCTTGTCGAGACGTTTGATTAGGAGGTAGGCATTGATTGGACTTGTGAGGTATTCTTCTAGGTCATTGGTAGCATATGCGTGCTCTTTTTTGATCTCCTCAATTTCACTGAAAATAAATATTTTGATTGAACTTAAAATGTGAATAACTATTTGGGATTTGCCTCAGTAAGGATTGCATGCAAGTTATTTGGTCAATGAATGACGCACGGCACAAGCATAATCTGGTTCGCAAGGGAAATTCTTGCAGTGCTATTAGCTCCCTGTAAGGAACAGCACAGAAGTGCGTTTTTGCGCTGACGATAGTTGACTATAGTTTTTATGTCAAAAAGAAAATGGTTGATGTGTCATAGTTGAAATAGTTAGAAATAGTTGAAATCATCCAAAAACGCTTTTTAGTTAGGTTTGGTTGATCTGTCAAACAAGAAAAAAAAAACAAATCTTTTGAGGTTACATTTTTCTTTTCTATTGATCATAACAATTTTTGTTGCTCTAAATTTATTTCAAAAATTCAAGAATGATCTTGATATGGTAAGATTTTAAAGCCAATTGAGATGAGAAAATATTTATTTATTTTTGAACAACCCACAGCAAGAAAAGAAAAGAGAAAGAGACTGAAGACCACCCTCCATAAAGAAATCTTCAAGCGGTTCCAAGTAAGCCAGCTCCTGATATTCTCCTAATTGCGGCTCCCAGGTTCAGTGAAAAACTCTCAATACCAATATCAAGTTCGTGATTTTATATAAAAAAACGAAAAAAGTCTTTATTCTCCGAAACTAATTAAACATTTTTTATTGCTAACAGACAAACATAAAAACAATGAATTCAAATTTGTATGCCGATTTCGTCCTTCAATTATTGATTTGGGTTTTCTTATGCTTGACTTCTGCGAGAGCGTCATTGAGCTTCCTCTCCGAATTGTCCTTTTCTCCTGTGATCTTCGTAATTTTCTCATCAGTCAGCTCCATTCACCGCTGCGTCAATTTCTTCTCATGCAGAGCAACTTCCATTTGCCATTCCTGCGGACTGACGTTCGACAATCATTATGCTCATGGGCAGTGACCAACTCATCCTCCAAAACCATGTCCATGTCCTCGAGTTTTTCGATGACTTTTTGTAAACTAACCGAACGTAGACGCTGACTGTTTTGGCCATCTTTGGCAGCCTGCAAGTCGCCACGCAGTTGCCGTTGAAATAGGAGTGTTTGCGGATTGCAGTATAGCCAATTCGATTGGAAGGGTTTGTGACCGGCGAGATAATGATTCTTGAAATTGGTGCTGAATTTTAAGCCACTTGGAAATGCGATCATTTCCTTGGTGTGTATCTCCTCGAAGTGATTGAGGATTTTTAGTTTGACTCGTGAAGCTTTAAAATTTGTAAGGGGAACCTCATTTTCTTTATATTTTTGAAATTAAATATTTTTAATTGAAGACGAACAGAAATCTTTTGATTGGAATTAAATTTGCGGCGGCACGGATACGGACAAGTACGACGGTAAAAAGTGCACGAACAGAATGTTTTTTTTTTCTGACTCCAGATTGATAGTCATTAAAAACACCATTAAACAGAAAAAAAGACTTTGACACATCAACCATTTTCAACTCACCTCCTGAGTAGAGTTGGGAATAGTTAGAAATAGTTACAATTTGACACTTTAACACTGACCGCAAAAACGACAATTGTGGTTACGAAACGTAACTATTGGCGTGCAAAAACGAGAAATAGTCAACTATAGTCAACTATAGTCAACTATAGTCAGCGCAAAAACGCACTTCAGTATACCTTTACTAGACTCTCATCTTCCCAGACATGTTTGATTATTATCATTCGAAAAACTTAAGAATATGATCTCTTGATACATTTGCTTCAAATGCAAAAAGGAAACTTAACGAATTATACCTACCTTCATAGTTCAACAACCGAAATGGCTAGCTGAGTAGATCCAGATTGAATATTGGAGTTGAGAGAATTCACCTTATAATTTATTTTTTTCAGAAGAAAGGGCAAAGACATCCTTAATACAAATTTGCTTGCCACAAAGTCGAAAATCAAAAGTAGCTCCAAAAATGTTTGCATCTTAATAACTTTTTTGAGTACTTTATGATTAAGTTAAATTTTATGAAGAATTGAGCTATCAATTTTTTGACTTATCAACGTTTAGCTCAAACCACGATAGTTACAGTTAAGAAGCAAATAACTTCTTTCGTCGCGTCAGGCAGGAGCCTTTCATCGGACACGATGATAGCCAACAATTCCATGAACCCGACCTAAAAGGAGTGAACAACGCAATATTACGGCTAAAATCCAATCCAACATAACGCTGGAGCAGATGGTCTAGCCACAGAGCTGTTCAAAGCAGCAGGCGACAATTTAGATAGGAGAATGCACCAAATCATCTTTAAGATATGGTCGGAAAAATGCATGCTTGGTAAATAGAACATCAGCGTTGTTTGCCCGATCCTTAAAAAAGGGAGATCCTCTAAACAGCGCCAAATACAAAGGAATCTACTCAACATCAAATAAAAGATCATCTCTGCCATAATATGCATCAACAATCTGATTGGTCCTTATCAATGTGGCTTCAGGCCAGGAAAGTCATTGATTTTAAGGCGCGTTGGCAGCATCTACAAAGAAGAACTGTATAAGGCTATGTCTAGTTTTGGCATCCCTGCCATACTCGTTCGCTTGTGCAAAATTACTATGGAGAACTCACGCTGCTCCATCAAGGTTGGCAACGAATTTACGGAATCTTTCGACGTCAAAAAAGGATTCAGACAAGGCAATGCACTGTCGTGCGATTTCTTCAACATCGTTCTTGAGAAGATAGTGCAGAACTCCACCGTCAAAACCAGAGGCACTGTCTTCCAAAAGTCTGTTCGCCTTCTCGCGGATGATATTGATATAATGGGAAGAACACAGTGTAATGTCAAGGCCTTTTTGAGAATTGAGTGAGAAGCGGCAAAAATGGGTTTAGCGGTGAATGAGGAAAAAACTAAGTATATATGCTGTCTTCGAGGAAGGACACCCAACACCGACGGCTCGGACAGAACGATACAATAGACGCATACTACTTCGAGGTAGTAGTAGTAGAGGAGTTTGTCTACCTAGGCTCCGCTATTAATACGGGCAATAACACCAGCGTGCAGCGCTGAGATCAGATGAAGAATAACTCCTGCTAATCGATGTTTCATTGGGCTAAGAAAGTAATGGCAAAATCGGATAAATGTGCCTTAGGCTGTTTCGAGAGGAAAGTTCTTCGGGTCATTGATGGAGAAGGGAGGAGAAGTTACAACAGCGAACTTTGAAGTTGAAATTTTTACGTTTTTTACTAAATATCTGTTTGAGAAATTTGTTCCAATCAGAACAGTAAAGAAAAAAAACTACGGATGTGAATGGATAACCGCGAGGTTGAAGTCTCTTATTGCTGAACGTGAGTATCTTTATGCTTGCCAAAGGCATTTGAAAACTGCTGTAAGTCGTAGACTTTTCAAAGTTTCTCGGAACAAAGTGAACGTTGAGGTGCGTTTAGCAAAAATGGACTTCTTCCGGTCGAAAATTAATCTAAATCTCCAGCCTCACACCCTTTGGCGGAATCTCCGAGAAGCTGGTGTGCATGGGAAAATTAGGGTTGAATGTCCAACTACTTCGGATGATATGAATTCATATTTTGTAAATTCTACTCCTACTTTTACTGATGGTCCTACGCATCCAATTCGTTTCATTTCACCTTCCACTTCGTCTGACTTGTTTTCATTTCGTAGCATAAACCTTTCTGAGCTCCAGTTCATCTTCTTCTCAATAAAATCAAACTCTGTTGGCTCTGATGACCTTTCACCCAAATTTTTTAAACTCATTTTTCCTTTAGTGAAAAATTATGTACTTTTCATTATAAATACGTGTCTCACAAAATCGGTTTTTCCATTCAAATGGAAAGAAGCAATTGTGTTACCTGTACCCAAAAAAGCCTAACCTGAAAATTTGTGTGATTTTCGTGGAATAAGCATTCTTAATATTCTATCTAATCTTCTCGAAAAAATAATGTACATTCAAATACTGGAACGTATTGAATCTCAAAATCTTCTCACTCAGTGGCAATCTGGCTTTCGCAAACATCACAGTTGCGACTCTACTATGCTCAAAATCACATCTGACATTAGAACTGAGGTTGACAATGACAATGTTATTGTACTTGCCCTATTGGATTTCTAAAAGGCATTTGACTGCGTTGATCATGCAATCCTTGAAGAAAAGCTTACATTTCAGTTTGGGTTTTGTATGTCAGCTGTATCTCTTGTCAGTGAGTTCTTATCTGATCGTACTCAGTGTGTTCGAATAGGAGAAACGTTGTCTTACAGTTTGTTGCTTACTAAAGGTGTTCCCCAGGGATCAATACTGGGTCCCCTGCTATTTGCACTCTTAATTAACGACTTGGCTGGAATTAGTCTTAGTTCTAAAATTCATCTGTATGCCGACGATGTGCAGTTGTATTTAAGTCGTCCTATAGGTCTGAATGAAGACCTTATAGTCCGTATTAATGAAGATCTAGGACTTATAAATAGTTAGGCAGTTAACAACAAGCTTCTTCTTAACCCAGATAAGTCAAAAAGTATGTACTTCTACAAGAATCCTGAGCTTTGTGACATCAATCCTATCTATTTGAATGGATCTGCTCTGCCAGTTGTTAGTGAGGCTAAAAATTTAGGTATCGTAATAAACTCTGGCTTGAAGTGCTGTGACCATGTAAAGCTAATGATTAGTAGGATTTACAGTGGGTTACGAACTTTAAGATTAACTGCGTACCTTATTCCCCCTGATTTGAAACTTAGATTATTTAAAACGCTTCTACTTCCATTTTTCACATTAGGACGTTTAATATACCCTAAACTCGATTATGAGTGCAATCGCCGAATGAATCTTGCTTTTAATGATTGTGTTCGGTACGTTTTTCGATTGTTGAAGTTTAGTCATGTTTTTCAATGCAAATTAAGATTGGTTGGTTGTACATTAGATGAGTATGTGGATTACAGATCACTTATATTTTTCTTTAAGTTATCCTTGTTAAAAAAACCATCTTATCTATAATAGATTTTTCATCGTACATCGTCTTTAAGAAATAAAAACTTCTTAATTCCTCAATGGAACCGAGCAGTAATGGAGAATTCTTTTCCTGTTCAGATGGTAATGTTCAGGTGTTACATACTGTATCAATGTTCAAAAGTCGTATTTTTCCTCAAATAAACGTGTAGTTTCAACTTTCTTAATTGGATTAATTCTGTGAAACTGTTTTTAAGTATAGTAAGCTAATGACTAGTTAAGTTAAAAATGGTATTGAAATTTAGTGATTTTTTAATTTTTGCTAGTGCTTCTCATAAATCAAATTGAAGTATATATCTTTTTTTCTTGCTCTTGTTCTTGTTTCAAAATATATAGGTATGTCTATTTCTTATCCAGGCTCTTCCAAAAAAAATCTGTACAATATAGGATTAAGTATCTTGTGTACATTTACCATTCAATAAAATGAATTGAATTGAATTGAATTGAATTGAACTTTACGGGTTGTACAATGAAAAAGATCTAGTCAGAAAAGTCAAGGTTAAGAGACTCAGATGGCTTGGTCATTTTGAGCGGATGGACAGCAATGCTCCGGTCTGGTAAGCCTTCTACACTATTTCCGAGGGACGTAGAAGAAGACCGCGAATCAGGTGGAGCACAATATTGGAAGAGGACCTCAATATACTTGGAGTGCAAAACTTGAGACAGTAAGCTCGAGACCGGGAGATCCTCTAAACTGCGCCAACTATAGAGGAATAAGTCTACTTAACATCGCCTACAAGATCTTCTCTGCCGTAATATGTGAACGTCTGAAGCCTTTCGTCAACAATCTGATTGGTCCTTATCAATGTGGCTTCAGGCCAGGAAAGTCAACCATCGACCACGTTGCGGCAGATCCTGGAAAAGACCTATGAACTCCAAATCGATACCCACCACCTTTTCATCGATTTTAAGGCCGCGTATGACAGCATCTACAGAGACGAACTGTACAAAGCTATGTCTAGTTTTGGCGTCCCTGCCAAGCTCGTTCGCTTGTGCAAAATGACGATGGAGAACTCGCGCTGCTCCATCAAGGTTGGCAACGAGCTCACGGAATCTTTCGACGTCAAAAAAGGATTCAGACAAGGCGATGCACTGTC
Organism: Sphaerophoria rueppellii; assembly: GCA_920937365.1. Classification (NCBI taxonomy): domain Eukaryota; kingdom Metazoa; phylum Arthropoda; class Insecta; order Diptera; family Syrphidae; genus Sphaerophoria; species Sphaerophoria rueppellii. Next base: position 70,161,617 of record CAKKXW010000003.1, on the reverse strand, counting down.
ATGCGATTTCTTTAACATCGTTCTTGAGAAGATAGTGCAGAACGTCGCAATAGAAGCATATAGTAGTAGTAGTGTCTACCTAGGCTCCGCTATAAACACGGGCAATAACACCAGCGCCGAGATCAGACGAAGAATAACTCTTGCTAATCGCTGTTTCTTTGGGCTTAGAAAGCAATTGAGTGGAATAGCCCTCTCTCGAGCAACTAAGGTAAAACTGTACAACACACTCATCATCCCAGTCCTGCTGTATGGTGCAGAAGCCCCTGACAAAATCGGATGAAAGTGCCTTAGGCTGTTTCGAGAGGAAAGTTCTTCGGGTTATCTTTGGCCCCGTGTGCATTGAAGGGGAATGGTGAAGAAGATACAACAGCGAACTTTACGGGTTGTACAACGACATGGACCTAGCCAGAAGGGTCAAGGTCCAGAGACTCAGATGGCTCGGTCATTTAGAGCGAATGGACACCTATGCTATGGCCCGGAAAGCCTTCGACACTATTCCCGAGGGACGTAGGAGGAGAGGAAGACCGCGACTCAGGTGGCGCACTCAAGTGGAAGAGGACCTCAATCAACTCGGAGTGCAAAACTGGAGACGACTAGCTAAGGATCGAGCTAGCTGGCGGAGCCTGTTGATTGAGGCCCAAGTCAACAACGGACTGTAGCGCCACCTTAAGTAAAGTAAGTAAGCTCGTTACCGCGCTGGCTGGCGGAGACTGTTGATTGAGGCCCAAGCTCAAAAGCGCACCCTTAAGTGAGTAAGTAAGTTATTATTTGCTGAAAAATTAAAAAAAAAACCGTTGTTCTCTTACCTAAATTCTCACACCACTATTCTGTTACTTTGAAGTCGGGCAAACGAATAGATGTGTCGTTTCGATTTTTCTACTTTTGTTGAGTCATGTTTGGTATAAGATCAAGTTTGCTATTGCTAGTGAAAAGCTTGCAAGCAAATAATAACAAACAGTTATATTTGCTTTCGAATCACATATGCGATATGGAAGTATATTTTTTTCAATACAGTTTTTATCAGTGAACGAGTGCAGTTTTATTGTACGTTTGTAGGAAGTAAAATTATTGATAGTAAGCAACAAATGAATTCCTGCATATTCTCGCTGTAATGTGGACATAGGTTGTTGACAAAGTCAAGTAACTAAATGTTGATCAACAGTAAGAATTGGGCTGAAGCTTCGAATATCATTTTTAAACGGAAAATGAATATTGACAAGAAATGTCTACCTAAATGATTTTTTGGGAAAAATGATGTCATAGAGTAATTTAGATGCAGGAACATACATAATATTTAGTCATATAATAGTTACAATTTCCAATTCCAAACACACGAAGGCATGAATTTGAAATTGTGACAATAGCATACTAACAACAAGATGTAGCTGGATATAAGCAAATTTTGAATACAAAATAACTTTAAGGCAAATTTGCATGAACTTTTAATAATTTGAGCAGATGCAGTAATATCTTCACACAAAATTCAAATTTCAATAAACAGAAACACATTTTTCAAAGTTTAGTCTCAAAAAAACATGTTCATTTTATTTTTTTATTTATATTCTGTATTCCAAAAAAAAAACGAAACGAAATATAGAAAGGCAATTAATCACAGATAGTGGACAAAAAAATCGCCCAAAGGTGTTTAAGATCCGCGGCTATATAAACCAGTTAGAACTAGTAGAACAAACAAAAACTGTAAACTCCAATAAGTGGGAAATTGAATAAAAAATCTTCTTTTCTAGTCCAAAATAAAAATGTTTCTGTAAATTCAAGGCAACATAGCTAGATAATATCTTCACTGGATAGCCAACTTGTGCAACATCACATCAGCTTCACTCGCAACCTGCATCTCGCACTCACCTCTTGAGCATTTCCAACTGCGAAGTCATGGACTCCACGTACGATTGCAAATGCGACACCAAGAAGACCTCCGTGCTCAAAAGTTTCTCCAATCCAGCAACCGATGTGTAATATTCTTTCTCATTGGAGCCATAAATACCGCTCGAATGCAGAAGAAGCACGAAAACGCTCAAGCAACAAATTGCCCCAGCAGTAAACATATTGCACTAATTAATTAATTTTTCTATTAAAAGACAACGAAAAGGCACAATTGCAACAACCGACAGCTGCGGCGGCGGTGGCGTTGTTCCCGACAAACAATGAATCTTATTTAAAACTTATTTTTGCAAGAAAATTATAATCACAATTTGTTTTCCTCTTTAGAATGTTAATCTCGAAGCGATGATGGCGGCAATAGCGGCACGCGTTAGTCTCTAGTCAGTTTACTAGCGTTACAATTTACAATTATTAATCCGAACTGCACAGAA
>CAKKXW010000003.1:70116437-70133817 GCA_920937365.1 Sphaerophoria rueppellii | reverse complement strand
ATTTCAGCAATTCCACTGTAACATAAGAAAAAAACCTAATTGTTAAAGTGTTGATCTATTTTTAAGGAAATTGAAATTGAATTGAAGGCAATAGGGTGTCGTTTTGGAACAATTGGAATATATATTTTCTACAATAAAAAAAAATGATATAAAATATTTTTGGGCAATTAAGAATTTTCAGCTAGCTATGTGATTAAGTTTTTTTTTAATTTGTTGCGAGAATTGTTCTTTAAAATTTGGAGTTGAAAAACTCTACATCTATATATTCTTGGGTACTGTACTACTATCAGTATTGATTTTTCTACTAGATTTTGTCATATCTGGAATGATGGAGGCTAACAGGTTCAATAAAAACTTTTGTTTAAAAAAATAAAAAACTGATCCTGTTGCAGATCTCAACATAGCGCTACAATCGATATCCATCTTGCAGGTACTTCCCAAGGCTACATTTCTTCAAAATTTCTGATGGCGTCCATATTCTGCGAATGGGAATTGTAAGGTGTGTGAAAGAGATGGTTAAAGATTATTTTTCGCTTAAGGCGATGAGCCAACAATTAACGAAGTTATCCGGAAATGTGGAAACGACGGGTGCTATGTTGAGAGAAAAGTGCAAGGAGTACACGACAGCGTAAGGAGTAGGAGTCATGGTTGGTCAAAAGAATGCCGATATGGGAATATTGTGCGAAAGTGAAAATAGTCGCTATCTGTATACACATTACATATGTATTCAGCAAAAAAGAGAACTTCTAACAAGTTTCTACATGCTTGATGGAAATGCTTAAAATGCTTTCCTATTCAAAAGTATTATACGTAACACAACGGGCCGCAAAAATATACATGGAAGGAGAGACAGTTTTCATATCAATATATTGTTGCCGTTCATTATAGACTCGAATAAACTTCACCTTTCAATCTTGCTAAATATTTCCAAAATTTATTAGATCTGCAATGAAACATGCGCCCAACAATCAGAATTTTTAATAAGCGAATTTTACTACAAAATTCAATCTTTCATTCTGTCTTCCAAGAAGTGATACATGATACTTGCAGCATGTATGGGTATGCGATGCTGGTAAAAACTCAGCGATCGGGATTTTAGATGAATAGAGAAGAAGTTAAGGAAAATTTAAACCATATTTTCAACCGAACAATAGAGGGAAATTCGACGAATTGGAAATGCAAGAAATCAGAAAATCGTTGTTTTTGATATGGAAAAATATTTTCGATTACTAAAAACATTTTGGACTTAATTTAAGCGACTGTGTCAAATGGATACGAGTAAACAATACGACTCGTATTTATGTAAAGAATGCTTTGACAAAGATGCTTTATTCGCAGAAGTTCTAATAGCAAAATGAAAATAAGGACCCGACAAAAACCTAGACTCGTGTCCGTAGTTTAGTTGTTAGGTCCGTTGGCTGCTATAAAGCTAAGCAGAACGTCGGTCGTGGGTCCAATTCAAAAAATGTATCACTTCCAATCGGATATATCCTTGTGAGTGGGGTTCCCCTGCACCCCGTTTAGGTTTGTGTTCATTTATTTACTTGCGACAATATATGGCAAGTATGTATTGAATTCGTAAAAAATATATTTGAGACTAAAGGGTTTTTCAATTGTAGGAAACCTTTTTATATCGGAAATAACATACACCCATCTTCTACCATAAAAAAATATATAAAAAAAAAAAATATTTTTTGAATGCATAAAGAATCACTCGGGCGTATACTTACAATTTTTTTTACTTAATTTTAAGAACAAAAATAAGTTTATGAAATTATTCATACCTATATGATTTTCTTATCAAGAACCGCTGTAAATTATTGGGCGAAAGCGCCCTTGGTATCACTGTCACACACTCGAGCGAAATCTAAACGAGAAAGTAAAGCCTAATTTTTCTTGTGATATCAAAGCGATCTTAAGCCAAAAACTATAATTGCAGTGGAATGAGCGAGATTGGTATACTGCAATGCCGTTTGATTTCAAGGTTTTTTCAATTTTCTTTTGGACGGCTATCCGATTAGCGTCAGTGCACAGAGTTATTAATTTAGTTGGTGTGGAGATTTTAAAGCGATCGGACCAAAAGGTTTAATATTATTTAGTGCTAAGAAGTTTAAAAAAAAGAAACAAAGTAAAGTACAGTCACATCATTCTGCAAGCACTAAGCACTTATTTTAATATAAGTACAACCTAAGAGCTCTGAACTCCAATTAAAATGTAATTTTGTATAGTTTCATCAAGTAAAAGGCGCGAAAATCTTACTTTTTCCATCGAAATTATGTTTAGATAACTAAGCAAGGTAGTCGAAGGGAAATTAGTTAAGCAACCAACACACCATTTTTGGTGAAAGAAAAACCTGGCATAAAAATTATACGATCAGCTCTCGAGATCTCTTCGACCACCACCACCCGGGAACATCGAAGTCACACTTGACCATCAGCGATAGGAAGCACGCCGAATCAGCAGTCCACACTGATGAAGTGAATTAGACTCGGAAACGTTCCCAACCACGCGTGTCGTAGCCTTAATGCATACATGAGCCCAAAAACTTATAAATAAAAAAAAAAAAATCATTACTGCTTATCAAGTACACCACCACCGAAGGAACTCCACCTTCTCCTTAAATCCCTAATCCTGTAACCCAACCTCATTTTTTTGCTTGAAATTTAAATATAAAGGGTAGTGTTACAAAAAAAAGAAAAAGAGAACATATATATAAGTAAAATTTAAAAATTTGAAGTCAACAAGGTACGTTCAAGTTAAAATAATATATTCTTTAGTCCCAAATAAAGGAAATATAATTTTATTTAATAAATACAACGAAGAAATACCTGAGTCAACCGTGCACGGTACCTTCGGGATTCTGAGTCGAGCAACAAAAATAATAACAAGTGAGTAAATATACTTATAACCTTTATTGATAAAACGATATGTATATGTATATATTTTATTTTGAACGTCAATTTGAAACTAAGGAATAATATACATATATTTAATTGAATAATAAGAAACTGTTATATTATAATTTCAATCGACGACAAAAAAAAATAAGATAGAGTTCCTATTCCTCACTTTTTTTATAAAATTAATTTGTTTTATACATACATCGTAATTGTATTAGACTATGAATTAAATCTTAATTTAATAAATAAATCATTGTTGAAATTGTTTTGAACAAGAATTTGATGACTTCCTTTTTTCTCATACCCAGTCTTACCCAAAACTCGGTTAAATTTTACTGTTTTATTTTTTTCGTCAAATGTAACGATACATTTACTTTCGAATCATTGATTTGTTTTCTTTTATTTTGAGAATTATCGTTAGTTGTTTTTTTTTCATCTCAGATCGTAATAAGAGAGAAATCTAAGATGACTTTATTATACTTTAAGTAAGAAAATACGATAATCATAGAGTAAAATCATGTGTCTTTGAGAGAATCAATTTAGGATGCGAGAGAGAGAAAGTAATAGGGAAAAAAAACTAACAAGATGGGATTTTGAATAAATCGAGAGTTTATTCACCTTTTTTCATTATTTTTAAGTATAAAAGGGGTCATCGTAGAATAACGAGCACGAGACGATGACCAAGGAGCGTTTCGGAACAAAGAGAAATCTTTCTTTGTAATTGCATTATCTTTTCGTTTGAGACGCAAGAGGGAGGGTTATTCGCTCAGAAGAACACTACCACCTATGTTCTTTACTGGCTGGACTTAAGAAAATTCGATCAAGGGAACTTGAATTCGGGCTCCAAATTGTAAACATTTTTAAATCGAATAACATCTTCGATACTAGGCCTGAAAAAAATGTAACACCGTCCCTTTTCTAATACCAAGATTCCACCCTTCCGACGAGCTAGGATGAGCGTGGACTAGCAGGCCTAATAGTTATAAAGAAATTGGACACCCCTATCCAACTTTGTCTTGAAGGTCTTAACGACCTGTAACATGTTTAGGTCATTCGAGGGAGATAATAGTTCGTAGGGTTAAGTACCCTAGTTTAGTAGATGAAAGAAATTGTAGGTTCCGGTGTAAGTTCTGCTTTTCAAGGTATTTGAGTTTTCTTTCAACACACAACTATGAATTCTTGATTTAACTATTCAAAGTGTGCTCAAACGTTATTTATTGGAAGCAAAGCATAAATAATTATGGAAATCATTACACAATAAGGACGCTACAAAAGTAGACCGATAAGGACAGCAAACGACGCCATATTTTTTCCCGCTCTATTGACACTTTCCATTTCAACATGAAAAGGTATACACGATCCAACAACGAGTCGAAATTAATAAAATTTACTATCGAAATTCGGAGTCAGTGGTCAACACTTTAACAGCGCTACGTACAATTTATGGTCGTCATAATCGTCCTGCCAGATCAACAATTGAGCGTCTAGTGGACAAATTTTAATCCACAGGCTCAGTACCAAATGTTCCCGTGCCAGTGCGACAGAGCAGTGCCCGTGTTGAGAATATTGCTGCCACTAGCGCATCAATTGCGGAAGACCCAAATCAGTCTCTCACACGTCGTTCTCAAGCGTTGGACATCTGTGTGACGTCGTTGTGGCGAATTTCGCTAAAAGATCTTGGCCTACATCCTTACAAGATCAAATTGACGCAAAAACTGAAGCCGCTTGATCACCAGAAGCGTCGTATGTTCGTGAATTTGGCTGAGCAACAGTTTGAAAATGATCCAGATTTTCATCGAAAAATCATCTTCAGCGATGAGGCTCATTTCTGGCTGGATGGCTTCGCCAATAAGCAAAATATGCGTCATTGGTCAGGCAGCAATCCACATGTGCTGCACGAGGCACCATTACATCCTGAAAAAATTACTGTTTGGTGCGGTTTACATGCTAGTGGTGTCATTGGGCCATACTTCTTCGGTGATGATCAAGGCCGGCATGTTACTGTGAATGGGAATCGCTACCCCTCAATGCTAACCGATTATTTTTGGAATGAATTGGATGATATGGCCCAGGACGATATGTGGTTTCAACAGGACGGTGCCACATGTCACACAGCGGGCCAAACAATCGAATTATTGAGAACGAAGTTCGATGAGCGCATTATCTCCAGAAATTGACCTGTGAATTGGCCGCCTCGTTCATGCGATTTAACACCGTTAGACAATTTCCTGTGGGGCTACGTCAAATCTATGGTTTATGCCAACAAGCCAGCGACGTTGATGGACTTCGTACGAATATCGAACGTGAAATTGCAGCAGTAACGGCCGATTTATGCTTGAAAACCGTCGAAAATTGGGTTCAGCGTCTGGACTTCTGCAAGCGTGCCCGTGGTGGCCATGCAGAAGAAATCGAAGTTCATACAAAATGGCATCAAATGTACTTCCACAGGAATAAAGAATTTCATTGATATCCAAAACCGTTTTTGTTTTATTTGTAGCGTCCCTATTGAAAAACCCTTAATATGTCGCAAGTAAAAATGGTAGGTAAAAACACATTTTTATTTTATGATTTTCATTTAAGTATCGGTAATGAATTTATTTTTATATCAAAAAATCAAAGAGCATACACCGTGCCACTTTGAAAAACTATGCATCTTAGTAATAATAAAAAAAAATAATTAATAAATCTTAATTTTATAAGTACATTTGAAAAAAATTTAAGACACATGCTTTTAAGGTTGAATGTTAAGTTTAAAAATAAAATTTGTCTTTACTCTAATAAACCTCGATTTTTTTCTTGAATCCGAAGAATAAATTCACAATTCGTGTTTTTTGAATAGTAAAAACCTATTCTTAAAAAAATTCACTTGCATACTATGCTTCTTTAAATCAAACCCTTAATAAATTATTCTCACCTCTTCAACATTACCAACTGCGTAGTCATTGAGTGAACATACGACTCCAAATGCGACAGCAAAAACTTCTCCGTTCTCAAGATGTTCTCCAATCCAGCAACCGATGTAAAAAAATCACTCTTGCTACTGCTCTTGATGCCTTTACTACCCAAAAGTAGCAGCAAACATAAGCTACAAAATGCCCTCAGTGAAGGCATCTTCAATTGAATAAACATTCAATTAAAATTTAAAAGAAGTCTTAAATCTCAAAAACTTAAGGTATATGCCACGAATTTCTATTCACAATTTCTCTATCGACAGAAACGAACACTCATATCGTCCAGAGATTAGGTGGACGAGAAGAACTATTTAGTTCAGAAGACTGATCTGAACTACTCCAGATCAATTTGAAGATATCCATCCCCAGGTCAATTTCTGATCAACCGAAAATTTGGATCAAAATAAATACCTAGGTATGTAACTTCTCGTTAGCTGCATAAAATTATAATTTCTTATTTTAAATGAATTTCGCAAAGTTAATGAACGAAAGCATATAGAAATACTAGCAACATTAATCAATTATGCGCATGAATTTTCGATCGAACCCTATGCCAATAGTTAGGACAAGTACCTACCGGAACCGGTTATCAAAGTTCGAAGAGATCAATGAACAAAAACAAACGAAATAGCGGTTTATTCAAATTTGCAACTTAAACGCATAAAAAGAGCAAACACTCATCCTCAAACTAGTTATGATAGTTTAAGGTCGGAATTAATGCGAAGATTCTTTGAAGTTCATTCCTGATCTGATCTATTTATCGAAAAAAATACTCAAAATATTATCTCTTCAACTTAATCGTATTTTTTTTTTTTTTTTTGCCAATGAATACTAAACATAAAATTTAAAGATGTTCATTCTCTACAAGAAGTCGGTCAGTTTAAGTTCAGTCTTCAAAGCAATCTTAGGCGTTGTGCCTGCGCGAGTAGATATCACTAGTGGCTTGGATTAAAAGTGATCATGATTATTGTGAAAGGGATTTATTTTTTAAGTGTTTTGCTTCTTCTGCTAATTGAAAGAAGTAATGGAGAATCTGACTATTTTACATCGACAGCTGGGATGGAGAAACTTTTGACCACCGAAGTGTTTTTGTTGTCACATTTGAATTCGTATGTGCAATCGATGGCTTCGCAATTGGAAATGCTTAAGAGGTAAGGATATTGTGAGTGTTGAGAAATGTTTTAAAAACTAAGCTAAGTTTTGGGTATTTTCATCGACCACCTTTTACCTTAAACATTACTTTACGTATTTTAAATTAGTCAAATGCTATGTCACTACCGACATCATATACACCTTGAAGAAATAGATGAATTATCGCCCTAAATCGATGTACGGCAGAAGACAATGATCGTCGTTCTATCAAGTTTTCAAGCAGGAAACATTTGTATGTGATTTAGTGTAAAAATAACCTTTGAATTAAAAACAAAATCAATAGATGATTTTGCGTGTATTACCCACTTTATTAAAGCTACCGTAGTCAAGTACTTACGCTCTTTCCATGAAACAACGATTGATGGGTCAGATAGTTAAAACATATTTTTGGTTCAGATTGTCTTGTATTTCCGTTAATGGTTGTTTCATTTTTGAAGCGAGTGCTTGTTTTGCTAAAAGATTTATCAATGATGTTCTAGCACAGCTTTTTTCTCAAAAACGGATCTTAGGATTTTGATAATTCTACAGAATTTGCATAGGTTCAAGAAGAATTGCGTTTTTCTTTTAATCTAAGAAATTTTGAGCCCTTTTTTAATCGTAAAATACTCTTTTCGATAGTTTGAACGTGAATATTTCATAAACGACTGTTACGATTTTGATTATATTTGTTGCTTTAAATTTTTCATAAAAGCTTTTTACAAAACCACATTCTTAGTTTTAAAAATCTACCGATATTATAATATATTTCACAAATTACTTCCATTGGCAGATCGTATTGTCCTCTCTTTGTTTCAAATGATAACTTGAAATATTGTTTAATATTTAATTTTAATTATTCGGTTTGCAAGAATATATCAGGTTTATTTTGTTATCGAACTAAAATCTTTTCTTGTTTTTTCCATCGTGCGTAGATAACTATAAGGTTGCCGAATGAAAAAAAAAACAAAATTTGATTTTTTCTTACAAACAAGTATCGTCGCCTTCGCTTCGTCAATGAAAATAATTATTGACAGGCGTTATATTATTTGCTTTTTGCAAATGATATTGGGTAGTAGCAACTTGCACCTGGTATTTTAACATTTTTTTTGACTAAAGACTTTAAAGTCGGGATGCTTTGTGTCAAAGACGAGATGAAAGACTAATAAGAGCTCGTCTATTGAACAAACCCCTTTGAAGTGTGCAAGTAATATGTTTATTTTAAATATCCATTTGTTACCTTAAGTTAAGAGAGTTAAAGCTTTAACTTTTGAATATAAAAGAATATTTGAAGCCCTCAGCCATCCAACCAATAACTGCTTTTGCATAACAACCAAACTGAGGTGTTTAATTAATTTTTAAGGTGCGGCAAGATTATTGTTTATTTTTTATTATAAGTTGTTAAGATCAATATAATTATTGTTTAATTTATTTGACTCCTAAATGTCTGACATGTTCATTTTTGGTTTGAGAATAAATTAAAAGATGTCAAAAACTGCTTATTGAATGTTTATTTTGTTGATTTTGGCTAGCAAGCATCTTGATGATATTTTGGTCGTTCGGTCGATATTAGATTTAAGAAATTGTTATGTATTTTTATATCTCTGTATTTAAAGGTTTCAAATTTTACTAAAAACTCGGTTTTGAACCGGAACAAAAACAAAATCAATAGGTAAGTTATGCACTGTTTTCTCAGCATTTTGTTTTGACTAGCTGGGATGTCAGCCTTCGCTCGGAGATTTCATTAAGTAAAAGTGGCTACTTCACTAGAGTAATGATAAAACAAAGAGAGACATCAAACGTTACGGCAGTGAAGTGAATGAGTCAGTGATGAATCCGTCATCAATCATTCTAAGGGCTCTTTTGTATAAGTAAATATATACCATTGAAGAGGCTTAAGCTTAGTATGTGGTTGGAGCACCAACCCAGAGGTGGGAGTTATACTCAAGTTTTGGACCGATATAATTTATATATGTAGCCAGATCAGACGAGGAGAAGAATTCTTTACACTGTCTTAAAAAAAAAAACCCACAAGAGGTGGGCAGCGATGCACATACCGAAAATCTCAAGATGTTCGTTCGCTTTTATGCAAGTGGCACTCATGGACAGTGGCAATGGGGCTTATCCGGCTTTTGGACAATTTACAAGACAGCAATAGATTTCAGAGCTTTAAAATCTGCGCGTTGTAGTTGTTGTAGTCTCCATTGTACAAGCTTTTTAAGTCAAAGTTCAGTGAGCTTATCATATTTTGCCGTTGCAGTTCCACATCGGAAGAAGAAGGGTGTGAGTCTGGAAATGAATAAGGAAAGTTAAGTGCACTATCGTCAGCTTAACAAGTATTGAATAAGAAGCTGCAGACATTTATAAAAATGTTAAAGAGAGTTGGAGATAAAACGGAGCCCTGTGGCACACCAGCATTTATATTGTGGGTTTCAGAATTTTAGACTTAGTAGGTAACAGCCACTGAAGTTTTAAAAAAAGTTTGGAAGAGAATTGGAGCCATTTTTTTTTCGGTGTCATATCGGCGCAATAATTCGGCATAGTTTATACAACACTCTGACCATTTTGCTCTTCCCAAAGCAGTCAAAGTAGACCAAAGTAGCACACCTTGTTGTTAGCCCAAAAAATTGGTAACCAAATCTTTGGGGAACTTTCGCTGGTCCAGTAATTCACTGCTTTTAGTGCGGAATATGAAACAAGCACTTTTATTGAAAAGTCCACTGTCTTAATCTAGTTAGATTTGGAGGATATCACGTTATCGTCCGTGATAAAAGCTTACTTACCTACCTAAGGTGGTGTTTCAACCAACAAACCTCCCCAGCCAGCTCGGTACCTAGCTAGCTTTCTTCAGTTTCGAGCGCCGAATTGGTTGAGGTCATCTTTGAGATTTGTAGGCATGCCAAAACTGTACATGACTAAAAAGATGGTAAATATTGATCTAGAGTTCTATCTCTGCCGTAATGTAAATATTTGATCGATGGTGGACTTTCCTGGTCTGAAGCCACACTGATATGGATCAGTTTGTTGACAAACGGCTTCAGGTGTTCACATAGAACTGCAGAAAAGATCTTTTAGGCGATATTTAGGAGGCTGATGCCTCCATAATTGGGGCAGTATTGAGGGTCTCCTTTCTTCATGGTCGGGCACACTATGCTAAGGTTCTATTCATCGGGCGTGCTATCTTCCGACCATATTCTGCGGATGAGTTTGTGCATGAACTCAAGTCATCTCCGGCCACTTTGAATTGCCATTTTCACTATTTGAATGTCGAGTAGACAGAAATTTTGGCTTGTGCCGTCTCCATTGAATATTTCATTCTGCCTGACAGCGGAATTTCATTTTCGTCATCGCACTTGTATAATCTGCAGAGGTCACGCTTCCATATTCTCAGCATTGACTATGACTCTTCGACGATATTTCCTTGTTGGATTCAGTTTGTGCTCGGTTACCTTGAGTGATTAGTTTTACCTCTCGGTAAAACTTATGGACAAAAAAACTGATTTTAGTCTCTCAATATTCTCGATCGATTGCTTTTCCTGCTCTCTTTTTTTCTTTCTGAAAAACGTGTGTTCTTCTCTCACCTTCTGCTAGTAGAGCTCCCGAGCTGATCTCGTCCTCCTGTGCGGCGCTGCTTTGTATGATTCCTGCTTGGCTGCATGTACCTACCATCATTCTTCATCAAACCAGGGGTTTCGTTTTGGTGTCCGTGTTAAGCCCAGCACACCAGAGGCAGCATCTCTTATGGCTTCCATGCATTACTGGCTGTAGCGGACTTCTCATAAGGTTACTTAACACTCTATCGGAAAAGGATATGGCGATCTCTTGCGATTGTAGCCGTCTGACGTCACACCTTCTTCTATTACTGCCTGTTTTCGGCTTTGGTCGTTATATCCGCTGCACCGTTACCTTGGCTGCAACGAGGTAGTGGTCCGAGTCGGAAGGTTCGGTCATCAATAATGATTGATTAATGATTATTCAATTTGGTTGACGGTTGCCTTGTCTTGGTCATCTTTCTCTTCTGTGCGCAAATTAGGATAATTTTGTCGAATTAAGCCTTGATGCGGATTGTTGTAAGGTGCTCGTTGACAGCTCTGAAGCTAAGGACATGCTGAGAGTAGGACTTGGTAGACAGAGGCGCTTGGGTCCTCATGAGTGCCTGATATCTACAATTTGACGCCCCGTCAAATAAAATAAAATGATAGAAGCACAAGTGTTGACCATTTCATCTTTTATGGGAACTGGCATTGAGACAAAGCCTCCAAAAGTCTCATTTGTCACGAAAATTAGCTTCTCAACTCAGCGGCTGTTCGGAATCGACAATCGCAACTGTCGTGCAACACAGTACACAGAATCTTAAGGTTTTTTGATTTCGCTGCACGATCTCTCTTCCAAGACCAAAATTGTTTTGTACTTTAGTACCGTCAATTTCCTTCCTTGCCCTGTGATCAAAACATTCTCTCTTTTATCCGAACTATACTTATCTTCTTTCATTCGTTCATTTCTTTGATTTCAATTAATTTTCGTTTTTTAGTGCAATAACTGACATCAAAAGAGAACATTCAACTGCCGAAAACGACATAGAGGAATATCTTACGAATCCTGTCAATGCATTTCTGTTAATAAAACGTCTCGACAAAGATTGGAAACTCTATGAGGACGCTATAGAAAATCAAGTTGCCCGGAAATGTAAGTCATCTTGCCTTAAACTCTCAGAAAACATTCTTCATGTCAATCTTAATATTTAGCTTTCTTGACGGCCTTAAAATTCAGTCGATCAAATCTGAGTTTCCCCACCGAAGAAGATACAACTGGATCAGTCCTTGCCTTGGTGCGACTTCAAAATACCTATCAACTGGAAACTTCTCAAATAGCTTCTGGGATCATCAACGGAGTGAAATATGGGTAAGGATTTTTTTTTAACAAAATTGAACGTTTCTCACTTTTATACTTTTCCTTTTCCTTATAGATCATCCATGACATGGCAGGACTGCTTCCAACTAGGCGAACAGCTGTTCACTTTGAAGGACTTTAATCATACTATTCCATGGTTGAAGGAATCCTATCAGAAACTCCAAGCTGAGGAATACTACAATACCACTGAGTCAATTGGATTTCTGGAAGTGATCACAAGCTACTTTATTCACATGGGCGACTTCAAAACGGCCATGGATTTGAACAATAGACTCCTTGAATTAGAGCCTGACAACAGCAATGCTCGGGAAATGAAGAAATATCTCGACATGATGAATAAACGCGATAATGGCTGCGAATATGGAGTCATGAATCCAACTGAATCAAATGAAAAAAGACCTTACGAAAATAGTGAAGAGTTCAAGACCTACGAAAAGGTATGTCGTGGTGAAATCAAGCAATCGCCCTCCGAGGAGAGACTCTTGCGCTGCAGAAATGACCATCGAAATGTTCCTTATCGATTTTTGATGCCATTCAAAGTTGAAGAAATGAATTTGGATCCGTATGTGGTTGTATTTTATGATGTCATATATGACAGTGAAATCGAGCCGATCAAGGAGGCTTCGAAGGGAACTTTGTCACGTTCCCAAGTACAAAAACGCGCGGAAGACAGTGAAACAGATTTGACCATATCTCGCTATAGGACGAGTCAGAATACTTGGTTGAGTTACAATACTATGCCGGAAACTCAAAAACTTCGAAACAGGCTTGAGGATATTACGGGGTTGGATATGAGTGGCAGTGAAAAGCTGCAAGTGGCTAATTACGGTATTGGTGGGCATTATGAACCGCATTTGGACTTTTTCACTTTGGATTCGAATTTCAACAAGGATCATGGGAATCGCATTGCAACTGCTATTTTTTATGTTAGTTCTCTAGTTGGTCTTCTGTTGTGGACTTCTCGTTTCATGGATTTTTCTATTTTTAGTTATCAGACGTTGAACTAGGTGGCGCTACTGCATTTACATTCTTAAAGCGAGCTATGCAACCGAAGAAGGGCAGTTTGATGTTTTGGTATAATTTACACAAGGATGATGAAAAGGATTACAGAACGAAACATGCTGCATGTCCTGTTTTAAAGGGATCCAAGTGGAGTAGGTTCTCTGTTGAGTCGAAGGAAGATTAGTTTTCATTTCAATATTTAATTTCTTTCACAGTTGCGAATGTTTGGATTAGATCTCGTCATCAAATGTTCCGGCGTCCTTGCGGCTTGCAGCCTGACCATGAGATTTCGCTGCCTTACAAGGAAATAAAGTAATTTGACGTGTTACATATTATTTAGTGTTAAGGTTGATTTAAGAAATCATGCTATTTGTAATAAATGAATTTGCAAAAAATATAAATGAGAAATGTTTTATTCATTTGTGACTGACCATTAAAGTTCATGCAGGAAGGCACAGAATGCCATATTCAATACATCATACAAGAGAGTCTCGGAGACTCTATTTTATTAAGCTTTTTTCCCGTGAAACCGTAAACAACTTAAGGTTAATTCAAGTAGTCAATGAGCTGAAGTCTGAAACCAGAACCCAGGGTCTTGGAAAGTTGGGCACGCCGCCATCTTACCACTATAAATTGGATCATATACCCTGTCTCCTACTAGTATTTTTCTGATCACTACGAGAGAAGAAATTACCAAGCTTATATTTCTTATCGTAATGTCTATTTTGTGGTAGATCGCACTTTTCTCTAAGAGTTTCAGAATTTCCTTGTCCCAGCACTCTACTCTCAGATCTATGGGTATGTCTGCATCTACGATTTTATACGGTAACAGTTTTGAACTATGTTTTTGTAGTAAATGAGTGTTGGAAGAATGCAGTAGTAGCATTTTACTTCTTCGATTTTGTTATCAGCTTCAGCTTAACTCCAAGAGGAAAGATAGACGCAACAACCTGAAGATCTTCGGATAGTCGTACAGCCGACAATGTGCTAATCGGCGCAGTGCTCGCATCCAATCGGCTTAATCGAGGTAACCGTCGGAGCGGATTTTTCTCCGATTTCCTCAGAATTTTGCTTCGAGGTAGTTCTCCGACAAGCAAAATGTCTCCGATTCGGAGGAAATCGGAGAGAATTCCGCTCCGACGGTTACCTCGATAGGGTCGAATATCTCAAACATGCGCACTTTCCGAGGAGCAAATAATGTCGACTTTGACCACTTCCTGGTAATGGCTAAGTTTAGAGCTCGATTATCAAATGACAAAAAAAAAACGTGCGGCCCAAAGAAAGAAAGAAAGAAGTTCAACATCGGTTGACTTATTACTGCGGAAAAAGCCACAGACTAGAGTGAGTGCCTGAGTGAGCAACTCTCCGCCATCCCCCAAATACCACAGATGTCAATACCTTGTGGAACCAATATCGCGAAATAATAACAAAAAATGTAGCCGAAACCACCATAGGTTTCCAGCCATCCCTGAATCTTTCTCAGTTAAAATGATGAATGCGCGTTATTGAAAAGAAAGACCGAAAATGCACGTTTTCAGCAAGCAGCAACAGAGAAGAGTACCGAACAAAAAGGAGAAATGAGAAAGCGACCCTGCGAAGGAAGAAAAGAGCATCAGCGGTTTTTCAGCTCAAAGATCTAGAAGAGTCACGGGCAAGGAACAATACCCGAAGTTTCCTTAAAAGTTCGAAGCAATTAGTTTCTGGTTATAGAACCGGGACAGAGGCTCTTCGGAACAGTGAAGGAAACCAAGTCAACGGAGCACAGGGAATTGTATATGTTTTCAAGGAGCACTTCCAACAGCTTCTGCATGTGCATCATGTCGAGCGATCCAATGACGAAAGGGAAGGGATAGACCAGTCAATGATGACCCAGTCACATCCGCCAGCAAAGGAGCGAGGTAGTAAGAGCCATCCAAATATAAAACATAATAAAACATGGGATGGCTTACCTGCGGAACTCTTTAAATATGAAGATGTGTTTTGATGAACCGTATGCACCAGTTCATCAACAAAATTGGGAGGAAGAATGCATGCTCACTGATAAGCTCCATATGTTCCATCTGCAAAACAGAGCGATCCTATGTCATTCAAAAACTACCAAGGCATATCCCTGCCTAATGTTGCATACAAAATCCTTTCCAACGTACTGTGTGAACGTCTTAAACCCAACACAACAATCGGCACGTACCAGTGTTGCTTTAGGCAAGGCAGAACAACGATAGACCAAATAATCACGCTGATTCTAGAAAATACCAACGAATTTTAAGTCGGAAACCACCATTATTTCATCGACTTCAAAGCTGCTTATGATACCATCCACCGTCGAGGGCTTATGATGGCGATGTCTGAATACACGGTCCTGAACAAACTGATCCAGCTTTACCAAATGACGTTTAACAAACGCAGTGCAGTGCAAAAATGGGTAACAGCTCATCCTAGTTGGTTCCAACATGCGCAGGGTTTAGACAAAGAGATGCGCTGTCTTGTGATTTCTTCAACATAGTCCTGAATCAGATAGTGGGCAAGGAGACTTCAGCTCGGAAAACACTTTATCTTCAACAAATCCACCCAGCTCATAGGCTGTGCGAACAACATAGACATCATCGGTCGATCCAAGAGGGGTGTGCCTGAGACCTGCCCTGCAGTTGAAGAACAGGCAAACCTCGTTGGTCTTGAAATGAATGGAGACAGAACAAAGTACATATACTTGCTATCAACAAACAAAACAACATCTGTCCACCACCTAAGACAAAACTTCACCGTCGGTGCAGCGATTTCGAGTCAGGTAAGGAGTTCACCTATCTTGGAATAAACATCAATCGCACAAACGACATCTTACTCCTCACTCGAAAGACAAAGTGTCTGCTATACAAAACTTTGATTCTACCAGTCCTTTTCTACGGCGCCAAGTGTTAGACGACAAGTTAAAAGGAGGAATTGATACTGGGCACTTTCGATAAAAGTTCTTCGATGGATTTTCGGTTCCGTTTGCGATGATGGCGAATGGAGAAGAAGGTTCAACCGGGAACTGTACGAGCTGTACCCAGATGTGGATGTCGTCCAGAAAGCCAAGAAAAGATGACAACATTGGCTAGGCCACATCGAGTGACCGAACGATAACGTACCAGCCAAGAAAGTCTTTTCATCGGGCCACCAGTTTCGAGACGACAAGGAAGACTGAACCCTCCGTACAAAGACCATGGCGTAGATTGTGCTGGAATAACAATATACATACTTCCAATGTTCATATATTAGATAGCCCCCCATATGTGCTGTTGTCGTTCTGGGCTTTTTCATCTTGAAGTGGAATATGCACTTCCCGTCGTTCCACGATGCCTTTGGGATCGGTAATTGGATATTCTTCTCTATTCTTACTGTAAGCGCAGTGCGAAGTTTATACCATTTTATTTCGCAGGCTCGTTTTTATCGCTCCAAAGACTTCTTTCCGTTTTTCTTGAAACACATAAAAGGTTTTTCCATATGGACGCTACAAAAATAGACCGATACCTAGATACAGCAAACGACGCCATATTTTTTCCCGTTCTCTTGACATTTCTCTTCAGTATGGTTTGCCATTTTATCATGGAAAGGTATACGATCCAACAAGGAGTCGAAATTATTAAAATTTTCTACCGAAATTCAGAATCAGTGGTCAACACTTTAAGAGCGCTACGTACAATTTATGGTCGTCATAATCGTCCTCCCAGATCAACAATTGAGCGTCTAGTGGAAAAATTTAAATCCACAGGCTCAGTACGAAAATTTCCCGTGTCAGTGAGACAAAGAAGTGCCCGTAGTGTCGAGAATATTGCTGTCGCTAGCACATCAATTGCGGAAGACCCAAATCAGTCTCTCACACCTCGTTCTCAAGCGTTGGACATCTCTGTGACGTCGTTGTGGCGAATTTCCCGAAAAGATCTTGGCCTACATCCTTACAAGATCAAATTGACGCAAGAACTGAAGCCGCTTGATCACCAGAAGCGTCGTATGTTCGTGAATTGGGCTGAGCAACAACTTGAAAATGATCCGGATTTTCATCGAAAAATCATCTTTAGCGATGAGGCTCATTTCTGGCTGGATGGTTTCGTCAATAAGCAAAATATGCGATATTGGTCAGGCAGCAATCCACATGTGCTTCACGGGGCACCATTACATCCCGAAAAAATCATTGTTTGGTGCGGTTTACATGCTGGTGGTGTCATTGGGCCGTACTTCTTCCGTGATGATCAAGACCGGCACGTTACTGTGAATGGGAATCGCTACCGCTCTTTGTTACTAAAAAAGCCCTACATTACCACGGGGCACTTCGTGTACACCTAACGACGGACTGGTTATAGCGTATAAAACGAATAACTGCTTTGGTAGGTCGGTCTTTACTCGGAGTAGCGATTTCTACTAAAAAGCTACTTTTAGGCCTAGTAAAAGTTCAACAACGAGTCGGGTTAAGTGCTTGTATGCTGCGAAGACCACTAGTTCGCCGAAGTCAAG
>CAKKXW010000003.1:70044421-70062296 GCA_920937365.1 Sphaerophoria rueppellii | reverse complement strand
CGCCGGACCCACTTTTTTCGACTTCTCTATCATCGTAATGTCATATCTCATCCTCATCTCAAATTTTTTTTTTGTACGAATTCAATACTTGCCATATATTCTATATGTCGCAAGTAAAAATGAATAGAAAAAAATTCTGCTCACTTCGTGTTTTTCTTTTATATCTTTCGATTTCAGGACAAATTGTTCTTGTGTGACATTCCTGCTAAGCTCCAAAATCTTCGGGTCATTTGGATTTTTTTTTTCAATTCGTTATAGATAAGCGTTCAGTTCCCATACTGTCCCCTGTGAACACATATAACGCACAAAAACGCGTGTGCGTCAAGTAAGTTTTTCGTTTTTAGAACAACTATTCCAAAATTAAGACAGTCTCCAGCTGTCATTTGAAACACTAAACAGACACAATAGTTGAATTAAACTGTGAGTGGAGAGAGTGGAGAGATAACATCGATTAAAACAGAAAACTCGCATTATCCTTATTTGTATTTGAAGCCACCGAGGACGTATTGTTTGTCCTTTGGGTTCAATCGATAGACATTTGCAAGGCGCAGAATTTCTTCAATAGCACCTTCATAATCATCTCCGGTTGTAGTGTAATTGTCTCTGACTTTTTCGATATTTTTGAGGGCGTCTTTGTTTTAATGCAAACCATGAGGAAGGGAAAAAGAAAAAAATAAAAAAATTGTTAAATTCATGTTTGTTGAACGTCTGATGTAAATTTATATTGCTCTTGAGTTGTAAAATAAGGAAATAGTTTACTTTAGGTGATGATAGGTGCGTTCATCTTGCATACTCTTAGGCTATTTAGAGGGAAAAAATGCAAAATTATCATAAATATAAGTTCAATACTCCGCAATTCTCAAAACTATTTCAAATTAACTGAGAGCCTCCGAATTCTGTAATTAAAATGTAAATTATCTAATCTGTTGATAAAACCCAACAAATGCGGATAATCACAACCCTTAGCCTTGTGTTAATTATTACCAAGGATTATATGGATTTCAAAATTCAGACAAATTCTTCATCTTCTCCCAATCCGAGTACAACTTCTTCATCAGAAAATACGTGTTAATTGAATTTCTAAAATACACCTCGGGTTGTTCGTCGTCGGCGGGGGCTGAGCTGTCCTCACGATTCATTTTAAACAATAAAAAAGCTTTCTAAAATTTTCTTTTTCCCATCAAACAAACCAAAAACAAAAACAAACTATAGGTATGTGTATTTACTTTTTAAGATAATCCAATTTGTTCTCGTTGAGTGTTATGAATTTTTCCATTTTTTCAAGGAGGAACTTTTCATGGTCGACCAACTTCTCGAGTTTGTGCACAGACAATTAAAACTCACCAACAAACAAAAGTCACTGGGAAAATGAGTGTAAGCCAAGTAAATAGAATTTTTTTGGGTTTTTGTTAATTCTTCTTTGACAAAGTTTAAATTTTATTTCTTTATAAAATTTGTAATCGTTAGTTTCAATGAATTCATTGAAGGTTTGAGGAAGAAGTTTAACTTGAAATAGAATCCCAAACAAAGACGGGGCTAGAGATTCGATGAGTGTAAAACAGAATTCCAATTTAAAATTATTCATAACCTTTCGGGGAAAAGCTGGAATGCAATGTTTTTTGGTGATAATTTAAGCTCCGAATATGTCAATCGACATTTTCCTTTGATCAAGTCTGCAGTCAGACTGACAAACTGTAATCGTTTCAAGTGCCTTCAGGATGTTTATGGCCGAGTTCGTAATTGCAGGCTTTGTTGCCCATGCCCTGCCTTAAATATGCTCAAAGACTTTTATGAACTCAATTACGACTGCATGTGTGCGGTCATAATACTTTATTTAAAATGAGTTCACAAAAGCAAACGTTGACAAAATGAGAAAAAAAAAGTTTATTTGTTCTTTATTTGGTTTGTAGTTATTCATTCATTCAAAAAATGGCTTTCAACAAAAATATTTTTAAAACGCTTAGTGGAAGAAACGGTTTCGAAAACATTTAACTTGCGGAAATAAGAAAACTGAAAAGTTAAGAAAGAAGAAAACCCTTGGACTTTTCGTATGATATATGTGCATATGTAAGCATGGCGCAATTTTCGTTACTCGAAATCATTACTATCGATCAAAAGCAAACTAAAACTAGCTATGCCCGCTGTGTTACTCGCGATAAACGGGTTAAAAAGTAGCCTTTGTTATTTTCTTACTCCTTAACCACCACTACCTGTGCAGAAAATCATGTCAATCACATATGCCCTTTGTAAACTTAAAACATTTGTTTTCCACGGGCACCATAGATATTAACTTTATATAAGTAACCTATGTGATGTTCTAGACTATAATCTGTCTGTGTGCTAAATTTCATCCAGATCCGTTTAGTACTTCTGGAGTTATTGAGCAACAAAGATCACATTTGCTCCCTGCCATTTTCCTGCAAATTCAGCAACAAAATAAAAACAAATGCCGACTTGACTGCAGTATGACAGTCGTTATACTTTTATGAACACAAGTGTTGCCATGCTAATGCAGAAAAAATGCTGTTTGTTTACATTTACGAACACAATTTCGGCAGTACTGCGGAAGTTTTACATTTACGAACTCAGCCTATTTTTTATGACTCTGACTATTGCTATTGTAGTTTCAGCTTAGCGTTACTTAGTGGCATAAACGTTTTTTCACTGCTTCCACTTTCGTCCGTTAACATCTAAATTTAAAAAAATGTGCACGACTGGGTCGTACGAACTTGCTCCTGCATGCTAAAACTAAATATTTATGATTACTTAAATTGCAAAAAGTAGTGTTACAGCTTACACTCACAAAAAAAAACTCAATATATTAAAATAATTAGAATTCATTAAGAAAATTTGAAAATGTACCTCGTAAAAACATTTCATTCCAAAAACTTAAATTCCAAACAAATTCGAACCTTATTCTTGATTTATTGAATTTTTTTTTTTTTTTGAAAATCGTCGGAGCCGTTTTTTTTTTTAATAATTTTGTCTATATAAAATTTTTTTTATATATAAAATTAATTTGGGTATGCAGTTTTTAAGACCATGTAAATATACATATTATACTCCAATTTGGATTTTTAAAATTGATCCGTTTTTGAGATACAGAATTTTGAAAAAAAGTTAAAATATTTCTTAAAAATCCAAATCCAAATTTGAAATTGAAATTGAATATTTGAACAATATATACGTACTTTCCCAAAAAAATTTACGGTGATCGGACTTTCAGTTTTCGAGAAAATCTAATAACAAAAAAACGGTTCTATGGGAGGTACCGTTTTGGAGCAATACAAATTATTTTTTACATAAAATACATATATGTTTAAAAAAAATTAAACTCGAGGAACTTTAAAAAAAATCGTAGGAGCCGTTTTGGAGAAAAAAAAAAGTTTTGGTTTTTTGCCAAAAAAATCGTATGGTGGCTACCCTAAATTTTGATCTTAAAACAAAAATAAAAAAAAATTAGGATATGACTTTTTGCTCAAACCTCTAATTTTCAAATTTGAAGTCAATGTGACCAGTGCGTGCTTTAGGCTGTAGATGACTGTAAACTTTCCGACAGACAGACAGACGGAATCGTCGCACCCACTTTTTTCGACTTCTTTATCATCGTAATGTCATATCTCATCCTCATTTCAATTTTTTTTTTTACGAATTCAATACTTGCCATCCCTTTAGTCTATATGTCGCAAGTAAAAATGAGAAATATAAAAAGTAGAACTGAACATGGAAGAATTTCTTATCTGAATTACTAAATGTTGAAATAACCTATTTTTATCCATTTGTAATCTTCGACAAACAGACTTACAAAATGCAAAAAAAAAAACAAACACAAAAAATTATTGATATACAACACCGGCTGTGTTCTTATTGCTTCTTTGACACAACAAAATATAAGCAGAGTGGCGCAGTGGAAGCGTGCTGGGCCCATAACCCAGAGGTCCGTGGATCGAAACCATGTTCTGCTAAACATCTTTTTTTTTTTATTTCTGTGTGCAAAATGTATGCGTTGGTTTCTTACTTGTGACAAGTAGTTATAAATGTAAGCCCATGATGGTGAAATAATTTATTTGACAGGAAATTAGTGACAAGCATCGTAGAAGATAAAATAACAAGGAATTTAAGCGATATGTGTATTCGTTTGACCTGAAATGAGTTTAAGGGCAATGCATATTTTTTCAAAGAGATAGGAAAGCAAGCTGTCAAAATGACATGAAAAATTTATGAAATATGAAATTTGAGTTATTTGGAGTGTAAAGTAGTAGTTGAAATGGTCGCCACGAGCAGTGTCTAGCTCGGTGACTCAATTAGCGCTGAGTTGCTCCGTTTTGATACCACAAAAAACTCGCTTGACCTATAAAATTAAAAATTGATAGTATAAAATACTGAGTTCAAGTTCGAAGAGGAACTGAAACAATTAGTTAAAAATACGCCTCAAATCCACTTTGTTGCGTTAAGAAAGAAGATAAAATCTTTGATCTCAGTTCGGAAAGATCATTAAGGTCATTGAAGAAGGACTTTCCCAATGTTTTGGCTCTCGTTTTGGCTAGGGCAGGACACTTGCACGTGAAGAACAGTTTCCTTTTCTCGCCGGTCCCCACAACTACGACAGAAACTATAGGAGAGTAAATGGTAGGTAGGTTTCGAAAATTGTTATTTCAGATCAGTGGTAAGAGCACATACATACAATATATTTCGTTTTCTTGTTATAGCGAAAAGTTGCGTTTGTTGTTTTCATACATTTTACTTTGTATTTTGTTTAACTATTTCTAACGGTTTATTGAATGCTGTTTAATTGTCTCTAACTTTCATAAATAAGGCTTCGAAATTGTAATTTCCGAGACACAGTTTATCGTTTAAACACAAATTAAAAAGTTTTCGTGTATTTTGTATGAGAACAAAAATGTAGACAAAAAACAATTCAGGGAAAGGTTCATAAAATCATGAGCAAGACAAAAATTAATGACAATGTAATGACAATAGAGCCTTTCGTCAACAATCTGATTGATCCTTTTCAATGTGGCTTTAGGTCAGGAAGGTTGACTTTCAACCAAATTTTCACGTTGCGGCAGATCTTGGAAAAGACCTATGAACTCCAAATCGATACCCATTAACTTTTCATCGATTTTAAGGCCGCGTATTTCATCTTTCACGGGCACTGCCCGTTGCGAAGAACCGACAAAGCTTTCAAGAGTATCAATCTGTCTTGAAAAAGTGTTTATCAACTTTCGGCGTTAAATTGTTGGTCCCCTATATTCTTCAGAGAATTGTTAATTAGAGTAAGCCACTTAGGCCTGTCTAATTTTGGCTTATATAGAATATAGCGTGATGCCAATGCCACCTTTGTGAAGGGGCCTACCCATTGAGTCCGTCATTGCGTCAGTGTTGACGTTTTCAACGTTTTCATTAAACTCGTCCCATAAGCAAAGCATGTGACGGAAACGACGGAAAGAGTTGCTTAACTTTCTACTTTTTGCATCCGTTGATCCGTTGACAATTGAATTTGACGATCAGTCAATCCAATGTGTTCCCACAGCAAATAGCAAAATCAAAGAATTATCAAAGTTATGTGCAAAAATATAATTTCGACACGATTTTGAAATTTTAATTTAAAATTTTTTGTTCAAATTTTCGGTTTTGGCAATAACTATTACACCAAGCAAATGAGACTGTCAAAGTATAATACAACGTATTCTAAGTGACGGTTCCATCCGGAAAATACGTTGTCAGCAACGTGTGCATTGACGCTGACGGATTGACGGATTCTATGAGTCGGCCCCTTGAGAATTGAGTCAGAAGCGGAAGAAATGGGTTTAGCGGCAAATGAGGGAAAACGAAGTATATGCTTCCTTCGAGGAAGGACACCTGACACCAACGGCATGGACAGAACGTCACAATAAACGGAATTTGTCTACCTAGGCTCCGCTAAAAACACGGGCAATAATACCAGCGCTGAGATCAGACGACTGTTGCTAACCGCTGTTTCTTTGGGCTAAGAAAGCAATTGAGTGGAAAAGGCCTCTCTCGAACAACTAAGGTAAAATTGTACAACACCCTCATCATCCCACTACTGCTGTATGGTGTATAGAAGCATTGAAGAGGAATGGCGAAGAAGATATAACAGCGACCTTTACGGGTTGTACAGCGACATGTACCTAGCCAGAAGGGTCAAGGTCTAGAGCCTCAGATGGCTTGGTAATTTTGAGTGGATGGACACCAATACTCCGGCCCGGAAAGCATTCGACACTATTCCCGAGGGACGTAGGGAATAGGAAGACCGCGACTCAGGTAGCGCACTCAAGTGGAAGACGACCTCAATCAACTGGAGACAGCTAGCTAGGAACCGGGCTGACTGGCGGAGACTGTTGATGGAGGCCCAAGTCCACAAGGGACTGTAGCGCCACCTTAATTAAGTAAGCAATTAATGACAATAGAGATTTGAGAAGCAGAATGTTTCATACTCTTTTGCTTTATATTTGCTTATAATTTGGTCAGAATGTGGTTAATTAATGAAGAAAATCTTGTTACGTGAAATTTTGACGAGTCTAAATTATATTTTTTGAATACTGCTATGCTCAAAAACACGTTTTCTCATAAGGTTTGCAAAGAAGGTATAGCTCCGTCACTGTCGCGGAGGCTACCAATTTGGGCGAGGCGAACGTATGTGCCAGTTCTTGACTATAGTAGAACTGAAGGGCACAAGTGGGGATGTTTTTTCTTGCATTCGGTGTCAATTCGACTCAATAATTGGACATAGTACTGGCCTGTAACCGTTTTGCCCTTCTCCAAGTAGTCGATGTTGGTCACACCTTGTGGATCCAAGAAAACCATAGCCATCACTTCTCCGGCCGATGAGATATTCCTCGCTTACCTTGAAGCACGTTGGTTGGCTCAAGTTCATTATTCTCTCTGTGTATTCAAGTGGATCAATGCTTCGCCAAAATGCAGAAACATTTTTCATTAATTCACATAAAACACTTTATGTAATTTATTGACTGAAAAACACACATAACAAAAAATTAACACGAAACACAAAATTTTTAACTAAATTAAATTTTACTTCGTCGTGGCCCACATCAAAACACCAAAAACCGTTGACTCGAATTGTAAATTTGAAAACACTAAAATAAGGGGAAGAGATCATATTTCCAATTATCTTTCCCAGCTGCCTTTTTGCCCAATTGAATGGCAATCAATGTAACATCCATGCTGTCTCTCCCAGCCCCAACGCCAAATATAATAAACACGGATCAATGCTCTTACCTTGTTTAGCTAATGCCTGAGCATAAAAGTACAAAATTTTGCCCATGTCAAATTCCCGAACTGCATTCATTGAATTCACCTGCTCGAACAAATTCAATGCCGACTGAAACCACATAGCCGCTTCCGCGTACTTCCCATTGCCATGCAACCGATATCCAATGGAAAAGCAATCAATGGCCGACAAAAATGAATACTGTTTGTAAAGAAATGAAATTTCTGTTGCTTCTATGTATACCACTCTTCAATCCACCTTACTCGTATTGCACACCATGCATTTCCCCAACGGACATTTCAACCGGCTGGATCCGATTGGTATCCTGCAATCGATACATCGCATCGGCAGCTTCATCGAATGAGGACATCTGAGGGCAGTGTCTGACGCTCAAATGCATTTTTTTGAATAATTTCTGAGAAGGATGAGTGTGTGGGTTTGAAAATTAAAACAAACGAAAGTGTTTTAATTCATGTATGTATGTATGTATTCATTCATTTGGCAGAAAGCAGTATACTACATTCGCCGACAGGATTCTCCAGAAAAACCTGCCATCAGTGCACCCAGTCCGAGTGCATGCGAAAGAAAGCCTACAATGGGTTCATGAAATAGGCATCGCCCTCGAACTCAACCTTCTTAAAGGAAACACTTCTTTGTCAATAAAAAGTGTAGGATCATATAACTTCATCAAATAATCCTAAACGCTTTTGTGCCCCAGTGTTCCTGCTGCCTGTCTGTAAGTTCTTATATTCATTCCCAGAACCCCTCCTCTATTTTAAGATCCGTGCTTTGAATTTGCAATTCCGTTCGTCCCCTTAAACGGTTCAACTTTATGTACCCGAATTTTTAGGAATATATTTCCTCTGCATCCCTTCCCTTCTTTCATTATACCTACTTATTCAGCGTCTCTGGTGTTTGCTTGTTACAAATAAAAATACGTTAAGTTTCGACAATCATGTATTTTCTTGTTTCTCAAAGTTTTTAATTAACATTATTTCTCACACAATGAAAAATTAAAACTAAAACACCAACTTTCGTAGGGTATCACTAACCAAATTGCAAGGTCTTACAAATTCTTGACCCCTCTCTCTTATCCATCGGTTAAGAACTAAAACACAATTAAACAAATCTCTTTATGCAATTTTTCCACTCCAAACTTCAAAACCTACCCCATTTCGATCCAACCAATACTGGACAAGCTCCATGTCGTGACCGAATATCACCGTCCCCAGAAGTATGCAAGTTATACCAAAACACTGCTGCTCCTTTCTTTGGCTTAACAAGACTTCTGAGATGTGGAAAAGCCGTTCCTCCACCTTTTTCAACTTCTGACAGCTGTCAATTTGAATTGTACTTCCAGATTATTCATTTGATAAAAAACAAAATTGTCTTACATAAAACAAAACCGTTGCAATGCGATCACCATCTTTGTCTTTTTCCTGGAAATATGCAACAAAAACATGACATGCAGTTCATTTCGAAAAAAGTGGTAGTCATAAACTCACCTCCGAAAAATAATCAAAATGCTGAGAATAATGCCCTCCAATACCATAGTTAGCAAGTTGATGGTGTTCCGCAGTTTCCATGTTCAATCCAGTCATATCGGCAACCCTTTCGTCGATTTTCTGAAATACTCTGTCTGCTTTCTTGTTGAAAAACACAAATTGACTTGTACGGACTTCGGAGACTACGGAACCGTTTGAATTGAATACAGTGGCACGAGTCATTTTGTTTGATGTCAATTCGATGAGTTTTTCAATTTCCGAATCGTAAATGACATCGTGGTAGAGGACTAGCAATGGGTCCAAATATAATTCTTCGACTTTAATTGGGGCCAGTAGGAGGAAAGGATGGGTTTCGGTGAGATAGCCACATCGGAGGTCACGTTCGTCTGATGGATGGGGTGAAATGTGGCCGCTACATGTGAGGCGATACGAAAGGGAATCATCAATTTCGCTGCCAAGTGAGGGGATTGGCTGAAATCAGTAAAATATAGTAAAAAAAAAATAGACACGAATACTACTCACTTCGTGTTCTTCTTTTATGTCCTTCGATTTCAAGACAAACTGTTGTTGTGTGACGTTCCTGCTAAGCTCCAAAATATTCTTGTCATTTGGGAATAAGTATTTCAATTCGTTAGATATGCCTTCAGCTCCCTCAAAGTCCCCTGTGACGGCATAAAACACATACAAAGTAGATCTCTTCTTAATTTACGTAAATTCATTTGCTACCCAATGCAAATTTCACTTCAGCTAGCAGCATCAAAATTTGGACATCAAGTGCTAGCAATGATTCAGAGTCGATTAAAGTTGACTTGCTCCTATCCAGCGCTTCCAAGAACCAGGCGTGTGCGGCAAGTGGGTTGTTCGTTCTTAGAGCAACTTTTCCAAAATCAAAACAATCCCTAGATGACAATTCTAAAACACTTAACAGACGCAATGGTTGAATTAAAATGTGAGTGGAGAGTTAACATCGATTAAAACAGAAAACTCGCATTATCCTTACTTGTATTCGACGCCGCCGAGGACACCTCGTGCTATATCTTTGGCCTTCAATCGATAGACATTTTGGAGGCGGAGAATTCCTTCTATGGCACCTTCGTAATCATCATCTCCGGTTGGAGTGTAATTGTCTTTAACTTTATCTATATTTTTGAGGGCGTCTTTGTTTTGATGTAGACCATGAGGAAAGGAAAGAGAAGAATTAAAAAGGTAATAAGTTCATGGTTTGTGAATTTTTGATGTAAAATCATATTGGTCTTGAGTTATAAGGCAACGAAATAGTATACTTTAGGTAATGTGAGGTGCGTTCAGTTTAGTTAAGGCAAAGCATTAGAGGAGCATGAAATCAGAAGATCCCTTTATTCTTGACATTTCTTAAAGTGTATAACATTTCAATCTTTTGACGTTTGCGACTTTAATATACCTTGCATACTCTATAGCATATTAAAGAAAATAACCAAAAGTATCACAGGTTTAAGTTCAATGTTGAACCCTCCTCAAAACCGCTACAAATTAATGAGAGTGTGAGCCTCCAAATTCTGTAATTCAAATTTAAATAATCTAATCTTTTGACAAAACCCAACAAATGAGGATAATCACATCCCTTGAATTTGTGTTAAAGATTACCAAGTAAATTTTGAATTTTTTTTCTCGCACTCACTTGTTCCGGTTTCATAATCCATAAAATTCCTCATCTTCTCCCAATCCGAGGACAACCTTTTCATCAGAAAATACGTGTTAATTGGATTTCTAAAATAATCCTCGCGTTGTTCGGCGGCGGCGCTGTCCTCACGATTCATTTCAAACAATAAAAGCTTTCTAAAATTTAAAATCATAAAAATATTGAATTTTCTTTTTCCCATCACACAAACCAAAAACAAAAACAAACTTTGTGTATTTACTTTTTAAGATAATCCAATTTGTTCTCGTTGAGTGTTATGAATTTTTCCATTTTTTCCAGGAGAAACTTTTCATGTTCGACCAATTTCTCGAGTTTGTGCACAGACGAATAAAACTCACAACTAACAAAAGTCACTGGGAAAATGATTGTAAGCCAAGTAAATAGGATTACGCGTCGAAATGAATTGTTTTTCATTTTTTTGAGTTTTTGCTTACTCCTTCCCAGCTATGTTTTACTTCTGATAGTAATTTTCTTTCTTTCACAAATTTTTAATCTAATGTCAATATCAAAGCTTGATGGTTTGGGTTAGAAGAGGAACATCAAATGATCTGTTGTTTGAGTCAAAAGGTTAAGGTTGTATTTTAGACCAAAAGAATTGCAAACCAGTTTGATATTAGAATTTCGATTTTAAATTATTCATAATCTTGGGGTGAAGCTAAAATACAAACTTTGATATAGCCTCTGGCGGTGATAAATATTTATTTCCAAATATGTCAAAAGATTTCTTGCTAACATCAAGCCAAGTCTTGAGTGAAATCTGAGGTCAAAAAATGAACCGGTCAAGTGAAGACATGCATTAGTGATCAGTGATCACTGGTCACTGAACTGAAAACCAATCACCGGTAACCTGTTATCGAGTGCCGGCGCGGCGACGACGGCGCGCCTCCTTTAGAATATATTTGTTTTTACTCAAAGATCATATTAAACTGAGTTCTTTGATGTTTTTTGTAAGTATCAAACAGTTGCTTTTGCTTTTCTGTGTTAACTTGCGGGATTTTTAAGACTGTAATATAATTTGGAACAATTTTTTGTAATTTTTGTGAATGTGCCGAAATACTTTTTAGCTTTAAGTATTTAGATACTGTATTAAAAAAAAGGTTTTTAGTGTGCGTTTGATATAAAAAAAAAACTCAAAAGTTCATGGAAATACGGTATGTTGTTTTTTGTTTCAAAAATCGAGGGTTTTTGTTTAGATAAATACAAAAAAAAAAGTATGAGTGCGGCCCATGTAGTCCACACGACTAACTTCCCAGAGTAGAAAAATAAGTAAAAACATTAGTTGTTCTCGTTGTATAGTTGAAAATGTACACGCACGTTGGTTTTCAAAATCAAATTCCATAAAAATGATGACTACTTAAGGACATACATTAAGAGTCATTGAATAACAGTGCACCATCTGTCAAAAGTAGGTCGTAACAACTCGTGGAATCACGTACAACTACTTTGCACTGTAAAATACAACCTATTTCTCCTGAATATTGTAGATTTCTATTAGTGAAAGAATTTTTCTTATCCGATTAGATTAGAATTTCCAAAGATTAAGATTTATGTATCCAAGCAGCGTTTGTTGGGTCAGCTAGTAATCACTCTAACTAAAAGATTTTTTGCACTATTTTTGAAATTATAGCAGATATTATCATAATTTTCATTATATTAGGGCCGATTTCGCTCAAAACTAAGTCAGCTCTTAACACAATGCCGCGTCGAATGAGACTAAATTTATGACAATAAGATGAGTGGTTCGCGAGGTAATCGAGCTGAAACAACGTAACGCACATACGCACATACCAACAAATACACACACACAGACATCATCATAAAAACGCTTGATTCGGATTCTAGTGACCTCGAGCTCGAAACATGGAGATATGAAAAAATTAGAGATTCATAAAATCGGACCCATTACAATAACTTCATCTGGGAAGTTAAACAAAACAAAACGAATACTGCATTAAGTCTCAAATAAGATGACCCAACCAGAGACAAAAGAAGATCGGGAACTGACTTACGTTCCACTCCCTAGATCCCCCAGTTTTCAAATTTCTTCATTTTCTTTTTCTTGTCGTCTACATGTGCACAGTACACAGAATACAAGGTATTATCAAAGACCATATAACAAGCTTGTTATATGGTCTTTGGTATTATATTCCCGCATCAGCGTTGCCGATTTTTTTTTATATCGGGCCACTTTTGAGAAAAAAAATCGGGCCATTTTCATCTTTTCAGGGCCATAAACAGAAATGAAAGAAATGGACTACTATAGCCTCTTAAATTCATTTATACGTACAGCGGAATGTTAAGAAAGGATTAGTGAAAACACTTATACTCTTACAACAGTGTCAATTTTGATAGCTCAGTCTCTGTTTCTTTTTTCTTATCTTTTCCTTTCTGATCTGTCTCTGTGTACAATATACAAGTTCAACGCAAAAAGATTTCAGAATGGACGTTTTCAGTGTTTTGTGAAGATTTATGAAACCTGGTTACGTGAATTGTCATTGTTTATGAAAAGTTGAAATTTTAGTGTATATGAATAAATGGATTTGTTCAAAAACTTGTTTGCGGGCCATTTTCGAGCTTTCGGGGCCACCAGGCCATTTAAAAAATATACGGCCAAAATGGCCCGATCGGGCTATTTTCTTCTTCTAAAAATCGCGCACATGTTACATTTCACTGACCAAAATGTCAAAATACAACAAAAGTAGTTGTTGTGTTATCGGCATTTCTTTTTGTGCCTTTCCAACTTCTGTCATTTTGGTCTCTTAGAGATGCGCAATATAATACCTTGTACTTGTAGTAGTGTAGCAACTCAGGTGGCGCACTCAAGTGGAAGAGGACCTCAATCAACTTGGAGTGCAAAACTGGAGACAACTAGCTAAGGACCGAGCTAGCTGGCGGAGACTGTTCATTGTTCAAGTCCACAACAGACTGTAGCGCCACCTTAAGAAAGTAGTGTCCGTAGCTCAATGGTTAAGTGCGATGCCTGTTTAGCAGAACGTCGTGGGTTCGAGCTTTGTATATGAACTAGACTAGTACTACCAAGAATTGAATTTTTGAATTTTGCTGCTCTGCTTGGTTTGACAGCTCAAAAACACACAAGTAGCACAAAATTACTTAAAGAAGGCTTTAAGAAGTATTATAAGCTCTTGGCCCGATTCTTTAAGACTTCTTTAAGTACCTATTAAGTACATAAAAGGCGAAAGTGGGCGGTCCGATAGAATGAATTAAGAAGATAATTTGGTTCTTATTGAGGTTTTAAAACGGAATATTTTCCTTCTTATATACTTCTTAGCGTCTTCTTAAACACTTCTTTTCGCACTCTTAACTCCTTCTTACAAAATTCTCAGACAAAAAAAGAAATTATCAGTGATATTCTGCATCTAGTTTTTGTTTCTCTGATTCTCATCTATTTTTATTTTATTTATTAGTATTTTTTTTTTATTTCTTTTTTCTTTTTGAACAGTTTGCCTTGTTGTTGGTATATTTTCTCGATTTACAAAGTCCCTCTCAATTCTCTAATGCGCCGCCTCGCCTCCACTTTTGCTTGGTTACATAATAACTAGGCCTTCTACCAGTTACTTTAATGTCTTTTAAGCAAGCAAATCAATTTGTATTTACACGAGCACAGTTTTTAAAAATTTTCTGTGAACTCTAAAAATGAAATGAAAGTGGACTACTGGAAATAGTAATCTTAAAGAAGGATTTAAGGAGCTCGAAACAAACCTTTATAAGAAATACCGATTTAAGAACCTTTTAAGAATTCTTTAAGAAGGAACAAGCAGAACGAATTAAGAATTCAAAGAAAGAGACGATTTAAGTAGGAAAAAATACCGAATTAAGAAGTTAAGAAGCGGTGAGACCCATTTAAGAACAAAATAAGAATGATTTAAGAAATGTGCAACCGATTTAATACCATTTTGTGCTACTTGTGCAAGAACAAGACTAAAATTTCCCCAGTGGAGAACAAAATGACAGGAACGAACACAATAAGTAGGAGTGTGTAGGCTATATTATATTGATATAATGCGAGTAAGAGAGTTAGGTTGCTTTTTTAAAAAAACAACAAAATATTGCGCCGAATTGGTATGGTTGGCTAGAGGGGAGGAAAAATAAAAATATTATGCGAAGTAAGGATACGATCGAAAGAACTTTAAGAAGTTTTCAGGTAAAACTTTAACGTTTTGCTACTAAGTATCAAGACTATTACAAATGTACTTTGGTATTACAAGTTTATTGTGTGTGATCATTTATGAAAGGAAATAGGGTTTACAAAGCAAATGAAAAAAAATACATGCTTTTAAAAGCAAAACTAAATAATTTTTGTTCTTTGACCGCGTTTTAAGAAAGCCATGAATATTATAATAATTCACAATATTTTAAATAAAAAAAGCCTAATTTCGGTTACATTGTATTTCTTGAAATATGTCTTCTTTTAACAGAGAAAAATGCATAGACATTTCATTCTTTTATGGGTTGTGCAATGGAATTGCAAGAATCCAGTTACTTAGTGACGTAACTTGATAATATAATCTATAATTTTTTTTAATTTCTTTTATACTGCTTACTTACTTTAGACATTTATACCTCAAATCTAACTCTCAGTGAGAAAAAGTAAGTTAATTAATGTTTTGAAAGAAAATCAGGTAGATGTAAATAATAAATATACCTTAAACCCTCTTCATGATTGCAGAGTGTTAAACATGTTCTAAAAACTAAATACCTATGCCTGTTTTTTGGTGCTTTTATGAGATTTTGTTTTTAACTATTTTTTTTTTTCAACAGGAAAAATAAGAAAAGGAGTTCGCAGTCCGAACACAATTACCTAAAATTGAAAATTTTGCTCCAACAAGAAAAATGGAACATAATTTAAAATTGAAACCCTGGAAACCCTAAAAACATCTCACTTCAGTTCAATTCAAAAGCATTTGCAAAGGGTAGTATTTCTAATAAAAAATCCAAAACGAAGTACCTTCGTTAGTACTGACAGAGAAATCGATTTCAAAATGGGTGAGGGTCAGCGTTACCACTCTTAAAGATCTACTTCCATTTTTGTAAAACATTGAAAATAACTTACTTCTTCACATCATCCCTTATTTCTTAAAATCTACGTAACTCAAAAAAACTTAACTTCGATTGAACTCGATATTTTCAAAATCTACTTTGATTTACATCTGCATTATACAATTATTTCTATAATTATACACTAACAATAAGCCGACAAATTTACAAAACACTCATAGAGGAGGTATATAATATTATAATATAATACCTCCTCTCTGCATCTTGACATCTGATGCAGAGAAAAAAAAAATAATATAAAAATACACAAACGTTTGAATAACGTGCTTGTATCTACAAACATTTTAAATATTTTAATTGATTCCAGTATAAAAAACACTCTTCAGATCTACATTCCTTTTTCTCAATCAACTTGGGTTCCTTTTTTCAAGTTTGAATAACGTGATTGTATAAAAGTGTTTGATATATAAATTGTATTGTCTTCCTCTGTAACTTTTATAAAATATGAATGAAATATTTTAGGTAGATGACTCTAGGATCGATGCCAGGACCATGGTACTAGATTTCCAATCTTGGTAGTACTAGTCTAGTTCATATACAAAGGGTTCGAGTCCTTCTTGTGCCCATAGTTTTTATTTCATCTTTCTAGGGCACTGCCTCTTGCGATGAACTGACAAAACTTCCAAGAGTATCAATCTGTCATGAAAAAGTGCTTCTCAACTTTGCCGTTTGGTTTCCCTCAATGCTTCACACGCAACCAGAGAATTGTTGAAGAGAGTAAGCCACTTAGGCCTTGGCTCTTCAAGAGCTGTCCACTCTATTTAATTTTTTATTATTCTGTGTACCGTGGAATACGTGGAATAACGTTTTTCTTAAACTCACCACGAAAATACTAAAACTTATGATTTTGGATGCGTTGCGAAATTTCAAACCGAAGACATATT
The DNA here is from genome assembly GCA_920937365.1 of Sphaerophoria rueppellii. Taxonomy (NCBI): domain Eukaryota; kingdom Metazoa; phylum Arthropoda; class Insecta; order Diptera; family Syrphidae; genus Sphaerophoria; species Sphaerophoria rueppellii. Next base: position 70,045,901 of record CAKKXW010000003.1, on the reverse strand, counting down.
TTGTATGCTTAAATGCAGAAACGCATTGAAATGCTTAAAAATATTGGCGTAAGATTATAGGCCGCTAATGACCAATGTTAAAAATATCAGAACAAAAAAATAACAAAATGTAATAAGAGACCCAAGTTGTCTTATGAGCAACAACACTGTGTAAAAAGTCAGCCACCAAAAGTAATGAGATCTACAAGAATGCCAAATTCTAAACAATTAAAAGTGTTATACTGAATATTTTAAATCATAGAAGATAATACAACAATATTAAACGAAAATAGAAACTGAGTCCAAAGTTAGTTTGAATGAAAATTTCAAGTTCACTGTTCATTTTATTTGTTCGTGTCCAAACGAAACAAGTTCGTCTCAGAGAATGAATAAGTGTAAAGAAAAAAGGATACACATTACACATACACACGAAGCAAAGAAAGAAATTTAATCAGGAATTTAACAATTATAGGGATCCCATTTAAATCTTTTAGTCATATTTTTTTTGTTAAGGTCAATAAAAATTTGAAAAAAATGTGGATTAGAAATTTGCTGTTTTTTTTTCCGAAATCGGTACATAAATATGTTTTTTACATTTTTTTGGCCATAACTTTTTTGTTAAGACAACAAAAAAAAAACTAAAAAATATCGCCCCTAGATTTTGAAGAAATAAAGCGATTGCCGTTTAATTTTTCAAAATCGTTCGAGTTTTGCGACTCTGGTGGCTGTCCAAACCTCAGCAGTTCAGGATCATTTTTGTTCACGCTCACTTTTAAAAAATGAGAATGAGATAATCAGATATGCATTTGTAGAAGCAGTACAGATAGATACAGGGACATTCGCATCCGCATCCGCAGTTGCGAATTATTCGCATTATGTCCAACATCCGCTACTCATCCGCATCCGCATCAATTAATTGGAGATGCAGATGTTTTTCCACGCTTTTTTCCAAATTTGTAGTTGTTGCAATCGAAAAATAGCAACAGCACGGCATACATTACATGATCAACAAAAACGACCCTTTCAGCCTTAGTAAAATTGTACATTCGAAAATCTCGGTCCCAAGTAGGCGACGACAAAACATATTTAAGGCTGAATCACAAAGACGCTTCAAAGCATTTCTCCAAAGGGAGTTAGCATGTAACGGAGATAAAGAATGTGCACGACTGGGTTGTACGAACTTGCTCCTGAATGCTTAAACTAAATATTCATGATTATGTAAAAATAATTACAATTTATTAAGAAAATTAAAATTTAAAAATATACCTCGTAAATACTTTTAATTCCAAACATTTAAATGCCAAACAAATTCAAACCTTATTCTTGATTTACTGAATTTTATTTTTGAAAATCATCGGAGCCGTTTTTTTTTTTTTTTAATTAATTTAATATATACAATTTTCGAAAATGCCTTAAATTATTTTGGGTATGCAGTTTTCAAGACCATGTAAATATACATATTACACTTCAATTTGAATTTTTAAAATTTATCCGTTTTTGA
>CAKKXW010000003.1:69876204-70019608 GCA_920937365.1 Sphaerophoria rueppellii | reverse complement strand
GATTTTAAATTTTTGGTTTTCAATGAAATCAGCAAAAGTTTTTCCTCCTCGTATTCTTACTCAGAATCAGAACTCAAAAAATTAAAAAAAAATAGTTATTAGTTATCTTTTGACGAATTCATTGAGATGTTCTTGCCCTGCTTTACAATTTGTGATTTGATTAATATAGATATGAATTTTGACACGAGACACGCGAATCAATTTGCGGAGGACGGCATGACATGTTTCTATAATCATGTCGTGCGACCGTTGTCAGGTCACGACACACACTTTAGACGCGTCCCAATATGCGCCTAGCCTATTATAATTTTTTTTTTTGTGTGATTTTTTTTATTTTATTGTTGAATGTAATTTTATTGTTTTTGTTTTTTCTATTGTTGTTTGAATTATTGTTTTTTTTTTTTTGTTGGTTTTTGTTAGTTTTTTTTTAATGTTTATGTAAAGACAGCGACGCGACGTAACTTAAGACACGGACGCGACGAAATAAAAAACGTTGACGGACAAGTACGACATACAGCACAGGGGGACCTTCCCCAACGAGATCACACTGACAACTCTCTGTTATGAAACTACGAACCTTCGGAACTATGAGTATCATAAGCTTTGTTCAGCGAGAAAAAAGACAGCACAGTACAGCACAGCTTCATGAGAAATGTCAGAACAGTTTGGAACAGTTTAGAACACAAAATGTGTTCTACCTAAAAAGATGGAACAGAAAATCCTGTCCAAAACTGTTCCAAACTGCTCTAGACAGACTCAATGAACACCAAATCAGAACAGTTTGGAACAGCCAATGTGTCAATGAACACCAAAAAGCTGTACTTTTCTGTTCCAAACTGTTCCAAAGTGTGCAGAACAGTGTCGCTGAACATACCTATAGTTCCGATGGTTCGTAGTTCCTCGCTCATAAATAGTTCCTTTGGATCGGAGTCGGAACTATACACATGACATTTTCCGTTGTCGATTTTTTTCTTTTTTTAGATTTGTTGCTTAGTTCGACTCACTACTTTTGTACATTGTACCATTGCAGCGTTTGTTATCGTATTTTGAGGGAACGTTTGGATAGTGTCGTAAATGAGTTTTAAGTATTTTGTATAAAATCAACCAAGCCGTTTATCAGATATGGCGAGGAAAGCTGGTAGTGGAGTAGCAAGATAGTGGGTAGCTGATAGTGGGGTGACGGGTAGCGTGTAGAAGTAGCGGGTAGCGGGTAACGGTTAGTAAGGTAATGGGGTACCGAGTGGCAGGAAGCAAGTAGCGGGTAACAGATAGAGGGAAGTAGGGCAGTGGATAGAGTTTAGGGGGTAGTGTGGTAGCGGGGTGCAAAAGTTAAGGTCTTATTTGTATTGAACGAGGAAGTACGAAGTCTGCTATTTTTTTAGATTTGTTGCTGATGATTTGTTGAACTACTTGTAGCAAGGCATAGACTGATTAATAAGTGAAATTCTCTGAAAATGTTAGTTTATTTTTGTTTTGAAAATGACTGAAAATGTTGCATTTCATTGTACAACGTGTATGTGGTTTGATTCATGTCATTATAATATAATAATACTGAATATTTAGATCATTTCATATCGTCTGTCATAAAAATTTCAATTGTTCGTACTGTAGAGTTTATTTCAAATTTTTATCGGATTGTGTGATGCACATGTATTTTTGATTGTTTCTGTGGTATTGAGTTCGACTCACTAATTTTGTACTAGTGGAGTGTTCTGCACCGAATTTTGACAGAATGTTCGGGTAGTTGCGTAAATGGGTTTTTAAGTATTTTGTGAAAAATCGACCATAGGGGTAGCAGTTAGCGTGTAGAGTAGGATAGTGAGTAACGGGGTACCGGGGTAGCGGGAAACGGATAGCAGTTAAGGTCTTTAATTTATATTTAATTTGCAATCACAATCAATAAACCTCAAGGTCAATCTTAACTGTGTGGCTTAGATTTAGATGCGACGGATAGTCTTTACATCTACGCAGACAGAAAAACAAAAAATATTGCAAAATAAAATTTATATGAAATCTTTGTTTTGTTTCTCAATTCCCAACCATCCAATCACAGGTGCCACTGCTAAGCGTGGCAGGGTACAGCTAGTATACTATAAATGTATCGCAAGTAAGGAATTTGGCCCAAAAATGTGTAGATGGCCCCAAGAATTTTTTTTCTGAGAACAAAGCTGGTGACAGAAGACCGCGAAATGTCGATTCGGCGCCGTTCCCAGCAGTTAGGCCTTTGTTACAGCACTACGTGGAAAGTTTTGCGGAAGGATTTGGGCGTAAAGCCTTTTAAGATACAGCTGGTGCAAGAACTAAAGCCAGCCGACCTACCACAACGCCGAATTTTTGGTGAATGGGCTCTTGGAAAGCTGGCCGAGGATCCGCTTTTTTATCGAAAAATTGTGTTCAGCGATGCTCATTTTTGGTTGAATGGGTACGTAAATAAGCAAAATTGCCGCATTTGGAGTGAAGATCAGCCAGAAGCATTGCAACAGCTACCAATGCATCCCGAAAAAGCCACTGTTTGGTGCGGTTTATGGGCCGGCGGCATTATTGGGCCATATTTCTTCAAAGATGATGCGAATCGCAGCGTTACTGTCAATGGTGAACGCTACCGAGAGATGATAACAAACTTTTTTTTGCCCGAAATGGAAGTTCTTGACTTGCATGATATGTGGTTTCAACAAGACGGTGCCACATGCCACACAGCATGCGAAACAATGGCGCAATTGCGAGGCGAGTTCTGTGAACGTTTCGGGCCGGTCAATTGGCCGCCTAGATCGTGCGATTTGACACCATTAGACTATTTTTTGTGGGGGTATGTCAAGGCTAATGTCTATAGGGACAAATTGCCAAATTGCCAAAATTGGACTCAGCGGATGGGCTACCTGAGACGCAGCCGCGGTCAACATTTGCATGAAATTATCTTTAAACATTAAATTGCAAGGTTCAAACTATCGATTCAAATAAATATTTCATTAATTTTTTTTCGAATTTTTTGTGTTTTTTTAAAAAAAAAAGTTCTAAACCTCTTAAAAAATCATCTTTTATTAGATTCAAAACTAACCTTTAATGAACATATTAACTTCATAGCTAAGAAAGCAAACAAAGTTCTTTGATTCATTAAAAGATTTGGTCGAGATTTTCGCGATCCATATGTACTACATAACAAGACTCGAAGCGATTCAAAAAAGGTTTTAACGTTTCTGTCTGCGATCTCTCCCTAGGTTTCAAAGTACTTTATTACCTCCATATTCGCAAAGACTCACTTTCATAAGCCTTCCTTCTTTGACGAATCATAGAAAATACTTAAAATTTTGTTTTATTGTTGGAATATTCGAACTTTGTTGTAATGTGCTGCTGAGTGGACGTGTGCGTGATTACGTGGCAATAATTTTTTTAAATTCAAACGTTTATTTTAACGTACCAAGGTACTTCTCCGCTTAAAAACTTTATATATCATCCCGCAATATTTTTGTGAATTGATTTAATTACGTGATCTTTTTCATTTGTTAAAATTGATGAAAATAAGTTTAAATTAAACCACATGACAAAACTTTAACTATATAACGCATATGTACTTACTTCTCTTAAATTTTGAATGTTGCTGCTCTTCTTTCGAATTTCAAATAAGTACACAACCACAATCTAAACAAAATATCTGCATATTAATACTACCTTGCACCTCTAATTTTACTGCGTTTGACATTCAAACACCTACAAGGCTAAATTACACCACATAAGAACATCACCAAACACCATCTAGCATTTTGTATGCTCATGTCTTACAAACGTAATAGAGAAGCTCCATCATCTTCCCCTGATCAACAACTGCACTTCACTTCTCCCGATCCGAAACAGGCAAGAAACTCACACTCAACACCGAAACGCACGTTACACTGCTCTTCTCTGAACAACACTAACGCTATGTCAAACAACGAAGAAGCTCTTATCAAACAAAGTGATCACATCATCAACTTTGCTCTCGTCAAAATTGGATGACTTTGAGAAAAGGTTAACAGCTAAAATTGAAACCGACTTGTCCGCACTAAGGAACTCTGTTGATGACGTCACTTTCCGTATAAAATCTTTGGAAACGAAACTTAGCAAAATTGATGTTATTCGAGAAGAAAACAGAACACTTAAAGATGAATTAAAAAATACGATGACGCACTTCAACAAATAATTGCACGCATTGATCGTAATGAAGAATTACAACTCTACAAACAAACACAGAGCGACGCTCTCATTCATGGATTACCTTTAATGCAAAACGAAGATCTTATAACTACATTTAACCACATGTGTAACACAATAGGAATGAAGCCAATAATTGTTCGGGACATTTTTCGACTGAAAACACAAAATTCGGCACCCAATCCACCCGTAATTATTAAATTTTTTTTCACCACGCGACAAGAGCACTACACTTGGATCGATCTCTAACTACCGGTCTGTATCAAAAAAAGCACTATGTCTTCACGATTTTGGGTTTTCTTCTGATAAGAAGGTGTTTGTGCACGAATGTCTCACAGTTAGGAATCGATTACTACTGCAGAGTGCAATCAAGATGAAAAATGATGGGAACCTGTTTTCAGCCTTTACTATGAGAGGTTTTGTTTATGTTAAAAAATACCGCAATGATAAAGCTCTTATGGTGGAGAACATCGAAGCATTGAACGTTATTGCTACTAAAACTCCTATGACAACAACTGGAACATCTGATTAGCCAAACAACTTAAGGAAAGAAGAAGTAAACACTACGTTTAATTTTTTTTTTTGCTTTGTTTTGATTCTTAATTCTACTTTTAATAACTTTTTTTTTCTTTTTTAATTCAGCCTTTTTTTTAATTTTCTCTTACATTTAAGCTTTACATACCTATTTTGTTTCTTAATACTTCTTTTATTTTCATTTTTTTTTCTGTCTCTTTTTTTATAATTGATAAAATGAATCCTAATATAGATAAAAATACATTCATCAATGGCATTGTCATCGTCGTCGTCGTCTCTCTATTCTTTAAAAATATTGCTAACTTGGTCATGCAGCTTAAAATTTTCTATGTTTTGCGTTGGACTATCTTAGGTCCTTATCGCTATTTTGTGTATAATAATGGCTGATTCTAATATTGACAATCGTAATAGGGAGTCCTTATTCGGGAATGAACATGAACATGGTTCTATGCACTCAATGATACGAGTTTTAGGGGAGCAGTATGCTGGTTTGAGGGTCTGTCATATAAATGCTCAAAGTTTAACTCCCAAGATAGATGAATTTCGTTATTTGTTTGATAATTCAAATGTTGATATTGTATGTGTTTGTGAAACATGGTTCTCTCATGATAGTTTTTGTAACATGGATGGGTTTAATGTGTTTCGTTGTGATAGAAGTGGTCGTAGAGGTGGAGGTGTTGCAATTTTTACACGCAGAGACATAAATTGCAAAGTAATTCGTAAGTCTTCAGCAGGTAGTGAAATTGAATACTTATTCATTGAGATTAAGTGTAACAACAATAAACTTTTAGTAGGATCAGTATATTGTCCTAATCGGAACATTGCCTTAACACCGTTATTTTCAATTTTAGACGAGCTAACTTTTGTATCTCCTTTCAGAACTTGTGGATATAATGAGTTCACTTAATTTATTCCCTGTAAATGTGTCTACTCCCACGCACTTCACAAGGCACGGTAGCTCCTTACTTGACATGTTTTTTGTTAGTCATACTGAAAAAGTTCTTCTTTACGATCAACTCTCTGCTTCGTGCTTCTCAAATCATGATTTAATTTATCTAACATTTGAATGTTCACCTATGGCCTCCTCTTCTACTTACTGCTATAGAGATTTTAAAAATGTCAACAGGCGACAGTTGGAAACTGATTTAAATCAGATTGAGTGGCACCAAATGTATAGAATGGCTTCTGTTGATGACCAAGTGTCATTTTTACTTAACTTTTAACATTGATAATCTTTTCGTCCAACACGTTCCACTTGTTACAAAGCAAGCTAATAAGAGAGAACAACCTTGGTTTAGCAACTATATTAAGGGTCAAATAAGGGAACGTAATCTTGCGTACAAGCGATGGAAGATTTTTAGACTTGAAACATTGCATAATGAATACAAAACTTTAAGAAATAGAGTTATATGCCTTATTCGGCAAACTAAGCAACAGTTTTATGCTCCTAAATTTGATCCTTCCTTGGCCAAAGAAAAGCTTTGGAAAAACTTGAAGGAAATAGGCGTAGGCAAGCAAATGAGATATTTCCATCGATTGTAACGAGCTTAATTCAAATTTTGTTTATCTAAACTCTTTCGATTTTGAAACCCGTTCATATGAGTTGCCTGATACGATTAATGATAGTCTACCTTTCAGTGGCTTTTGCTTTTCACCCGTTAATGATTACGATGTTGTGGAAAGTGTTCTAGATATTAAGTCTAACTCTGTTGGAACTGATGGCATCCATCCGATCTTTATGAAAGCCATTCTTCCGTATATTGTAAAGTACATAACCTACATATTTAATAACATTTTAATGACAAGTACTTTTCCTTCTGTTTGGAAACAAGCGAAGATAATACCAGTTCCAAAGAATCGTGATTGTGATGACTATCGACCAATAGCTATATTACCTTTTCTCTCGAAGGTTTTTGAGAAACTTATAAGTCATCAAATAAGATCATTTCTTACTAATAATAAATTGATGTGCATCAATCAATCAAACTTTCGCCCCAAGCACAGTTGTACTACAGCTTTAATTGACGTCGTTGAAAATATCAGAAACTCTTTGGATAACGATAGAGTGACTATATTGACGCTTCTTGACTTTTCCAAGGCATTTGATACCGTGAACCGTTTTATGCTTTGTCAAAAACTTAAAGATCAATTCAATTTCTCGTTTCCGTCAGTTAAGCTTATTCTTTCTTATTTGACAGTTAGATATCAGGCAGTTTTCGCTAACAACGTTTTGTCATCTTTTCTCCCTTTGCAGAGAGGTGTTCCTCAGGGCTCTATTTTAGGCCCTTTACTATTCTCAATGTATATCAACGACCTACCGTCGTGTCCGCTGAACTCTTCTGTTCACATGTATGCAGATGACGTTCAGTTATACAACAGTTTTCAACTAGGTATGCTTGAGAATGGTGTGCACGAAGTTAATGAGGACTTGACTTGTTTAAATCCGAAAAAAACGAAATGCTTAGTCATCTCCAGAACTATGATCGATACATCATATTTTCCCGAAATATACCTAAACAATTGTGCTATCGAATTCGTTGATACTGCAAGAAATCTTGGCCTTACATTTAACAAAACACTTAGTTGGAATACCCACATTAATCAAACGGTAGGTAAGGTATATGGAGGTCTTCGCTTGCTTTAGGCGTTTCATCACATAACGCCTTTTAAAACACGACTACTATTGGCCAAAACCTTACTAGTACCTCTTATGCTTTTCTGTTGCGAAGTGTTTAGTAATGGTGATTTCGAACACAAGCGAAAACTTAACGTTGCATTCAACAGTATTACACGGTATGTTTATGGTCTCAGGAGATATGACCACATCTCACATTTCTCTAAATGTATCTATGGAATTTCACTAGATAATCTGTTCAAAATAAGAACTTTAACCATGCTTCACAACATCTTGCAATCACACCAACCTGAATATTTATATAATAAATTACATTTTACGCGTTCTGAAAGATTATGCGACCTTGTTCCAGTACGTTTCAAATTCCTGGTATCTGAACGACAGTTTTATGTACATTCCATTCGTTTATGGAACTCCCTCCCTCGCTCTGTTAAAATTATAATTAGCCCGACCATGTTTGGAAAAAAAACTTAGAGAATTCTTCTCCTAGCTTCAGTCTGATGATGATGATGATAATGATGATGATGATGATGATGATTATAATGCCGATGATGATTAGTTCTTAATATAAATTTTCAGTTAATCTTTAATATATAAAGTTAATTTTTTTTTCTTTTATATCACATTTCCATTTTTAAATCCAAAGCACAATTTTTGTAAAATAGTATTACGATACTGAAATTTGCTCTATTTTATAAGATATTGTATCTTACAGAGTATAATTATACAATAATAAATGAAATATTAAATGGACAAATATCATTACCATCAGCTCTTAGTAGTTTGAATTTTAGTTTTAGTCGTTCAAACATAAGACTGCAGAAACCTCTGAATAAAATATTAAGCAGATCAAACTATGGTGCTCACAGCCCTCTAAACCAATTAATTGACATATATAATAAACTTCATTTATATGTAAACTCGCCAAACGATAATGTAAAAAGCATAAAATGTAAATTAATGATTTTTAACAGCCTAGTGTAAGTTTTAGATTTTAAGTATTAAATTATAAGCACTGTTAACGTTAGTATTTAACGTATTGTAATAATTAATAAATAAATAAAACCTTGGGAACCAAAAAATACTCTTAAATCAATTGAAATAAAATTATTCGCGCTCAAATGGTAGAGCTAATTTTAAGCGATTTGAACATCTTGTTATCTTCAAACATTTTATTAAGTTAAAATCATGGGATATCTGCTAAATGTTTTAATTATTTGCTTAAAATATATGAAGTCTCTTTGGTGAACATTTCTATTGATATTTTGTTTGAGAGGAATAAAACTATTATGAAATAAGGAAATATAGCAAAACAATAAATATTTTAAGAAATACATAAACCTTTAACAGACATTAACTTTTTATTCTTCTTTTTTCTCTGCCTGCAAAATAGAAAAAGTTTGGCTACTTGTTAAAAAGAAGATTACTTAATTTGCAAATGAGATAAAAAAAGATATTATAAAAATAATACATACCTTCAGTAGTAAGCGAATAGCAGGATTAAGTTAGTTTTTTTATTTTTCGTATATGAATAATATCAACTTTTTTCTAGAGGTGCTTCCACCAATGGCTGTATAAAAAAATAAAAAGTCCACATTTGGTACCAAAAAATCAGTGGAGTGATTAGCGCAATGCGTAGTGCATTGGCTTCTCAACTGGCTGCTCTAAGGGTCAAAATCCAAAGATGAGAACTCAAAAATTGTTTCACTTAAAAATGAAAATAATAGACAGCACGACTAATGAAAGGAGTCTGAGGATCGGCTTGGCAACCGTGAAATAGCTATAACTCCAGCCAAAAAACGTAATTGACGGAAAAAAGCCATTGGTGGAAGCACCTCTAGAAAAAGTTGTTATTATTCCCATACGAAAAATGAAAAATTGGCAGATGTACCATAATGCATCGGAAAAAGTGTTGCACGAAAAATAATATGTGAAATAGTCTGGTTGCTAAGTAAGAGATATCCAATTACCAGTTTTTTTTGCGTTTTCAATTCGCAATGTCGCATTTGTTCCAAGCGCTAACATCGAGAGAAGTACAGAACCACAGAATATCTGCTCAAGTACATATACGGCGCTGCATTGTAGTTTCTTGCAAATGATAATATCACAACGAACTTCAGATTCTCCAGAATTAAAAAAAAGTGTTAGGTATATCGGGATTCCGGATGGAATTTTGTTTTAAATTTTTGGGTATTAACTTCAATACAATTGATTGTATGCATAAAATATGTTTATATGTGTGCAGATATATATTTTCTATAAACACTATCGTTTCAAGACCTTAACAAATGTTTCATTAGGGACACTTATGTTGGCAAACATCCTCATTTTCTTTTTGCCTTCCGATTGCTGTTTCAAGAGTTTCATCCTTCTAGTAACATCTCCACCATACTTGTAAACACAAAAATATGTAAGATTTTAATTTCTTTCAGAACAAAATACTCACAAGTTTTGCGGTGACATCTTTGCGATATGCTTTAATAGTTTCTCTTGCGAGAATTTTACTTCCGACACAAGCTTGAATAGCTATTTGAACCATTTGCCGTGGAATAAGTTCTTTTAATCGTGTAACCATATCTTTTCCAATTGACGATGCCAGGGAGCAATGTACTATACGAGAAAATTCCTCTACTTTTTTTCCATTTAGGTGAATATCTAGTCGAACAACGTGTGTTATGTGATAACCATGATCTTCGTAGTTTAAACTAGCAAATCCAGAACTGATTGATTTGAGTCTATCATTAAAATCTAAAATTATTTCGCTGAGTGGGAGTATGTATTTCATTAGAATACGATCATTGTCAATGTTTATGGAACTTTGTTGCACACCGCGCCGATCAACACATAGACTTATGATATCTCCTAAATATTTCGTAGGTGTGATAATGGTTCCTGCAAGAAATAAGAGCGTCAAATTCCGATAAGTAGATTTTGAATACAAAACTAACCAATAACAAGCGGCTCATAATATTCCTCAACTTCTGGTGGTTCAGGGAACATTGCAGCGTTCGATATTTCTAGTGTCTTCTTTCCATATGCTTTTATCATCTTAGCGTTCTTAAGTTTTAGACGATAAGTTACGGACGGGGCTGTAAGAACAGGTTCGGCGGCATACTCTTGTTCTAGCCTCTGACAGAAAACTTCCATATGAAGTAACCCTAAAAAACCCAGCCTCCAACCTTGTCCTAGTGCTGGGCTTGAGTCTTTACTAACAGTCACTGCTGAATCATTGAGAATTAATTTATCTAATGCACTTCGCAGTCCAGCATGCTTAGATTGATCGGATGGATATATTCCAGCAAAAACCATTGGTTGTTGAGACTTAAAGCTTGTAAGCGGATTGATATTCGAATTTTTAAGATGGATGGTATCACCAATAATTGATTCTTTACTGTTTCGCATGTTGCATGCTATCAAACCAACTTGTCCAGCAGCTCTAGAAGAATAAATGTAATGTTGACATCAATATTATTCAGTTAAAAAGATTAGCAAATGGGCCACTAGATGTGGGCTTTGATTTAATCCGAACACGACTGAACTGATGCTATTCACTACCACAACTAAAATACCCTACTTTCCTCTTCCGAGATTAAGTGGACAATCACTTATTTCATCCAAGACAGTTAAATACCTATGAGTAATCCTTTCTACTCTTGTAATAAAGCCTTTGGCAAAAAATCGGCCCAACATGACCCTCTGGATTTATACGGCGATAGTCCGCCCCATTCAGACATATCGATAAATTGTTTGGTGGGCAGCCCTAGATAAAAAAAAATACAATATTTTAAAGTTAAAAAGAGTACAAAGAACTGCCTGCATTGGAACTACGGGAGCAATAAGATCTTGCCCCACTAATGCACTTACTGTCATTCTGAATCTCTTCCCCATAGATCTTCACATTAATGAAACAGCTTTCTGCAGCTTAAAGAAGTAAAATTAGTACCCTCTGACTACATTACACCAACCTTTAACTTTGGAAAATAATTTAAGGTTGACATCCAGATTGGATTGGAAAAGTATATACATAATCCTATTAAAGATTTCGACATCACCTTATACACTGACGGCTTCAAGATGGAGCTCAGGGTTGGGGCTGATTTCTTCTCTGAAGAACTAGGTTATAAAGAATTCTTTCGACTGCCCGATAGTCGCAGCGTATTTCAGGCTGAAGTACTAGCGATGGGCTTGCCTAACGAAATCAAAAATCGTTAAGGACTGTAAGCCAGGACATGCAAGCATCAACGATAATATTGAAATTAATCTTGTTCGGGAACAGGGTCATAGTGATTTTCTGGGAAATAAAATCGGTGACGAACTGGCCAGGATGGAAGCCACATCAAGTATCTTTAACTGAGGAAGTACGGATTCCTTTGGGATTCTTAAAATAGGCTAGACATTAGAAGAAATGTTGCCATTTGTACAGGCCATTGGCCAATCGGACAACGTGCCATGAGACTTGGTATTCCTTACAACGAGTTTTGCAGGAGTTGCAGCGATGTGGAGCAAAGGGAGACACTTCAGCATTTTTGGTGTGAATGGCCAGTCCTACTTAATTCCAGAACTACGGCTTTTGAGGCTTCTTTTTTATTCGACCAAGTCGTATGAGCAGGGTAATGGAGTAGCGGGGTAGCGGAGTGACAGGAAGAGGGATTTTGTAGAGACATAGGGGTAGCAGTTAGCGTGTACGGTAGGATAGCGAGTAACGAGGTACCGGGGTAGCGGAAAACGGATAGCAGTTTAGGTCTTTAATTTTTAGCATTTGCAATCACAACTAATACAGCTCAAGGTCAATCTTTAGAATTGTGTGGCTTAGATTTAGAAGCAACGGAAAGTCTTTGTATCTACGCCGACATAAAAACAAAACATATTGCAAAATTAAATTTTATATGTATATATATATATATATATATATATATATATATATATATTTATCTTTGTTTTGTTTCTCATTTCTCAACCATCCAATCACATGTGCCACTACGAAGCGTGGCAGGGTACACAAACCAACATAACATTTTTATATATATATAGATATATAGTACATACCTAATAATGTAAATAAAGATTACGTATGTAAATATATTTTTAAGACAAATAATTTTGAGGTTATTCAAGAAAACACAACAAAAAAGCTTAATGCAACATCATTTAACCTTACCCCCTCCTCATCTCCGAAACGGCAGGCTCCGATTTCCACCGGCTTTCTTCCTGATTTTTACCTGTGATCTTCTGTTTTAAGCTTCCGACCAAATGTCCAATTTAACAATGTAATGAGTCCAAGCCTAAACAATGGCTCCTGGCAATTAAGCCCACACATATATGTACATAAATGAATGTACATATGTAGGTATATAGATATGTATATAGGTACATAAACACATATTATGTTCTTTATTGACATCATTTATTTTATGATGAAAAAAAAAAAAAAAAAACATTTTAAAAATTTTTCCAAAAAATAGTGAAGCAACTGTTAAATTCAACCACGTGTTTTCTTTTCTTTATTTCTTTAATCCGAAATCATCACCTATATAAATAGTACATATTTCTGAATTATTTCCTATATATAAGGAATAATAGTGATACAGAAATAAAGTGTCCATAATGGGAGGGGACCCAAACCCCTCAAACTACAACCGGTTTGGAGGATTGGACTGTGAAGCCCCTTTAAGCCGGTATAGCAAATCAAAACGTAAAAAAACTTATGAAGATTTTCCTCAAATAAAAACCAACAACGACGACAACATACCGTGATTCATCGTATTGTCGGGTCTTGAAAAAAATGGTGATTCCTTCAAACCACTCGCTACTTACGATCCCATCCAAATTAATCGAGGCCTAGAAAACATATCTATAGAAATACACGAAGTAAAACCAATGCGTTCAGGCGACCTTCTCGTAAAATTTTCGTGTCTTTCCGTAGCTGCCAAATTCCTAAAAGCCAAAAACAGACTCCATCCCGGTAAAAATTACATCTCACATCTCTCTCAATTCGATCCAAGGAAAAATCTTTTCCAAATTCATTGCCAACATTCCGGAAGAAGAACTGCTTAGTGAATCAAGTAACCAAAAAGTGATCGAAGTTAAGAAAATTCTAAAAAGAGACAAAGACACATTGATCCCTACTGGTGGTGCAATCTTAACTATTGACCTTATTCGTCGTCCAACTAATGTAAAAATAGGCTGGCTTAACTGCAAGGTAGATGAACACATCGCGGATCCCATGCGATGTGTTCTCTGCCAAAAACTAGGACATACAAAAAAAGGTGCACAAACCAACCTCTTTGCAAAGAATGCTGCCTCCCCCCTCCTCACGAGCTGCACATTACGCGAAGCGTAACGAAAACCCCACTCTCCACATGCTTGCCGCTCCAACAAAACATCCATTTGCAAAACCAACCACCGCGGAAATTGTAAAAAACACATTAAAAGCAACTACAAAAACAACAACAAATAACCCAAATGTAAAAAACACCACACACAATCAATGATAAAACTACATACCAAGCAACATCCAGCAAAACCATTAATAATACTATAAACATAACATCTGACTCCATTAATGAGATTGCTCATTCTACAGTTAACAAATCTATTTCATCAGAAGCAGCAACAACTATAACACCATTCACACCAATATCACCACCCTCCAACTCCTCAACAAACACTAAAACACATATAACTCCGAACCTATCACCCATCTCTCCTCTTAACCAAAATCTTCTTGAAAAAACAATTATTATCACAACGAAGAAACAGATATAGAGATAGATGATGACAACATCTAACTCTAGTATTCTTAACCTCCCAAATCTTGACTCCGCCGTTTCGAAGCTACCCAGTCGGGGTCCCATCAGGGACGCCGAGTCTCCAGCCCCGAATAGGCGGGGTCTTGTACACATAAAACACCACTTCCAACACTAATCTTCACATGTACAACTACTCTTTCACGGCTTTCCAATGAAATATACAAGGATATATCCACAACTACGATGAGCTTAACATTTTAATCAAAGAGCAATCACCTTGTGCTATATCTCTCCAGGAGACACATTGTTCATTCGCACCTTTGCCAATCACGCATAAGACATACACAGGATATTTTCATAACTTCGCCCATAACACATTAGTACGGGAGGCAGCGTGAATTTTTTTTAGGAATTTGCTCAAGGCTGAAATTAATATATATTGTTGTTTTCGACTCATCTTTGACAAAAGTGAGCGTCAGTCGCCGCGCCAGTGGTTGTATCAGAAATGGCAAAAGTCATTTGCTCAAGGCCTAAAATTTGTGTGACGGTTATGACGGTCAGCCACTTGGACAGTGGTGGATTGATCGGGCCCATGAACATGCCAAAACAAAATTTTTACAAAGTCATTTGCTCAAGCATGAAATTCATACAGTCGAATATTTATTCTATTTAAGTAATAAAAGTGACCGTCAGTCGCTCGTTTAGTGGTGGAAAGACCGTCAGTCGGCGTCATAAAAATTTTGCCTTTTTAGTGAACCTGTACAAAAAACTTAGTTTTTTCCTGTGAAGACGTTATGAGGAAAGGTTTGGACCCAAAAATTAAAAAGCTACCAAATGAGAAGCGAAACCACCATTTTGCAAACCCGGAACCTTGCTAAACTATCTGTGATACCTAAACTGTTTGAGTCTATCGTATGTAGTGTCCTTTCCTTTCATTGTAGTTCAATTATCTGTGATAACCAGCATGGTTTTGTCAAGAAAAAGTCTACTGTTACTAATCTGTTTAACTTTACGTCATTTTGCTTAGATGTTTTTGAAATGTGTATTTACTGATTTTAGTAAAGCGTTTGACAAATTGTGTCATAAAACTCTAATTCTTAAACTATCTAAACAAGGTTTTAACGACAAATTCTTACATTGGATTTCATCGTATTTAAAAATAGACAATATAGTGTAATATTGAGTAATGAGTCTTCGAGTCCATTTGTTGTTAAGTCTGGTGTCCCCCAGGGCAGCCACTTAGGCCCAATTTTATTTATTTTATTTATAAATGACCTTGTTGCGTTCATAAAAAACTCGTCTATCCTAATATATGCTGATGGCATTAAACTTTTCAGAAGTATAAATTCTACACCTGACTGTCTACTTCTGCAGGAAGATTTAATATTATTTAGGGAATGGTGCAATAAAAATCGTCTTGTTTTAAATGTTGACAAATGTAAAACCATGAGTTTTACACGCAAGAAAAATCCAATTATTTTTGATTATATGTTTGATTCTTGTCCATTAAGTAGAGTATCAATTTTTTCTGACTTGGGAGTAGTTTTAGATTCCAAACTTACATTTACTGAACATATAAATTTTGTTGTTAAAAAAGCAAATAGAGTCCTTGGGTTCATTAAGAGGTTTGGTCGTGATTTCCGTGATCCTTACGTACTAAAATTACTTTTTATTTCTTTCGTTAGACCAACTCTCGAATACGCCGGTGTAGTGTGGGCACCTTATTATTCTGTATACATTGTTAGAATTGAAGCGATTCAGAGAAGATTCATGCGTTTTTGTCTCCGTACTCTTCCTTGGTTTCGTGGAACTACTCTGCCCCCGTATTCGCAAAGACTTTCTTTCATTAACCTGCCTTCTTTGTCAAACCATAGGAAATACCTACAATTTTGTTTCATAGTTAAAATAATAAATGGAACTATATCATCTCCATCGGTTCTTCTTCATTTCAATTTCAGTTTCAGTCGGTCAAGCATACGACTACAAAGACCTATTAACCAAATTTTTAGCAAATCGAACTATGGTGCGCATAGCCCTCTAAATCAACTAATTGATTTATTTCATTTTCTTAGGGCCAGTTCGTTGAAGCTTGATCATCTTTAATCAAGGATTATTCCAGTTGATAATCCTAGAATTCGTTTGTTCACAAAAATTGTAATTAAGAAATCCATGATTTGAGCACTTAATTTGAGATTTCGTTAATCATCCAATTTTGCTCGATTAGGACCATTTAATCAAGGATGTACTATAATTCAGTTTATTCAAACTTGATTTACGTGATATTTGCACTCCTTCAGTTACTTAAAAACCCAAAAGTTATCATTTTTGAAAATTTGCAGCTAAAGAGAAGGTGTTAAGGCTCCCTGATCACAGCTTTTAGAAGATACATATCTGGTAGACAGATCTTTTTTTACGGATAAAAATTGATTTTATTAAACAAAATACAAAAAAAAACTGACACAAATACAAAACTAATCCAAATTAACACCTTCCCGCTCCAAAATACTTATTTTCCTGTACGGTCCTCATCGGTACTTGCTGTTTCCTGATTTAGCAATAACTGGATGGCAGGGAATTAAATAAGAAATTTCTTTGCTTGCAATAGCACACAGGTCTGATGGCTTTCGGTTTATTAATTGCAACAGCAACATCCTCGTTACTCCGTGTCTGTCCTTTTGGAATATCACACAGCTGTTGCACACTTAAGCCTGGAAATCGGTTCCTTGCAGGATGAAACGAAAGTTCTGTGAATTGGTTTCGATGAAAATATTGTTCACGACTTCAGATGCTTCTTGTTTTGTGTCCCCTTGCAAATTGGCTTCGGGCAATCTCTTGAATAGCTCCTGAGTATGGGCATTGCTTTCTTTCTCCTTTGTCCACGAAACGATGATGGCAAATGGTATCGTTTGAGAAGGTGACGAAACATTTGCCAAATCGGCATAGCCATATTTTATGTTGTAGTGGGATTTTTTTCGATGCGAATTCGAAGGTAAGCATTATTTTTAAATTCCATTTCATTCTTCTTTTCAGAATTCTTTCACATTTATATCAAAATAAACCTTATTGGATATTGTAGCAACTCCTTTTCAAATTTAAATTCCCGACAGACAACGATTGACAAGAAAATGAAATAAAAAACTTAATCCTTGATAAAGTTTTGACAACAAAACTAACTGGTAGACTGGAAAATGGAACGATTTGTAGAAAACCCATGATTTGTTAATCAAGGTGAAAAAAAAGTGAACAAACGCCCATTGATTATCACGGATTCTTAATTCTGAATTAAGGGCAATCTGTGATAAGCAAATTGAAGATTTAAACCACTCTCAACGAACTGACCCTTATTGACTCACCAAATGACAATTTAAAAAGCGTTAAATTCAAAACATTGTTTTATTACAGTTTAAATTAAATTTAGATATAAGTTAGTATTTAAGTACTTATTTATTTGTAAGCATGTTTCACGTTAGTATTTAATTAAATAAATAAACCTTATAACGTTGACCGCCGTTTTGTTTTTAACGCTTTTTTTAGTTTTGCTTGCAACTCCGTCAGTTTTCACTTTAGAGAAAATGCCCGATAACAAGGTTATAGGAAATTTTATTTCCTAAAAGAAATATTAAGTAACTTTTTTCTCTAAACCTACCGTATAGGAGCTACAGCTGATTGGTTTTAGTGTCCTATTTTCTTTAACCGGCCATATTCTTAATAACAAAAGGAAAGGAACTATTTCCTATTTATATTGTTTTCACACAATGCATTTCTTCAATGTTTTGTGAGATAAAAAAAAATAGTACTTAATTACATAAAATTTTGGAAAAAAAACTTAGTTCAAAAATGATTTTTTTGTTTTTTTTTTTTTTTAATTTTGAGTTTGAAAATTAATATTTAATTTAACAATTTAATTTAAATATAAATTGAAAGAAGATGTTTCTGGCTTTCCAAAAAGGTACAACACGGTGTTGTAAACGAAGCCGTTGATTTTTAATATTTTTTTTTATAAAATAAGTCAATTTTTCAGAAAATTGCCCCTCCCGGCTAAACGGTGGGGGGGAATAGACCCCTTCTTCCATACGATTTTTTTCTTGTCTCAACTCAACCTACACGCTCTAGCTTTTTGGCACAACTCTCGTGAATCACCCTGTATAATAGGGCCCATATACTACGCAAACACGTTTGTTCAACATTTTTTGAATTTCTATAAACCGTTTTTGCAAACACGCAGCATCGCTACACACAACTTAAACAGTTCGTGGAACATTTTTACAACAAAAAAATACATTTGTTTACTGAAACAGTTTGCGTAGTGTATGGGCCCTATAGGCAAGAAAAGCACGCAACTTTTAATATGGTTTTGGCTATAAATATTAGCCGTGTTTTGTTTTCCTCATGATTCAGATTAGATCATCGATTAACTTTACAACAAAAAATCGAAATCCAATTAATTATTGCAAAGTAAATAAAACAATGAACTGATCTGGATCATGGACGAAAATAAAACACGGCTATTAGCGTAACGGGTACAATGGTTGGCACCCCTAAGCATTTTTTCACTTTAAATTACGAATTGCTCTCACATTTAAAGTGTGAGTTATTTGTTTTGTATGTCAAATTAAAGCTTAAAGAATGTCTAACTTGAATATTATCAAAAAAAAAATGTTAAATAAACAAAGAATCTTATAAAAACTTCAAAAAAGGAAAAGACTGCAAAGAGGCACAATCATTGGCACCAAGGTACAATTGTTAGCACTCATACAAATGAAAGAAATGAAGTGTTTTTGTTATAATAAACAGTTTGTATTTTCAAACTAAATTTTGATCAAAATAGCTAGCTATCACGAATAATAATGGTATTTCTCTCATTTTTAAGAGTGCTACCGAGATAGCAGTGAAAAGGAGGCGGAGCTTGAAACCTACGCGGAATTTGGATTGCACAAGGCCAGCCACCACCTCAGCCCAGCTGCAAGCTGGGGTGATTGACACCAGAGCAGCTAAAACAAAAGCAAACCAAAAAATCAACAAACAATTATCGAATATGGACTCGTCATCAGATGAGGAGGTAGAATATGTGTCCGAAGAAGGAGAAGGTTTGTACAGGTCCGGAGGCAGCAACAAGTTCGCTCCCCTGTCGTCAGACCTCTCGGACGAAGAAGTTGAGGAGGCCCTCCAAGTCAAGCAAAGTAAAATCAGCGAGTGTGAGGAGCTGCTATCGGGGTCAAGTCGTTTTCCACGGTTAAGTCCAGACGCGGGGGTTACAAACTTCGAATGTTCCTGGTCACGTTATCGCACCAAAGTAAATTGGACAGTGTAAGGAGTATTTCCGTCCTTGACTTCCAGGTTATAAGATTGGAGAAATTAATGCGGCACGACGACATGCTACAATGCATGCGGTGCCAGAGGTTCGGCCATGCCGCAGCCAACTGCGAAATGCAGATGCGCTGCGTCAAGTGCGCAGAAACCCACATAAGAGGGGAATGCATATTAGGAACGGAGCGGGTTGAAGACATTACAAAGCTCAAGTGCATTATCTGTGGGAACGAGGGGCACCCTGCCAATTATAGGGGTTGCCCTAAGGTCCAACAAATTAAAGAAAAACTGGCCAGTCAGAAGGCCGTAGAAAGTCGACCAGTACGACAAGCTCCGACAGCAAATTCGTTCGTTCTAAAGACTTTCTAATAAGCAAAGCTTTCGATGTTTTCGGAATGAAAGTTTATTAAGATCTAAATAACAAAATTATAATTTCCATAAGCAAACAATTCATAGAGAAATATGATCGAACAAGTATTGAAATAGAAAGTAGGTATATGTTATTAAATTACAGGTACATATTTCAACACCGCCTCTTAATTTAAGCTTACATTAACTTCTATGATTTATAAAATTCTAAATGAGATTAATAAACAAAAAATTTAATCATGAGTCATTGTTAAATTCAAATTCTTACGATGTTTCTCAAATAAAGTTCGACCAATCCCTTTAGTCATAACATCTGCAAGCTGATCACCACTTGGCTTGTATTCCAATTTGATTTCCGGATTTGAAATAGCTTCGCGTATAAAATGGTATTTAACGTCAATGTGTTTCATCCTGTTATGTTCGCGTGGTTCTTCTGCCACCTTGATGCAAGACATGTTATCTTCATAAATAATGGTCGGTGAACTTGAAATGAAACCCATCTCATTAAGCAAGCTTCGCATCCACTTGACTTCGCAGATTCCTTCGCCAAGAGCAATGTATTCTGCCTCTGTTGATGATAAGCTAACGGTTGCTTGTATTCTTGACGCCCAACTAACTGTATTGTTTGAAGACTTTCAAAACGTATCCGGAAATGACTTTCTATCGTTTTTATCGTTAGCCCAGTCGGCATCAGTAAAACCAATCAACAAATCCGTCTGTTCACCTCTTCTAAAAATCATCTTCATATCCAGAGTAGCCTTGATATACCTCAAAATCCTTTTTGCATTCACAAAGAGTTCAGTAGTAAAACAGTTTTGAAACTGACTGAAATAATTTGTTGCTGCAGAAAGATCTAGTTTGGTAGTAAGAGTTGCATATTGTAGACATCCAATCAATTCTCTATACGGAACGTCAGGTAACTTATTTGGGTTTCCTTTGGCAAGATTTAAACCACTTTCTATTGGAGTTGATACACCCTTGCAATCATCCATTCCGAATTTCTTGAGAACATTTGTTAAATATTGTTTTTGAGTAAGACTTATGGTTCCTTTTTCAACGTTTTGTTCAATGTGCATTCCCAAGAACGTTTTTACCTTACCAATATCAGTCATATCAAATTCTGTACCAAGCAAGTTCTTGATGACGGCTATTTTGCGCTGATCTATAGAAACGATAAGTAAATCATCAACGTAAGTAAAACAAAACTCTGATGCCAGATTCAACTTTTGTATACAAGAATCGATCCGCTTCACAAGGCTTGAATCCAATTCTTAACATGAATTGATTGAATCTAGCATTCCATGCCCGAGATGCCTGCTTTAGCCCATAAAGTGCTTTATTCAACTTACATACCTTATTACCATTTTTAAATCCTTCAGGCAAGTCCATGTAAATGCTTTCTTTCAATTCGCCATTAAGAAAAGCACTTTTTCACATCCATTTGATGTATGTACATGTTGAATTTAGTTGCAATTGAAAGGAGGGTTCTCACTGTAGTAAGTTTAGCGACTGGGGCATACGTCTCACTATAATCAAAACCAATTACCTGAGAGAATCCTCTTGCAACTAGACGTGCTTTGTGTCTATTCACTTCGCCATTTGCATTTCGTTTCAATTTGAAAACCCACTTACAGGATACAGGCTTTCTATCTTTTGGCAGGTCACACTCGGTCCAGGTATTATTTTTGATTAAGGATGAGTATTCTTCATGAATGGCCTTCTCCCACGCACTCCAATCACTTCTTAGTTTAGCTTCGCTGATTGTAAGGGGATCATTGTCGACATATTGCTGAGCCGATAAAGCAAAATGAGCATTTTCCTTGTATTTATCATACCGCTCAGGTAGTCTTCTGTTTCTAGAACTACGTCTTAAATCCGAGTTTTTCTCTTCACTTTCCACTTTCGTTTCATCATCATTGTCTTCATCATCGAGGCTTAAATACTCCTCTCTATCATTATTTTCATCTTCAGAATTTAATTTTAATTTTCAGAACCTTGAGTAACCGACGTTGTCTTTTCTTACCCTTCAGAAACAGATGTGTCAATATCAATAACCTTTGGTCGATTAAATACAGAACCTTCATTGAAAATCACGTTTCTACCAATAATCAAAGTGTTATTTTCAACATTCCATAATCTGTATCCATTTGTGGCATATCCAACCATAATGCATTTGACAGATTTCGAATCAAATTTATTACGTTCTCAGTCGGAATATGATTATAACACGAAGATCCAAATATTCGTAGATTCGACAAGTTCGGTTTGGTTCCGAACCAAATCTCTGCTGGAGTCTTATTGACAAACTGTTTCCCAAAAGCGCTTGTCGGACACCGATTCTTGACATAGTTCGCTGTTAAAATTGCTTCTGACCAGAACTTTCGGTCAAGACCACTTGCGTTTAACATAGTTCTTGCTTTTTCCACTAAAGTTCTGTTCATACGTTCAGCCACCGAGTTCAGTTCAGGATTATACGGTACTGTATAATTTAATTGAATACCTTTTACTTTGCAGAACTGTATCACTTCCTTGGATATATACTCTCCACTATTATCTGCTTTAAGTTCGCTACTTTAGAACCATGAAAAGCTTCTGCACTTGCAACAAAATCTTGAAACTTTTGAAAAACTTCACTTTTTCTTGTTAAGCAATAGACACTAGTCGCTCTTGAAAAATCATCTGTAAAAGTGACAAAGTATTTTGATCCATCATGTGAAGGAATAGACATAGGTCCACATACGTCGCTGTGAATTAATTCCAAAATTCGAGCAGAACGTGGATTATTCTTTGTGGAATTGGTTGTCTCGACTGCTTTCCTAAAACGCATGCTTCACAAAACTTCTCTTTGCCGTCTACTTGAACACTTTCTAGACCATTTACCATTTTTCGACCAATCATCCTCTTCATATCAAGAACATTAAGATGCCCTAATCGAAAATGCCAAAAAGTCTGTTTTGAATGTCCATTGGTAATTCCAACGAATTCTTGTTTGTCTATTTGGAATTCCGCCTCGTACAGTTTTCCAGCGCTGTGAGCTACGAAAATGGTTTGATCATTCAAAGATACATAAGCTAAATCACCGACGAAAATAATAATAATAATAATAATAATACATTACAACACATCTCTCAAAGCTTTTGTAGTACAATCGCCGTTATGTAGAGTTTTAATTAAAATATCTCCTCGTTGCTTGGCTGTTAACGTTGCATTTTCTTAGCAACAGATATGCTAACATCTTCGATATCCCATAGTTCATGAAAATATAATTCACTGTTTGCCATATGCCCTGTAGCACCTGAATCCAGAACAAATCTAACTGAGGATGATCTTGACTTTGATTCCTCGTCACCGATGCATTCCTTAGCCACCTCAAATTTATTCAGGCTACTTACCGCACTCATCGAAACAACTTCTTCCCCTGAGTGTGTTGCATTTGCACTTCCCTTATTCCGGTTTTCTTTCTTGAAAAAATTCTTCTTAAATTTCTTCTTAGGATTTTTTGGACATTGCGACTTAATGTGGCCTGATTGACCACAACCGTAATATATTATTCCAGCACTCATTGCAACTGATGTTAACCTAGAGTTCGGATTTATTGATGTTCTTTTGTTATGTTCATCCAACAATCGACACTTGACAAAATCCAAAGTTAACTTGTCTTGGTCCATAGTCTCTATAGCAATAACCTTTTGATCGTAGGACTTCGGTAACGTGAGCATCAATGAAATAGCCACATCCATGTCTTCCATCTCCTTCCCAGAGTTTTTTGAGATGACGAATCAATTTATCGAAAGACAAGATATGTTCCTTCATATCATCTCTTTCATGGTATGACACACAGAGGAGGTATACCTAGAGTCGCAACTCAAAGGCATTTTCCTCTTCTTTCGACTAAAAACTTAAATTTGATAAAATAACTACCCAACTGTAAATGTATAGACTTTTCAATGCCTTTCCAAATGGGAGGCCGAACCAATACCTTTCTAATAAGCAAAGCTTTCGATGTTTTCGGAATGAAAGTTTATTAAGATCTAAATAACAAAATTATAATTTCCATAAGCAAACAATTCATAGAGAAATATGATCGAACAAGTATTGAAATAGAAAGTAGGTATATGTTATTAAATTACAGGTACATATTTCAACACCGCCTCTTAATTTAAGCTTACATTAACTTCTATGATTTATAAAATTCTAAATGAGATTAATAAACAAAAAAATTTAATCATGAGTCATTGTTAAATTCAAATTCTTACGATGTTTCTCAAATAAAGTTCGACCAATCCCTTTAGTCATAACATCTGCAAGCTGATCACCACTTGGCTTGTATTCCAATTTGATTTCCGGATTTGAAATAGCTTCGCGTATAAAATGGTATTTAACGTCAATGTGTTTCATCCTGTTATGTTCGCGTGGTTCTTCTGCCACCTTGATGCAAGACATGTTATCTTCATAAATAATGGTCGGTGAACTTGAAATGAAACCCATCTCATTAAGCAAGCTTCGCATCCACTTGACTTCGCAGATTCCTTCGCCAAGAGCAATGTATTCTGCCTCTGTTGATGATAAGCTAACGGTTGCTTGTTTTCTTGACGCCCAACTAACTGTATTGTTGAAGACTTTCAAAACGTATCCGGAAATGGACTTTCTATCGTTTTTATCGTTAGCCCAGTCGGCATCAGTAAAACCAATCAACAAATCCGTCTGTTCACCTCTTCTAAAAATCATCTTCATATCCAGAGTAGCCTTGATATACCTCAAAATCCTTTTTGCATTCACAAAGAGTTCAGTAGTAAAACAGTTTTGAAACTGACTGAAATAATTTGTTGCTGCAGAAAGATCTAGTTTGGTAGTAAGAGTTGCATATTGTAGACATCCAATCAATTCTCTATACGGAACGTCAGGTAACTTATTTGGGTTTCCTTTGGCAAGATTTAAACCACTTTCTATTGGAGTTGATACACCCTTGCAATCATCCATTCCGAATTTCTTGAGAACATTTGTTAAATATTGTTTTTGAGTAAGACTTATGGTTCCTTTTTCAACGTTTTGTTCAATGTGCATTCCCAAGAACGTTTTTACCTTACCAATATCAGTCATATCAAATTCTGTACCAAGCAAGTTCTTGATGACGGCTATTTTGCGCTGATCTATAGAAACGATAAGTAAATCATCAACGTAAAGTAAAACAAAACTTCTGATGCCAGATTCAACTTTTGTATACAAGCATCGATCCGCTTCACAAGGCTTGAATCCAATTCTTAACATGAATTGATTGAATCTAGCATTCCATGCCCGAGATGCCTGCTTTAGCCCATAAAGTGCTTTATTCAACTTACATACCTTATTACCATTTTTAAATCCTTCAGGCAAGTCCATGTAAATGCTTTCTTTCAATTCGCCATTAAGAAAAGCACTTTTCACATCCATTTGATGTATGTACATGTTGAATTTAGTTGCAATTGAAAGGAGGGTTCTCACTGTAGTAAGTTTAGCGACTGGGGCATACGTCTCACTATAATCAAAACCAATTACCTGAGAGAATCCTCTTGCAACTAGACGTGCTTTGTGTCTATTCACTTCGCCATTTGCATTTCGTTTCAATTTGAAAACCCACTTACAGGATACAGGCTTTCTATCTTTTGGCAGGTCACACTCGGTCCAGGTATTATTTTTGATTAAGGATGAGTATTCTTCATGAATGGCCTTCTCCCACGCACTCCAATCACTTCTTAGTTTAGCTTCGCTGATTGTAAGGGGATCATTGTCGACATATTGCTGAGCCGATAAAGCAAAATGAGCATTTTCCTTGTATTTATCATACCGCTCAGGTAGTCTTCTGTTTCTAGAACTACGTCTTAAATCCGAGTTTTTCTCTTCACTTTCCACTTTCGTTTCATCATCATTGTCTTCATCATCGAGGCTTAAATACTCCTCTCTATCATTATTTTCATCTTCAGAATTTAATTTTAATTTTTCAGAACCTTGAGTAACCGACGTTGTCTTTTCTTACCCTTCAGAAACAGATGTGTCAATATCAATAACCTTTGGTCGATTAAATACAGAACCTTCATTGAAAATCACGTTTCTACCAATAATCAAAGTGTTATTTTCAACATTCCATAATCTGTATCCATTTGTGGCATATCCAACCATGATGCATTTGACAGATTTCGAATCAAATTTATTACGTTTCTCAGTCGGAATATGATTATAACACGAAGATCCAAATATTCGTAGATTCGACAAGTTCGGTTTGGTTCCGAACCAAATCTCTGCTGGAGTCTTATTGACAAACTGTTTCCCAAAAGCGCTTGTCGGACACCGATTCTTGACATAGTTCGCTGTTAAAATTGCTTCTGACCAGAACTTTCGGTCAAGACCACTTGCGTTTAACATAGTTCTTGCTTTTTCCACTAAAGTTCTGTTCATACGTTCAGCCACCGAGTTCAGTTCAGGATTATACGGTACTGTATAATTTAATTGAATACCTTTATCTTTGCAGAACTGTATCACTTCCTTGGATATATACTCTCCACTATTATCTGCTTTAAGTTTCGCTACTTTAGAACCATGAAAAGCTTCTGCACTTGCAACAAAATCTTGAAACTTTTGAAAAACTTCACTTTTTCTTGTTAAGCAATAGACACTAGTCGCTCTTGAAAAATCATCTGTAAAAGTGACAAAGTATTTTGATCCATCATGTGAAGGAATAGACATAGGTCCACATACGTCGCTGTGAATTAATTCCAAAATTCGAGCAGAACGTGGATTATTCTTTTGTGGAATTGGTTGTCTCGACTGCTTTCCTAAAACGCATGCTTCACAAAACTTCTCTTTGCCGTCTACTTGAACACTTTCTAGACCATTTACCATTTTTCGACCAATCATCCTCTTCATATCAAGAACATTAAGATGCCCTAATCGAAAATGCCAAAAAGTCTGTTTTGAATGTCCATTGGTAATTCCAACGAATTCTTGTTTGTCTATTTGGAATTCCGCCTCGTACAGTTTTCCAGCGCTGTGAGCTACGAAAATGGTTTGATCATTCAAAGATACATAAGCTAAATCACCGACGAAAATAATAATAATAATAATAATAATACATACAACACATCTCTCAAAGCTTTTGTAGTACAATCGCCGTTATGTAGAGTTTTAATTAAAATATCTCCTCGTTGCTTGGCTGTTAACGTTGCATTTTCTTAGCAACAGATATGCTAACATCTTCGATATCCCATAGTTCATGAAAATATAATTCACTGTTTGCCATATGCCCTGTAGCACCTGAATCCAGAACAAATCTAACTGAGGATGATCTTGACTTTGATTCCTCGTCAACCGATGCTTCCTTAGCCACCTCAAATTTATTCAGGCTACTTACCGCACTCATCGAAACAACTTCTTCCCCTGAGTGTGTTGCATTTGCACTTCCTTATTCCGGTTTTCTTTCTTGAAAAAATTCTTCTTAAATTTCTTCTTAGGATTTTTTGGACATTGCGACTTAATGTGGCCTGATTGACCACAACCGTAATATATTATTCCAGCACTCATTGCAACTGATGTTAACCTAGAGTTCGGATTTATTGATGTTCTTTTGTTATGTTCATCCAACAATCGACACTTGACAAAATCCAAAGTTAACTTGTCTTGGTCCATAGTCTCTATAGCAATAACCTTTTGATCGTAGGACTTCGGTAACGTGAGCATCAATGAAATAGCCACATCCATGTCTTCCATCTCCTTCCCAGAGTTTTTGAGATGACGAATCAATTTATCGAAAGACAAGATATGTTCCTTCATATCATCTCCTTCATGGTATGACATGCGATGTAGTTGACGTTCTAACAAAATTCGACCAGAAATAGTTTTTCGTTCGAAAATGCAGGCCAGCCCATCTACCATCTCTTTTGCAGTACTTTTTCCTTTGATATTTTCTAGATGGTTATCGTGAATACTTTGAACAACAATGTTCTTGCACATCTTTTCCTCACGCCGAATTTTTGCCTTCTCTTCTTCATTTGCTGCAGACGCAATCAAGCTTTCCAGATCTTTCTGAATGTAAATTCCCAAATCTTTTTCATCCAGAGCAGTCTCAATCCGAAAACGCCAGTTATTAAAGTTGGTCCCATCGAAAAGTGGAATTCCAGTTTTGGTATTTATTGAAGTATCCATAATTCAAATCAAAAAATAATTACCAAACAATTATACATATAAGTAATCCTGGGCTCATAACCTAAAGACTTTCTAATGAGCAAAGCTTTCGATGTTTTCGGAATGAAAGTTTATTAAGATCTAAATAACAAAATTATAATTTTCATAAGCAAACAATTCATAGAGAAATATGATCGAAAAAGTATTGAAATAGAAAGTAGGTATATGTTATTAAATTACAGGTACATATTTCAACAGAGTGTTATCTTATGCAGCCGAACAGCTAGCGAAGGCCCTAGACTGTTATAAGGCGGATATGACCGCCATCCAAGAAATTCGGTGGTATGGCCGGGCAAAAGGAGGATGAAAAACTGTGATATTTACTACGGTGACTGCTATAGAGAACAACAACAGCGTCTGTTTGGATATGGCTCTGTTATTAGAGGCAGGCTTAGGCAGCATGTCCTAAACTTCAGAGCCGTCAACGAGTGTCTCACGACAATACCCGCATAAAGGCTAAATGCGGTAACATAAGCCTTATATGCGCTCATGCCTCCACACAAGTGAAAGATGACGACCCCAAAGACAAGTTCTACGAGCTTCTTGACAAAACCCTTCACCCTTCTGGTCAGGTCCATGTAGTTGTACAACCCGTAAGATTCGCTGTTATATCTTCTTCGCCAATCCCCTTCAATGCACATGGGGGCTAAAGATGACCCGAAGAACTTTCCTCTCGAAACAGCTTAAGGCACTTTCATCCGATTTTGTCAAGGCCCATGCTTCTGCAGCATAGAGCAGGACTGGGATGATGAGTGTGTTGTACAATTTTACCTTAGTTGCTCGATAGAAGGCTTTTCCACTCAATTGCTTTCTTAGCCCAATGAAACAGCGGAGCCTAGGTAGACAAACTCCTCTACTACCTCGAAGTTATACGCGTCTATTGTGACATTCTGTCCGAGCCGTCGGTGTTGGGTGTCCTTTCTAGAAGACAGCATATACTTCGTTTTTCCCTCATTTACCGCTAAACCCATTTTTGCCGCTTCTGTCTCAATTCTCACAACCCGCCATTGACATCACGCTGTGTTCTTCCCATTATAACAACCCTCGGCGTACGCGAGAAGTTGAACAGATTTTTGGAAGATAGTGCCTCTGGTGTTGACGTTGGAGTTCTGCACTGTCTTCTCAAGAACGATGTCATGCGATTTGACAGTGCATCGCCTTGCCTGAATTTTTTTTTTACGTCGAAAGATTCCGTGAGCTCGTTGCCAACCTTGATGGAGCAGCGTGAGTTCTCCATCGTCATTTTGCACAAGCGAACGAGCTTGGCAGGGACGCATAAACTAGACATAGCTTTGTACAGTTCGTCTCTGTAGATGCTGTCATACGCGGCCTTAAAATCGATGAAAAGGTGGTGGGTATCAATTTGGGGTTCAATGGTCTTTTCCAGGATCTGCCGCAACGTGAAAATTTGGTCGATGGTTGACTTTCCTGAAGCCACATTGATAAGGACCAATCAGATTGTTGACGAAAGGCTTCAGACGTTCACATATTACGGCAGAGATGATCTCGTAGGCGATGTTTAGTAGACTTATTCCTCTATAGTTGGCGCAGTTTAGATGATCTCCCTTTTTCAGGATCGGGCAAACAATGCTGAGGTTGCATTCATCGGGCATGCATTCCTCTGACCATATCTTACAGATGATTTGGTGCATGCTCCTATCTAGCTCGTCGCCTACTGCTTTGAACAACTCAGCAGCTAGTCCATCTGCTCCAGCGGCTTTGTTGGATTTCATCCGTGATATTGCGGTTTTCACTTCTTCTAGGTTAGGTTCAGGGAATTGTTGGCTATTATCGTGTCTGATGAAAGGCCCCTGTCTGGCGCCGGTGTTTTATTCGTCGCCACCGTTATGCAGTCTACAGAAGAGATCTTTCCAAATCTACAGCATTAACGGCGATACTACTATAATGTTCCCTAATTTATCTTTGCAGGCATAGGTTCTTACTCGAGCCAGCTGTTTAACCTTTCGATATAAAAATTCCGAACTTCATTGCTGCTGTTGGTTCTCTCTACAGCCGCAAGGACACATTATTCTGAATCTCATGATTTCATCTGAACATCATCGTGGAGAAAAAAAATTAAATGAAACTCGTGAATGATGTTTTCCTTTGAAATAAATTGTAATACAAAATACACAGACCAAATGAGGTGCTACATCCGTGAAATTTGAGCGAGTAAATAAGATAAATTATAATCCTTCTCAGAACACAATATGGGGCCATGGTATTTTGGAATGCTGGAGTGGGCGGCACGTGGCTTGCCCTGCAAAAATTATGTCCTCCCCAATGAATATTTGGGTCGTAGGTTCTTCTTTTACTTTTTCATCAATAATGACTTGATTTTGGCCTTTTTGGGTGCATGGGGTAGCGATTATTTGTTAAAGGGAAAAACATATAAATCGGCTCAATACTTGAGGTCTTGATTTTGGTAATTAACAAACAAACTGGAATAAGGGCGAGAGAAATGTAAGTCTATTTTTGGCTTTAAATTTGAGTTATTTTAATCAGTAAAAGTCTAGACAGAAAAATATAACATTCAAAAATAAACATTCAAATAGATGCATTTCCCCAAGAAAAATCATAATTTTTCTTCAACAAAAATTCATGACTATTTGAACATCCCACAAAAATCAAAATCAATATTTCTACAATTTTCAATTTATTATGGGAGAAAAAGTAAGAATTCATTGATCTGTGCATCACGTCTCCGCAATAAAACAAAAAAATAAAAACAACTGAACCCAGTGATTAGCCTGATTTTTCACGAGTGGTCCCAATTCCCAAATGAAAAAAAAAAAAAATAAATGCGGTTTTTATTTTACAAAGACTTGGCCATGGAATTTTTAAGGCTTTTCCCACTCGCTAAAATAAATTTTCATATTTTATGAAGAAAAACGACCAACTGGTGCGTGAACAGTGAATTAGAAATGAGATGCAAATTTTAGGTCTTCTTGAGAACGTCTGTTGGGGACATTTGGGTTTTTGATGCCATGTCTGTCGAGTAAAATATTTGTTGTGAGATTCGTTTATTTAGCCTGCAGGAGGTTATTTGAGTTAAGTGCTTCGGTATGAAACTTTGAGTTATTCAAATTTGTTTAAAGTACCTAAACCTTACCTCCTTCTTCTTTCTTGGTCAACATTAAGACGCAAAAGGTTAAAAACTATATTTCTGGAGTCTCCTTTCAGTAAATAAATATCAACGGTATTCATTGTTGACTTTGCAAGGCAAACGTCAAAAATTTGATATCAAAAGCAGCAAAGCGTTTGAAGTAGGGTGTAGGGTTACTACTGGGAGAAGTATTCTGACAAGTGTGAAGTTCTGAAGATTGATTGGCTAGCTAAGCATACTCGTCGAGCACCAACAGAGTTTATAGGCTCAGAATAAGATAAAACCAAAATTGACTATGACATTCTAGTGTAATATCAGCCTTAAAAAAACGAGAAATTTTCTCTTTCAAATATCCTCCTTAAAATGTTAAATTCTCGAATGCATGATTCAATCAAGAACTGAAGGGTTATTTCTGTCATAAAAATTATCAGCATGGACGATTTGTATGTTTCAATAAAAACCAAACCACGATGGACTATAATGCTCATGATAAAATTATAGCTATTGGCATGTTCTCATAGCCTCTTTGTTCCATTCCGAAAGACAAGTAGAGTGCACGACTTAGAATGATTAGAAGCCATTTATTATTCATTGTACAAACCACATTCTTG
This sequence comes from Sphaerophoria rueppellii, assembly GCA_920937365.1. Classification (NCBI taxonomy): domain Eukaryota; kingdom Metazoa; phylum Arthropoda; class Insecta; order Diptera; family Syrphidae; genus Sphaerophoria; species Sphaerophoria rueppellii. The sequence goes on along the minus strand of CAKKXW010000003.1, from coordinate 69,987,898 downwards.
CTGGGAAGAACCATTCAAATGAAAACACAAAGCTAAACGAATAAGAAGCACTGTAACAGGATGTCCCATCAAGCTTCTTCCTTTGCTATAGCTGTTATGGTTTCGAATGATTAAACATGATTACAATATAGAATATATCTTCTGAGACTGTATGAAGTACATGGTGTCCTTTATAGTTGGAACTCGGTGTGGTGATATGCATTTTCTGATTGGTTTGTTGGTTTTAGTTAATTGGTTTTCGGGGACAGCAGTAAAAGGATTTATACATTGTTGCATGGCTGAAGATTCGATATTATTTCTTTGTGAAGCTGAAGACTTATCTGTGTATGTATTTTGGATTTTTGGATCTATTTTCTTAACTTATTAATTTCATGTATCCGTATTGCAAGGACCAATATATGATATTGTGGTCTTTGGAAATGAGTTAATCAAAATGAAATTAAATTGTAGTAAGATTAGAAATAGAATAAAGCTTTCTAATTCATTTTTTACTTAAAAACGGTTTTTGTACAATTTCATAGACACATTGAGAGTATACGGTGGTTAAGTTAAAGGAGCCATATGTACATAGCCTAAGTGACCTACACTCATCAACGATTCTCTAGCGATCTACGAGATTTCAAACGGCTTGATTGATAAGGACTTTTTTCTACATTAACACACACTTATACCTATTTCCAACATTGACTCGGACTAGTATCCATTAGATATGCAGATACCCTGATTGAGTTCAGTTTGTTTTTATATGATCGCCAGAGATCGCCATTTGAGCTGTGTAACAAAGTTACAAATTCAGAAAAACGACGACACACAAGATTGCGTCAAAATAAAACAACAACCAACAGCAGCCATCAATAGAAGAGTAAAATTAAAATAAAAACAACAACAAACACACAGCCAAAGTATACAAGCAACAACCACCGTCAATAGCAGAATGCACAATGAAACAACAACGAAAACAGACAAGCAGCAGCACAGAAGTTACATGGTCGCATGTGCAACTGCATGATTGATACTTTTTTGTCTTCTTTCAATTTACTCCTACTTGTTACTCGAAATCTATCAAGTAGAAGTGTAATCGATCATAAAAATTAGACTTCATTCGGTCTCCGACCGGCTAGGTGCTCTGTTCGATAAATATATTTTATTAAAGAGTATTCCTGTGGTATCTTTTGGTTGGCATCATAAGAAGCCTCAAATAAAATTTTGCTTCGGCCTTTATCGCCTTGACTTAAATCCCACCTTTCTGTCAAGGCTAGGGAAATTATCCCATTATTTTCTTGATTTTGTCTATTATTCCGACTAGGGATTGAATCCCATGTACCGTCGGGACTAGGGAAGTTATCTCGCCGTTAAATTCCTAGAACTAGAGATTGAATCCCATACGCCGCCGTTTGTTTTAGGAATCCACCGTTTATAAACTCTCTTATTACAATAAATAAATTAGAACCGAATCTTTCCTTAAACACTGAGTTTTATTTGTTCTTTCCCTGAAGAAGCCTGAACCCTACCTCAGCTGAGAAAAACAAAAGAACATCACAGCTGTCCAATTGTTTTTTCTATAACCTCCTTTGAAGTGCTTTGCCTACAGTTTCAATTCAAAAGAATAAGAGAGTTTAACCAGCTAATCTAGTCCATCAAAGGGAGATTAAAGTTAAAACCGCAACCGAAGCCTTTAGAGACCATTAAGAGAATATCGTTGTACAACCACAGTCAGTACTGAGAGGTGAGTATACGGAAAGATAAACCCTTCAAGAATTATAACAGCGATGATGTGTAATATTTTTGCATGACTAAAATTTAAGACACAACATTGTGCAATGTCCCCTACGCTCGTTGAAAATGACTCTTGCTGTCAGAGAGTGTCATGATTCCTCCAGTTTTTGAATGCATCAATGATTCCATTTGACAAATCTTCTTAGGCACTCGTTCAGTAGCGAGAGCAGCTAAAGATCTCAACATATATGAACCCACTGGTCCGGATGGTATCCCCGCTATTATTCTAAACAGGTGTTGTTCCACGCTGGCAAAAGCCTTGCTTAAATTTTTCATCTATTAAATTCTTCTGGGCTCGTTCCGAGCAGTTGGAACAGCATCTGTCCAGCCAATCCCAAAAAGGCGAACCTCCAATTTATCGTCAGATTGAACTTACGTCCCTTCTTTCTAAGGTCTTGGAAACGCATCTTGCTTTTTTATTGAAAATGCGGTCTTTCGGAATCGATGAATCTCTCATTTTCTCATCATATTAGAAACTTTCTTTCTGAAACCTACAATATAAATGCTGGTGTGCCCTGGGGCTCCAACCCTCTCCCTCATTTCCATTAATGATCTCTTGTCTATTACTTCAAGTCCAATAGATGGTTTCGCTGACGATAGCACCCTTAGTTTTTCTTATTCATTTTCAGATTCACATCCCTCTTCTTCGGATGTGGAACTTGAACGGCAAAATATGATAGGCTCATTAAACACTGACTTAAACAGCATTATACAATGCTGATTTAAAAACCGCGAAGAGTTTAATGCTTCGAAAACTCAATGCTGTTTTTTATCGTTGAGATGTAACCCCCTTGCCACAGTCCATGAATGTCACTTGCATCAACGAGACCGAACATCTCTAGATTCTAGGTATGTGTATCATTGACCACCTTTTGTAGAACGAGATCACATACGATGTCGCCAAAAATGCAGCAAGATGTTTTGGTCTCTTAAGACGGTGCAAGAAGTGTTCTCTCCGTCTGATCTGGCTACCATCTATAAGACTTACACAAGTCCAAAGCTTGAGTACAACAATCATCTCTGGGCTGGTGCTCCAGCTTAACTTAAGCCTCTTGGATGGAAGAAAAAAAGAAAGAGCTGTAAGAATGATTGTGTGATAGAGACATCACTGACTCATTCACCACCTTAGACCACCGTCATAAAGTTGCGTCTCTCCCTGTTCTACCGTTACTTCTAGGGTAATTATAATCTAATGAAATAGCCAGTTGCATTCCTCCGCCAAACAATTCAACCGTAATACCCGCGCGGATGTACTCTCAAGCATAGAGAATCGTTCTGCAGCCGTACCACGCGAATGTGGAACACCTTTCCACACTCTGACTTTAGCGATCATTATAATGTGCAGAAATTTTAGATTAATGTACACCGACACTTCTTTTCCAACCCTTTTCATCCTTACTAAAGCACTCACTGTACCTCTGGCAGCCCTGCGAAGAGTGTTGGGTTATTTAGAAAGTGTTGCTTGCAATATCGAGTACATATTTCTACAAACTCAAGTGCGGAACAACCAACCTCCTCGATGGTGCAGGGTGGAAACTAGACTTCGGTCTAGGCGAATGGTTTACGCTATGTCATGCAGTCTTCCAGCTTGTTCAACCGCCCTGACAACTGGCAAGAAACTGCATGACAAGGACACCAGTGAATCCTTGTTAATCCATGTTAAGAACGAAAGCTGGGAAATTTCCTATTGAAAAAGTGTACGTGAATTTATTCACAGGAGTACATATAATCAATAGAAAGACTACCATGTCTACTGAATAAATTGCTTCTCTGGGGTCGTTGCGAGCCCCATTCAGAATGCCTATGAGGCAGCATAGGACCTATGGATGGCAACGGTAGGCCCCCTAGTGAGAGGCGTTTCCAATCCCAGTTATATAGATAGAAGAAACATTAAACATTATGGTTAGTACATGGAAATAATGAAATGGTACTTATAAACATAATGAAACAAATTATATTAAATAATGCGTATTGGGAGCGTTAACGCATAATGTTTGATATTAATGAATTTCAAACAATGTAATTAAGGGTGATTATCAACAAAATAGATACCGGTGTGAATGGTCACACGTCGGATAAGGCTTAATAGCTAGGTGCCGACGTAAAACTCTTCATGCTATTTGTATCTCTGGCATAAAAAAGGAACTAAAACAACTTGAGTGGGTGCAAGTTATAAAAAAAAGAAATAATGTTCACTCAACGGCAGATCTATGCAATCACACAGGAACTCCAAATCAATAGCTACTACGTCTTCATTTATTTCATTTTCTCATATAACATCAGTGACCTTAGAAATTACCAATACGAAGAATATATCTTGCTTTGGCGTTCCGGCATCCCAACGACTGATATTACTTACTACGTAGACCAAATGTACACCAATCCTACGGTCAATTAGATCTTTGAATTTAACTTCGAAATACCACAGATGGAATAAGAACTAAAGAATATCAATCAACTCAGCGAGCGTGTGGAACATATCTGAGTCGGCTAGAAAAGCTCCTTGGATTAGGTGTTCGCTGGACTAACATATCTGTAGCTCGACATTTTGCAAGTTAGTAAAAAAGTAAATGGTAGTAGACTTAATGAAGTCTAATACCATTCTGAAGAAGAATGGAATCCTCACATAGCTGACTAGGCTCAATCAGAGAAACATGCCACATCATCAGTTTCCCAAGCTCTCCGCCCATTAGGATGCCTCTCAAAAACTCTAAAGGTCTGATGATCCAAGAAAACAAACAGTTTTGAAAAAAACGTAATTTTTCATTCCACTCGAGTTCTTCAATTGGCATACAAAGACCCAACAGAGGTAAATTCAAATTTCTTCAGATTCTTTTCTTGAGAGTAAATTTAAAGTATTAAAAAGTAATTTGGAAACTTTTAAACTTCAATGAGAAGCAAAATAAACAAACCCAAAAAAAAACCTTTTTCACTTTTGAAGGACGTTTGTCAATCATTACTGGAATATCGATCACCTTGTGCCGATGGGAGTTACTTCAGGTAAAAGTTTGTGGGAAAACACTTTCAACAAATTTCAAACAAAATCGAAGGAGGAAGGTGAACTCTTCAAAAGGATTGGGCTGTCAATCATCCGAGAAAGCAACCATTTTCTTATTGACTTTGCAAAGCAGAACAGACGGTTATGTACATAGTTGTGGTGTTCTTGTGTTTCTGGCTTGCTGCTAACAGGTTCCATAGCACTAATGACAGTGTTTTGTAAAGTGTCAGCTTTGATGTTCTCCAGAGAGTGTAGGATGTTTCTTTTGTTTTTTTGTTTTTCATGAAATCGATTTTGTTTATTATTAAACCTATTTTACGAAGAGAAGAATTTGGGTCAAGTGCCGGGAGGGCTTGGGAGGGGAAATCAGAATGTAGATGTTGAGGAATTGATTGATAAACCACGACCCATGAGCCGTGCTAGAGGGTTTTGCCAAAGTGTTTAGTTAACAATGTGAACAGTGTTTATTTTATGGAGATATTAATCTGTGTAGTGTTGAACAAAAGTGGGGGCGGTGCTGTTGAGTGGGGTTTTTGTTTGACCAAGAGGAAAAAAATAATGGAAGATTGATGTTTGTTGGGGAAAACATGTTACTTAACGTGAAAGTTGCAAAATGTGTCCAAAAGTATTATTTAAATGAGATGGTTTTGTTGGAGCCTTGGAGAGCAAGAAGCGTTGTTCTTGTGTTATTGTGTGTTCGATATTAAGCTGTTAACGACCCATGGGATAATGGTTTTTCTAGTTTTGCGTAAATAAAGTCCGAGGTAAATTATTTAAAGTCTTTTTACTTGCGACATATAGAATATATGGCAAGTATTGAATTCGAACAAAAAAAAAATTGAGATGAGGATGAGATATGACATTACGATGATAGAGAAGTCGAAAAAAGTGGGTCCGGCGATTCCGTCTGTCTGTCTGTCGGAAAGTTTACAGGCATCTACAGCCTTAACTACTGGTCCGATTGACTTCAAATTTGAAAATTAGAGGTTTGAGCAAAAAGTCATATCCCAATTTTTTTATTTTTGTTTTAAGATCAAAATTTAGGGTAGCCACCATACGATTTTTTTGGCCAAAAACCAAAACATTTTTTTTTCTCCAAAACGGCCCGATCGATTTTTTTTAAACTTTCTCGAGTTTAATTTTTTTAAACATTGCTCCAAAACGGTACCTCCATAGAATCGTTTTTTTGTTATTAGATTTTCTCGAAAGCTGAAAGTCGATCAGCGTAAGTTTTTTTTTTAAAGTACGTATATATTGTTCAAATAATATTGTGTTTTCAAAAAAATTTAAATTTTTTTTTTGGATTTTTAAAAAATATTTTTAACTTTTTTTTCAAAATTCTGTATCTTAAAAACGGATCAATTTTAAGAATCCAAGTTGAAGTATAATATGTATATTTACATGATCTTAAAAACTGCATACCCAAATTAATTTTAAAACATTTTTGAAAAATTTTATTTATAAAAAATTAATTTAAAAAAAAAATTCAATAAATCAAGAATAAGGTTTGAATTTGTTTGGAATTTAAATTTTTGGAATGAAATGTTTTTACGAGGTTCATTTTCAAATTTTAATTTTCTTAATGAATTCTAATTATTTTTATATGTTGAGTTTTTTTTTTTTTGAGTTACGTGTAAGCTGTAAGTAAGAGTGTAATCAGAATTGCTTAAAGTATATCTCTTATTTTAATACTATTTTTTGCAATTTAAGTAATCATAAATATTTAGTTTTAGCATGCAGGAGCAAGTTCGTACGACCCAGTCGTGCACATTTTTTAATTAAGATTTGCTGTTTTTCACAACATGACAATGTTTAAAACTTTTGCATAAAAATACATTTTTTCTTAATCCAAGCTTTATGGAATACAGTTATTGGAAATTAACCTCTCAAAAATAAGAGGTTGACGGGCTTACCGCAGCAGCATTTTTGCACAAAATAGTCATCTTACTTCAAGCCAAAATCTGTGCGATTACCGACACGCTTAAAATCTATGCAGCACCTGAAGTAGCACGTTAGCTCTTACAATTATATGTGGCCTTTATATGTATCATTTTCTCTTTTTTTCGTTTCAATATAGTTGTAACCGATGCATGGTTGCAGTTGCAACTCTAACAACTGAATGAAATGAAAATGAATGTTGGGGATAGCGCCAATATAACAGAGAACAACTTAATATCATGTAGTAGATATATTCGGCTGCCGTCAAGTTTTATGCTGACAGCGTGTAAAAGCGGGAGTTTTCGCATAGAAAGAACGTTTTGGCGAGGTAAACTTTAACTTTTGTCCTGTGATAGCGGTGTGGAAAAGTGGCTGTTTTTGATGAACCACGTCCAAATGGTTCAAAAACCATGGAAAAGAACGTCACAAAAATGCACCATCTTAAATACTGGCAGGCCACTTATTGAAGTTGCGCGAGTAAGCTGAGCCCATTGGCTTTTCCTTATTAAAATTTTTAAATTTTTCAACGTTTGAAAGCTACCGGTGTGATGGGTGCCTCAGCGGACAGCGAGTGCAACCGTATGACGCTGTTAAAACTTTATCCAAAAGAGTTTTTGTGACACTTTCTGACAGTCGATGAACCGTGGATACCAGAGACCAAGGAATAGTCAAAAAGTGTCCCAAAATAGGCTACGAAAAGCCATGGCTCCAGTTGTCTGGGATTCACAAGACATAATCCTTATGGATTACTTGGAATAGGGCAAAACGGACACATGGACTATACATTGCCCAATTATCAGGCCGATTCAACTCCAAACTGAAGAAAACAAAGCCGGATTGGTTGAATTGCTCTACCAACTACTGCCCCATCTATCGTATTCGCGAGAATTGAAAAAGTCACTAGCTGGACAAAAATATATCAGTCGAATGACTAGAATTTTCTGAAGGACTAAAGAAGTTGAAGCGGCCATGAGCCAAATGTATCGAGTTGAGATGATACTTTTCCTAAATTCATGTTCTTGTGGGAAACTTGCTTTTTAATAGATTTTCAAAAGCATTTTCTTCTCTACCCAAGAAAAAATCAATTGCTGTCCGGAAGCGGGACCAGATGGGCCGGAAGCTTGCGAACATCGTTTCTATTGTGACATCCCTCTATCTCTTCGATCATGCGTTGTCATGCTCCCTTTTCTTCTTTCTGAGAAGAGGAGTACTCATTTCTCCTTTTCTACTCGTAGAGCTCACGAGCTGCTCGTTTCCTTCTCTGCAGCACCGCTTTGTGTGCCTCTTGTTCAGCTGCATGTGGTCGCCGGTATTCATCGCCAGACCAGGGGTTTCGTTTTGGTGGCCTTACACTTCAGGGGTGGCATCTTTGATGGCTGCATCTGATTAGCTCCTGATTCAAGTCAGCGAGTTTTCCTGCCGCACTGCATTTCGTTTCTGAAACCGGACATTGACGAAGTTTTAAAGCAAAATCATAAGCCACTAGCTAAGTTTTCAACGAAACGGTTTAACCCAATGGTTAAAATTGTGTTCTTGAATTTTGCTTTTTCTTTTGCATAGTTTTTTTCCGTTTATAAGAGACAGTGTGTCATTTTATACAACTACAATTTATTTTACTTCTCTTTCGAAGAACTGAAAATACTTTCAAGAGTATCATCTGTCATGAAAAAGTGCTTCTCAACTTTGCCGTTCGGAATCGGCGTTAAATTTTAGGTCCCATCAATTCTTCATACACACCTAGAGAATTGTTGATGAGAGTAAGCCACTTAGGCCTTAGCTCTTCAAGAGCTGTCGCGCCACTCATTTTAAAGCTTATCTTATTCTCCTTCTACTTACCTTCAATTTCTGGAACTTTCCTTCGGACTCCTTGTCACCGCTATTCTTGTCTGGATGGAATTGCAAAGCAAGAATTTTAAACTCTGCTTGTATCTGCTCGACCTGAAATAAACAGAGAGAGGTAAAGTAAAGTTCTGTTTTATCAACAAAAAAACCCGACATTAATGAATTAACCCTTCATCATAGACTTAAGTCCACCCATTCGGATTGCGTACTAAATCTTAGATGAAAACCATAACTCAAACTTCTTGTTCTAGTCCTTTATCCTTAAAATTAACTTTTCATCTTGTCATGCGGTTACATCATCAACATACAAGTTTTTCGTTTGTGCAGAAAATGTCTGCTTTACAATAAGCAGAACCAACAAAGCCACACCCACAATGTCTAATCATTATCATCAACATCCTTCCCGCAAATTTTGAAAACATCTTCCTTCAAGTAAAGCAGAGGATATTACTATAGGTTGGCTTTCAAATTGCCTCATTGTGTGTTGTATATTGACCAACATTAGTTTACTCGAGAAAATTTCATCATAATCATGCCCTTGATCATCGTCATCTCCTTCGTCATTGTCATCAACTATCCATTAACTTGTGGTCTCCCACAATATCAACAACACACTTAAGCCTCCATTTTCAGAGTTTGAAGATCTAGATAGTAGCCACAAAAAACTTTGGGTAAGAGATAAATCAATTGGCGTGTCAGGCTCGAAGGAAAAACTTTAATAGAATTTTCGGTCTTCAATTTTGAAGTAAAAAAAAAACACAAAAATTGTTTTTCTGCCATTCGAATTTATTGTGCTTCTTTAGAGTCCCAATAAAAGGACACTCTTTACAGTGCTTATGAAGGAGATCAGATTGGAAAGTGATTATTTCCGATGGAATTTTCAAATCGAAAATTACATTCCTAGAGAAAACACACCATCTGCCTTTTTGATATGGGACTGCTAAGGATATATCCGTGTTTCGGTGTAAGACGTCTCGTTTTGTCAAAGTACTTCGGTCTTCGGTCGGGAAAGTAATAATGGATATGGATTTTCTGTTTGTGCCTTCGTCATGTACGAGGATTATTTATTTTCAAGAAGATAAGGGAAACTTTGATGCATCCCTTGGATATCCTATTTCGAGGAATCGAAATTCCTTTTTCTATGGATACTGTCAAACGAGTATTAATATAAATTTCCAGATGACTTGTCTATGGAGTTTAAATTTCAAAGATAACAATATTTCGGTTCCATTGTTCAATTGTAACGCACATATTTGTATTTTAGATTTGGGATGTATTGCATTGGCTTTAAATTTAAGTCAACAGATTTTGTCCAAACATGACATCTTTAAGCATTACACTCTGTTAAACTTTTATGAGAAGTCCAGTAGGTATATTAAGAGAGAGCAAAGTGTGTACTGATGTAAGCTTAAACCTATAGTTTCAGACATTTTAAAGGGTTTTCAAATAAGAGGTGTTATTTTGATATACAAAGACAAGTGGCATTTTTTGAGATAAAAATGATCGGATATTTACTTCATTATAAAGAGAAAGGTATGCCGTTAATAACGAAACACAACATCAGCCAATAATGGCCACCCAACTACGCTTACAGGTCCATATCCTTTTCATGAAATTTTTCATAACCAAATTGCAAAGTGGATGCCCTATGTCCTCGATAGCCTCACAAATTCCATTTTTGAGGTCTTAAATCGACGCTGGGCTGTTGGCGTAGACCTTATCTTTCACGTGGCCCCAAAGGAAGAAGTCGCAAGGTGTTAAGATCTCGGTGGCCAATTGTGATCACCTCTTCGAGAGATAACACGGTCCGGAAACTTTTCCCGTAAAAGATCGATGGTTTCATTGCTTGTGTGGCACGTAGCACCGTCTTGTTGAAAGAAAACGTTGTCCAGATCAATGTCATCCAATTCCGGCCATAAAAAATCATTAATCATCTCCCGATAGCGCAACCCATTGACCGTAACTATTAATCCAGCCTCATTTTCGAAAAAGTAAGGTTCAACGACCCCGCCAGATCATAAACAGCACCAAACAGTCACGCTTTGAGGATGGGGAGGCTTTTCAACAGTAACTCTTGGGTTTTCCGAGCCCCAGATGCGACAGTTTTGCTTGTTGACGTAGCCTCCGAGGTGGAAATGGGCCCCATCAGTCCAGATGATTGGACGGCGGAGTCATTGGACCTCAAAGATGGAATTCGTGAGGCTATCGAGAGCATAGGGCAGACACTTTGCGATTTAGTTATTGAAAATTTCATGAAAAGCATATAGTCCTGTAAGCCTGGTCGTGGCGGCCATTTGGCTGATGTTGTGTTCCAATGTTAACGGCATACCTCCTTATAATGCAATAAACATCCGAACTTTTATCTCAAAAAATACCATTTTTCTTTGAATATCAAATTAACACCTATTATTGGAAAATCTTTTAGCATCCACCACCAAGAGCTTTTATTGACGATATGTGGATTCGGGATTTGAACAAACTGATCCGGCACACCAATAGGCCACAGTGCAGTGTGCAAATGGATAACAGCTCATCCGAGTTGTTTCAAACATGTGCAGGGTTTAGAAAAGGAGATGCGCTGTAATGTGATTTCTTCAACATTATCATGGAGCAGATAGTGGACAAGGCAGGTTTGAGCACGGAGAACACTATGTTTTAAACACATGCACCCAGCTCAGCCATCACTCCCAGAGAGCTATGCTCAGAGGCATTCAAGAACAGGCGAAGCTCGTGGGTCTTGAAGTAAATGAGGACAAAACAAAGTACATGCTTTTAACAAACAAGGGAACATCTGGTCCACCGCCAAAACTTCACCGTTGGTAGTAGCAATTTCGAGATAGTTAAGGAGTCCACCTACCTTGGAACGAACATCAATCCCACAAACTGCATCTTAGTGGAGATCCGACTAAGAGTTACCGTAACTTCGATTTTACTAGATCTACTCTACGCCAGTACCAAGTGTTGGATGATAAGGAAATAGAGGAAATAACACTGGGCACTTTCGAAAGAAAAATTCTTGGACGGATTTTCGGACATGTATGCGTCTATAGGAAATTTAGAAGAAGGTTCAACCGCGAACTTTTCGAGCTGAATATAGTACAAGGATGTGAAAGTAGTCCAGAAACATAAAAAAAGCTGACCAATTGGTTCGTCCACATCGAATGAATGGAAGACAACGCTCCAGCTACGAAAATGTTCTCGCAGCCTTCTGGTTTGAGACGACCAGGAAGACCAAACCTGAGGTACAAAGACCAAGTAACTAATTCGGGCGAATTTGAATTTTTTTTTATTTTCACACCCCAAATTGATTCTCTTTTGGGCAAGATTTTCAAAATGTTTAAAACTAATCACGAAGGTCAGAATACCAGAATTTAATTTCTGGACTTGTCCCACAATACATACCTTGGCTTCACAAAAACGAGCGGGTATGTTTTATACAAAATTCTATGCAGGTTCCATTATCTGAACTCGGTTCTGAGTCAGTTTTGGCGCATGATGTTACACAATACGCGGTGCTGTCTGCAATCAGGAATAACTTTATATCAGAGCAGTTTCAAACTCGAAACATACTTTTAACAGAAATATTGGAAATTCGTTGAACCGCTGATATTTGGATTTGACCAAACAAATTCGTCAAATTTGTGTGTTCTTGCTTTTTACATCCTACAAGGTCTAATTCTAAACGATAACGATATGAAAAGTCCCCAATTCAGGCTGGGCACAATGAAATAAAAGTTCACTCGACGACTATTCGATCTCGTATGCAATGGAAGTCCGTGATGTAGTCGTTAAGAGCGTTGGCGATTATGTATCTATTATTTCCAATCACACATAAGCTCCTCTGATAATTTTAAAATTCAAAGGTCAATTTTTGGCGTAAGGCAACAAGACTCTCACTTAATAAAAAAAACTATAAACAATTTTATCTGTCGACTCAACCTCTTTGACACCGTACTGATGAAAGCGAACCTCTTGGATCTAACTAGAAATGCCTTAATGTCAAGGAGTCTTAATCAATGTAAACTTTTAATGAACCTTATGAAGAAAATTATTTAAGTAAGAGAAAAAGCTCCGATCACAGACAAAAAAAAACAACATTATTTTTCTCTGATTTTCCTTCCAAAAAATTTCTCCGACATCCGAGTAAACATTTTTAATTAATTGATATAAATTAATATTGATCTTAATTCTATTAACTCAGCGTGTGCTCTGCAATCTGCAAGCCAACACCACCGTCTACGCCTTGCCAACCTAATTAACAAAGCGTTTCGCTTATATCGTAAATAAAAACCTGCCTTTTATTTGGCTAACAACAATAATAAACATAAGTAACTTCAATCGAAAGAAAGAACAAAACAAAGAAAAAATGTTGGAAGACCTAATTGAAATATTTGTTTACATAAGACTGTTTTTCATGTTGTCTCTGCTAACCGCCCAAAAGATAAAACAGCAAGAACACAAAATACTTAGGAAAATGTGTGGAAATAGGCATATTTCCATTAATTAAGAAACGTAAATACTAAGCTTTTGGGTGTTTATTCAATTATTGCACACGATTTTCGGATCCAAATTGCCAGTTCCGCTTCTTTGAAATAAAAAAAGAAATACAAGCATTTTTTGAGTTTTTTCTCTCCTTCAACAAACTCAAGTTTTAACAATTTTCTCACCCAATCGTCCTTGTCAGAAAAAAAGAAATAAGTACATCAAATTGTTACAGTTAACATTTTTCATTTAAGCACTTGAAGCTGTTGTGTATGTGTATTGTTGTGTGAAGGGTCCTAATGGCGCAAATGGTGCACATAAGGGTGGGGGTACATTTACACTGTCAATGCGTGTTTTTTCAAAACCCATTTTATTTCCTCCAATTTTCATGCCACCCTCAACTCAAAAAGGATTTATTATAAAAAGAAAAGAAAAAAGCGTATTTTCTTGCCTCAGGAGCTGTTTTTCCCTTTACACTCTCTTTAATGCTTAAAAAAAAGAAAAGACAGAAAGCATAAAAATGTTGATTATTTTTTTTTTCGACGGCAACTCAACTTTTTTGTCTTAATTCACACATACCCCCACCAATCCAAGAACAAAGGGCTTGTAGAGTATAACCTTGCAAGAAACATCCTGACGGTACTTTTGATGAAAAATGTAAAGGAGAGTATTAATCCTTTTTTTGTTCTTTTGCTTTACTAGGGATCGGGACTATGATAGACCTTCTTATGGTCTTATTAAAAACGTGATTGAGCTTCATAAAAACCGACGGACAAGATGTGGTTTTAAGTTTCGAAGAGCAACGAGAAAATGAAATTGACGGACTCCGGAATTTTGTGCGGTCTATTTGGGTTGTTTTAAAAGGGAACTAAGCCCACGTCCCTCTATTTTTTTTCCTTTTACTTCGTTGGAAATTTATTAACTTGACATTTTGGATACTCTAATGTATTTTACAATATTTTCCTTTTATGCTTTCAACATTAAAAATATAAAAAAACACCTTTTGTCTAAGAGAATTTTGATGAGTGTCTCTTTCAGATTTACGATGATGAAGAATGTGGGTGGATTTTTCTGAGAAAGGTCATAAGCTCATAGCCTATTCTGTGAGGAAAAGGACCTTAAAAAAAATATTAAAATTAGTTACACAACATTAGAGAAGAAGCAACAAAAAATTTATTGTGAATTTTACTTTCTTGAATTTTTGGGAAAGGGTCCTGTACTTCTCAAATTTCAGATGGTCTGTAGGTTAATTGGTTGACTTGACTGATTTATGAGATATGAAATATGGTTAATAAATGCACGTTATGATTTATGATGTAGGGACTGAATTTTCTATCAAGACGTTTTTATATTTAAGGGTTTCGGTAGGTGGGTTGATTTTGACAGCACATGGCAGTCATATAGTTCCTTTTACTTTCTGTCAGAATATTGGGACACATAATACTGGCAGGTTACAGTGTCGAGCAACATGTGCAAACTATTAACCTTTATCATCAAAATACTAATGATGATGTACCGTTTATATGGGCTACATGGTTGTCATTCCAAGGCGACTATTCAACTTTTTTGACAAATTCAAGTCCACCGACTCAGTGAACAGCCAACCAATACTCGTACGTCAATGAAACGCAAGATCTGTCGAAAATTTCGCTGCTGTTTGTGAAAATTTGTAGCAGAATTCGAGGCAGTCCATTCCGCTTCACTCACAAGAATTTGGTCTGTCGCGAAACACAATACGGTAGAATTTTGCGTCATGATTTGGGCCTGTATGCATACAAATTCAGGAACTAAAACCAAACGACCATACGCAGCGTTGTGTGTTCTACTAATTGAGTTTTTAAGCAGTTGGAAGTTATGCCAATTTTACGCGGTAAATCAGATTAGGCGATGAGACCCAATTTTGGATGAATGGGTAATTGAATGGACAAAATTTCCGCTTTTGAGATGACTTCAACCGACAAGAGATTCACGAGGTGCCAATCCATCCAAATAAAATTACTATTAGATGTGGATGTATGGCTGGAGCCATCATCAGCCATACGTCTACGAAAGATATGGGCATCACCGTCAACACTGACGCTTATAGGACAGGATCACTTATGTGGCCTAAATTAGAAGATATGGACACGACTTAGGTTTCACAGTATGGCGCAACGCTATACATATATCTCAAGGCCCAATCGATATTCTGCTAGGTTATCCCGCGCCGCCAGTAGCCGAGGTAACTTGATTTGGCGATAAGATCGGGTGTTTTGACCTCTTTAGCCTTTTTCCAGTGGGGGTTTCTTAAGTCGCAGGTCTATGCGAGTAAGACGCAGACCACCGCGGTCATACTCGATGTTATCAGTCAAGTTAGCTTGGTTTCTGCTCCAAAGTCATCGAGAACTGGACCCTTGAGTCAAAATTAACTTTCATTTGAAGTCATTTGTTAAATGTTTGCCAATTACAAAAATAGATCGCTTAACAATCGAACAACGCGTTAAAATTATTAAAACAGCAGTAAATAAACAAAATTGCCAAATGGGGCACACAAGTGATCGAAGAGGTGGCTTTGCATCCAGAAAAAGTGACTGTTTCGACCAAAGAGCGCCCAAAGCAGAGGTGTCATTTGTCAAGCCGGGAAAACAAACCCACAATACGACCAATTTATGGCTTCATTGCGTGAGATGATTCCTGACGGTCGCATTATTTTACGTTTTGGCGACGTCAATTGGTGAAAAAGATCATGCAATTATATTCTGTGAGGTTACACAAAAGACCGTATTTACGTGAATACCCGAACTTGACGTATTACTTACTTACTTACTTACTTACTTATGGTGGCGCTACAGTCCAGGTCGGACCAGGGCCTCACCCAACAAACTTTTCCAGCCAGCTCGGTCCCTGGCTAACTGTCTCCAGTTTCGAACGCCAAGTTGGTTCAGGTCCTCTACCACCTGTGTGCTCCACCGGAGTCGCGGTCTTCCTCTTCTGCGACGTCCTTCCGGATTGGATTCGAAGACTCTACGAGCCGGAGCATTATTTTCCATTCGCTCAACATGACCCAACCATCTAAGTCGTTGGACCTTAACTTTTCTGGCTAGGTCAGTGTCGCTGTACAGCTCGTACAGTTCTTGGTTGAATCTTCTCCTCCATTCCCCATTAATGCAGACAGGACCAAAAACCACTCGAAGAATTTTTCTCTCAAAGCAGCCCAAAGCGTTTTCATCAGATGTTGTCACAGTCCATGTCTCTGCACCATACATGAGGACCGGGATGATGAGGGTTTTGTAGAGTGTCACTTTAGTTGCTCGGGAGAGGACTTTACTACTCAATTGCCTTCTAAGTCCAAAGAAGCAGCGATTGGCAAGAGTGATTCTTCGTTTGATTTCAGCGCTGGTGTTGTTGTCTGAGTTGATAGCGGATCCCAGGTAGACAAAGTCCTTAACTACCTCGAAGTTAAATCTGTCTTTGTTGACGTTTGCTCCAAGACGTCGATGTTGGTTGTCCTTTCTTGTCGACAGCATTAACTTTGTCTTGCCCTCGTTAACCGCTAGACCCATCTTCCTGGCCTCCGTCTCAAGGCTCACAAACGCTCCACTGACATCACGCTGTGTTCTTCCAATTATGTCAATGTCGTCTGCGTATCCTAGTAGCTGGACGGACTTTTGAAAGATTGTGCCTCTGGTGTTGACATTGGAGCTTTGCACAATCTTTTCAAGGATGATGTTGAAGAAATCGCATGACAGCGCATCGCCTTGACCTTTTTTGACATCAAAAGCGTCCGTTAGGTTTTTTCCGACCATGATGGACCAGCGTGAATTTTCCATTGTCATCTTACACAGACGGATGAGTTTTTCTGGGATGCCAAAACTAGACATTGCTCTATATAGTTGGTCTCTACAGACGCTGTCATACGCGGCCTTGAAATCGATGAAAAGATGGTAGGTATCGATTTGAAGTTCCTGGGTCTTCTCCAAGATCTGCCGTAGGGTGAATATTTGATCGATGGTGGACTTTCCGGGTCTGAAGCCACACTGATAAGGACCTATCAGGTTGTTGACGAAGGGCTTCAAACGTTCACACAGCACAGCAGACAAGATCTTATAGGCGATGTTAAGGAGACTTATACCTCTGTAGTTGGTGCAGTTCAGGGGATCTCCTTTTTTGAGGATCGGGCAAACGATGCTGAGGTTCCATTCATCGGGCATGCTTTCCTCCGACCAAATTTTGCAGATGAGCTGGTGCATGCTCCTAACCAAATCATCTCCGGCTGCTTTGTACAGTTCGGCGGCTAGCCCGTCTGCTCCAGTGGCTTTGTTCGACTTTAGTTTAGATATCGCTATCTTCACTTCGTCCATGTCGGGTGGGTGGAATTGTTGGCCTTCTGCACCCAAATTGAATGGTTCTGTATTGCTGACGGAGTTTTGGTCGTCATCGCCATTATACAGCTTGGAAAAGTGGTCTTTCCATATCCTCAGCACTGACTGCGGTTCAACTACGATATTCCCATGATGGTCTCTACAGGCTTTAGTTCGGGGTGTATAAGCCTTGGAGGTTTGTTTCACCTTTTTGTAGAACTTTCGAACCTCGTTCCTGTTGTGACATCCCTCTATCTCCTCGATCGCGCGCTTCTCATGCTCCCTTTTTTTCTTTCTGAGAAGTGTATGCTCCTCTCTCCTCTTCTGCTCGTAGAGCTCACGAGCTGCTCGTGTCTTTCTTTGCAGCGCCGCTTTGTATGCCTCTTGTTTAGCTGCATGTGCTCGCCGGCATTCATCGTCAAACCAGGGATTTCGTTGTGGTGGCCTTGTAAACCCTAGCACTTCAGAGGCGGCATCTCTGATGGCTGCTTGGCAGTGTTGCCACTGGTTCTCTATATTTTGTGCTGGCAGCAAAGGATTTCTGAGGAGATTTTCGGAGACACGATCGGAAAAGGAACTAGCAATCTCTTGCGATTGTAGCCGCTTGACGTCGAATTTCCTCCTAGCATTTTCGCGTGTTGGCCTTGATCGGGATATCCGCATTCGAACCTTGGCTACAACAAGGTAGTGGTCCGAGTCGATGTTGGCACCTCGGAATGTGCGGACATCTTGCATGCTAGAGAAGTGTCGTGCGTCGATCGCAATGTGATCAATCTGGTTGACGGTTGATTGGTCAGGAGATTTCCATGTTCCCTTGTGGATATCGAGATGTGGGAATCGCGTTCTTGCTACCATTACGTCTCGCCCGCAGCAAAGTCGATTAACCTAAATCCGTTATCGGAGGTGGTGTCATGTAGGCTATGTCGTCCGATTATTCCACCAAAGATTTCTTCTCTACCCAGCTTAGCATTAAAATCTCCAAGGACGATTTTAATGTCATAGCTAGGGCATTGCTCATAGGTCTTGTCGAGGAGCTCGTAGAACCTGTCTTTGGTGACTTCATCCGTTTCCTCAGTGGGGGCGTGAGCGCAGATGAGGCTAATGTTGGTGAATTTAGCCTTGATACGGATTGTAGTGATGCGCTCATTCACTGAGTTGAAACACAAGACATTCCTCCTGAGTCGAGTCCCAACTACAAATCCACATCCAAATAGACGCTGATTTTGTTCCGGGCGTAGGCCCGTACCATCCCATCGCATTTCTTGGATGGCAGTTATATCTGCTTTAAAGCAGTCAAGGGCTTCCGCTCGTTGTTCGGCTGCACGTGGCCTGTTAAGGGACCTAACATTCCACGTGCAAAACCGAAATTCGTTGTCCTTAAATCGTTTGCGTGGGTCGTCATCATTAATTCCGTCCGTATCCGAGGCTTGTTGGTGTTTCGGAACTAGTACTTCTTTATGTGGCCGGGCAGTCACCCCGACGCACGACCCCCAACCTGGAGGCCCAGGTCTTTAGTTTAACTCTAAGACGAAGAGCCGGCCAAACCGCTCCTTATAGACCTGGGCTGCGAATATGTCGTAGTAGCCCTATAAGGTGTTCACTAAGTAGTTCATCCTGACTGGAACTGTAGACGCCACCGTTGATTCCATCTTGGGAGTTCTTCCGCTGCCGCCTGTTGAAAAGGAGGCATGCCTTAGTGGACGCATACCTCCTCCCCCTCTCTCTTTGCTGCCGCCAACAACTTCCCACTGGGGTTGGAACCCAATCTTCGGTCGAAGGTACTAGGCACCCGATGTTCACCACGGGGAGGTGGAGAGTAGGAGTTGATAGACAGAGGTTTCAGTGGACGCTTGTGTCCACTTGAATGCACATATCTACCCTTCGAACATCGAACTTGACGTATTAAAAACCAAAATTACTCAAGTTCTCAAGTTTGCGGTTTCCAATGTGTCAGTTTCAAGTACTTTTCCTACCCCTTGAAGCAACTACCTACTCGTTTCCAGTTTTTGGTTGGTATATATCTATATATATAAAAGAATAGCCTAATTTTTGTGTTCGTTCGCTAACCGGGCACACTGGTTGACCGATTTTCCTATTTTTTTCTCTAAATGCAAGAGGTTTTAGGGTTGAAGGTTTAGGAAAAATAAAATGTATACTTTTCAAATCACAAATGGTTCCATTGTTCAAAAAATGTTAAACATTTTTGTATTTCGCACTACAAAAAAAAACTGATCAATATACGAACACTCAATTTAGTTTGAACATTTTGTCAAATATTTTTATTGTTTTTTTTTTTTTTAAGAAATCAAAAAAATGTCAGTGAAGAAAAAAAATATTTGACAAATATAATTTTTCTTCGACAAAAAAAAATGTCAGTGAACCTAGGAAATTATATTTGAACTAGCTGATCCGGAAAACGTTGTTTTGATATATGAAATTTCTAGAGTATGAAAATACATATGTATATCTTATTTATTTTTAGTGGGTACGTATTTGTTAATTATAATGTTAATTGTTATTGACATATAACGTTTTGAATGTTGATGGAATGTTTTATTAATAAAATTTAATCAACACTAACGAACTGGAGGTATTCCACGTATAATTAATGTCTGAATGAAAAACATGGTACGCTCAAATTTAAGCCACAAACAGACATTATTTAGCTTTGAGTCAATAGTCATTGCAAATGCCAATCTGATGGGGAATTGAATGCTTTCAAATTGAAATGTGCCAGTTGCTTACGAAAAACCCGTTTTGCGAATAAAGCATTGCCACAATTGAATTGGTTGCTCGACAACAATACTACGTTAAGGACAATAATAAAATTGCATTGGATTTAGAATATTTGCGCAAACTATTGAGCCGAAGTTAAATGATCAACAAAAGTACCTATGTGTATGACACCATTAGATATGCAAGGTGTGATCAGTCTGAGTGTTGGTACATATATATTTTTGTGATGCACCTGGTGGAATGGTGAAATCATTTTTGTTATCATTAAATTTAGCATCGATCGATCGATCTGAAATTAAAAAAAAGAGTTGGCTCTTTCCTCTTCTGGAGTTGTGAGTACATTATTAGACATAAAACTGACATTACAATATTTAAAAAAAATTGGTAATGGCCGAATATTTGTGTGGGATGAGAGCACAATGGCGCACAAAAATTTACTTGCAGCCTTTAACCGCAACTTAAGGAATTTGGAGCTCTGAATCTTTTTGTTTTTGAGGACAAACTTTGTCGATTATACCACGGTCAACTGCGTGGAACGAAGAATGGGGTCGTTTAAAAACTTCTTTTTCAGGAAACTTACATTGGCCAATTATTGAAACTTTGGGCACGAGTAGGTCTCGAACCCACGACGTTCTGCTTAGCTAGCAGCCAACGCACGTAATCACTAAGCCACGGACACTATTGGACACTGGAAATGGAATAATTTCACTTGGTCTTGAAGGCCGAATTTCACTTCCAAACAATTTTTATTGTAATGCAAATCCACGGAATGAGTTGATTCAAGATGTCTTTCCAAGCATTTAAGCATTGAGTTGAAGTGCAATAATGGCTGGTACAGATTAAAGTCTTTCTCAAATCGATGAAACAATTTATTTTGAACTAGACAAATAAATGCATAGTTTTTTGCCCACAAGTCGTTTGAATGGTTTGACACAATTACAAATGAAAACGATGTAGTAAATTTTACAACGAGACGGAGTACCAGGACTGCCTCCACATTTTTTAACTCTGATGGTACGAGCATTACTATGTTTCCGGACATCAATCAACTTAAACTTTACAGTACTACAAGACAAGCCGTGGAGAAGTCAATGGCATACGTCTTTATTTTCCTGTTCGACTTGAATTCCCTGGAAAATAAATAAGACGCAAGGTCAATCTTTAAAAATATGTAGTTTTGATTTACAAATTTCTGTTTTTCCTCATGGTCAACTATAATCTTTATAATATCCCAATAATTGTTAGTTTTAAGAAAATTTATAACATTGTGCAATCCTGAAGAGGGTTAAAAGCATATTTATGCATATACCTGGCTTGCTGTCAAAATTCTAATTACCTTACCTCTTCTCAGAGAGCTAAATTTTGGGAAGATATGTTTAATGGGTAAATTAACTAAAAAAAATATGTAAAAGAACTGAACAACGAATAGATTTTTCATCAGATTAGCAAATACAGGCATGATTTTTCTAAGAATATTGTTCATTTCTGCATATCCATCGATTACCGTATTCTTCATCCTGCCAATCTCTAATTTCCGAACCGTTGCTTGTGGGCCGAAGCAGCAGGGGTTTTGCTAGTTATATATAATATAATAACCCTTTATTGATCGAGCTGTGCTCAGCAGGAAATAAAGCATTTCTCGAGTTCTGACAAGTAAGTGGTTCTGAAATTCTATAAATCTGTAGAAAGATGCAAGAGCTGCCAAACAACTGATGCTGCTGCTAGTGCTACTGGACAGCAAAAAGAAAAAGAAAAGAAAAAAAAAAATAGAGAGAAGAATAAGAAGAATAAATTGGAGGAAGATGAAACTATACCATAAATGGCAAAGGACTGGCCGAGGACACACTTGCCTAACGATCGCTGCACTTGCCGTAGAAAATGGAAACATAAATAAATAAAATAGAGTGGCGAGACATCCTCTTGAAGAGCCCAGGCCTAAGTGACTTACACTCATCAACAATTGGGTGCGTGTAAGAAAATTGAGGGGACCTACGATTTAACGCCGATTCCGAACGGAAAAGTTGAGAAGCTCTTTTTCATGAAAGATTTTTCAGTTCTTCACAAGAGGCAGTGCCCGTGAAAGATGAAATAAAAACTATGGAAACGAGTAAACTCAAACCCACGACGTTCTGCTTAGCAGCCAACGCGCCTAACCACTAATTTACTCACACTAAGAAATGGAAACAGCTGTGTTATAACGTTATGTATTGAAATATAACACATAGTCTTTGAACTCGCCCATGCAACTGGAATCAAAGCCACGTAATAAGGTGGCGGCCGTAGAGCACATTCATTTCGACAAACTTTGCTACTATCGCAAATTTAAAATGAAAAATACCGAAAGGTATGAACAAATAAAAAAACTCAAGAACTGCTGAACGGATATGGCTGAAAATTGGTTGGGTCAAGTTTAGAACCAGAAGGAAGGCGGATAAAGGTCATTGAAATGTTAATTTTCGGAAATACTTATCCGGTTATAAATTTTTTTTCACTAACAGAAAATTGCAATATTCAGCAATGATTTAGGTAGATCGCACTGTAATGCTGATACGCAATGCAATGCAAATATCAACAGATCAGATCAAAAATACGCTTATGATAAAAATAATTATAATTATTATTATTATTTTATTAAATTATTATTATTATTTTATTAAACAAACATAAATGCTTAGAATAATAATATGGAATACAGCGGTAGCGTCAGAGGCTTTCTGCTGTGTACAAAAAAGTATTTTTTTTTTTTTTTTTGTTGATGAAGTGATTTGCGGCGACCAGTTTCCCCCAAAATGTTGGTCAGCGAAACCATCATTCTAGGAGCCCCAGCCGCCACTAACTTAAAACGATAAGATGAATTGTTAAATTTCTATGTCTAGTTCCAGTTTTTGTAATATGTTAAATACATTTTGAATATTGTGTTCTGAAGGAACTTCAAGGAGGTTTTTTAGATTTTTATTTTTGAAATATTTCATACATATGTTATTGATTTTTGTACAATCGTTGGTAAGATGTTGAATTGTTAATCTTGATTGAGTGGCACAGAGATGGCAAAATGGTGGAGGTTCCTTGTTGAAGAGGTGTTTGTGGGTCAGACGTGTATGGCCGAGACGAAGGCGAATGAAGCATTTTAACATTATTGGTTTTGAATTGGGTGGATATATTTGGCGATCCCTGTTAGGGTTGATTGCGGAGTAATGGTGTTGGTACTCGTTCCAGATTTGGGTTTGTTTCTGTTTCCAATGTAATGTTAATCGGTTTTGGAGGTCCTTTTTGCTGGGTTGATATTGAGAAATAGCAACATTGTCATTATTTGAAACTGTTTTTGCTGCAAGGTCGGCCGCTTCGTTACCAAAAATACCAGTGTGTGCTGGGATCCATACTATTTTTATTTTTGATCCATAGGATATCACGTTATCACGAATCTGGGTTATAACAGGTGAATAATTGGTGATGTTTTTTTATTGCATGAACGACTGAGAGGCTGTCTGTATATATTACAGTGTTCTTCTTGTTCCTAATGGCAATCTTTGTAGCCTTAAGGATTGCATACGCTTCTATCGCGTTTCTATCGAGTTTCTCTGCTAGGATTGTATTGCCGTCGCTGTTAACTATTGCCATACCAGTAATTGCTTTAGTGACATTGATCAGAGTATTTGTATGAACAAGACTATTTTTTGATGAGAGATAACTTATGATATTTAGTCTGGAAACTAGCGCTTTCTTTAATTCTAAACAATGTTGTTTGAAATTAAATTTATCATCAAAAATTACACCTAAGACTTTTAAATAATTCACAATTGGTATATTAACGTTATTTAGACTAATATCAAATCTAGTGCAATTAAGTTTACGACACACGTGTAGGTGTTTACTTTTATCTAAAGAAATTATTGCTCCTGATTTGTTACACCAGGTCTTGATATCATTTAGAATGAGGTTAAATACATTAACATATGAATTGTTTTTATTACATTTAGATATTATGTACAAATCGTCTGCGTAAAGAGTATGTTCAATACTTTTATATTTACAAATTATTTCACTCAATTCATTGAATGCTATAATGAAAAGGGTAACAGAAAGAGGCGATCCTTGAGGGATGCCGTTATATACATTAAACGTTCCTGAAAAAGTATTATTTATTTTTGACTTGAATTTTCTATTTGTTAAAAAGCTTTTTATATAGCTGTAGAGTTTTGGACCGATCTTCCATTTGGATAGAGTGTCTAAAATAATGTGTACACCGATTCGATCAAAAGCTTTTTCAAAGTCGATAGAGATTAGCGAAACGTGATTTTTAGATGAGAGTGCGGATGAAATGAATTCGTCGACATGAAGAAGGGCATCAATGGTGCCGCGTCCTTGTCTAAAAGCTACTTGATTCGGATGGATAAGGTTGTGCCTTTCGGCGAACCAAAGCAATCTTTTAGAGACGATTTTTTCCATTATTTTACTAATGCATGGCAAAAGAGAAATTGGTCTATATCCGTTTGTGTTGCTAGCACTTTTATTTGGCTTAGGAATCGGAATAGTGACAGACATTTTCCACATTTGAGGAATACATCCGTGGTCGAGGATTAAATTGAAGAGATTAATTATTCTTTTTTTCATTTCGAAAGGTGCATTTTTTACCATTGCATACGAAATCCTGTCGTGCCCTGGTGTGTTACCTTTAACAGATCGTAGGCAGCTTTCAAGTTCTAAATAATTTATTGGCAATTCAATTAGTTTCGCGCTTGGAGATGGTTCAAAATTTGGATGGTATCTTGACAAGGCAGATTGTTTTGATTCGAAGAATTCATGAGAAAAATTGCTGTCTTGAGAATAGTTTGACCAGGTTTTGGCAAAATGCTCAGCGATTTCAGATGGATCAGTTATGGGGTTCGGGGTAGAATCTATAACTTTTATCGAGGTTGGAACATAGTTACCCGTTAACGTTTTTATGTCTGCCCATATTTTTTTGGTTGGGGTATTTGGATTCAGGTTCGATGTGAAACTTTCAAAGCTTTCTTTCTTGGATTCCTTAGCTTTTTTTCGAAAGATTGCATTTGCCTTGCGATATCTAATTAAGTTGTTATTGTTGGGGTGTTTGCAGAAAAATGTCCATAAACTTTGCTTATTTTTGCGCAGGGTTGCAAGTTCGGCATTCCACCAGGGAACTATGGTTTTAACAGGTTTTTGTTTTGTTTGGGGTATTGCTACGTTGGCTGCGGATCGAAGACTTTTAGTTATGATAGCTGCTTCCTTGTTGATGTTGGTTGACAGTGGGGTTTCTCAAACCTACGATGTTTTTTTTTTTTTTGAGGAACTGGAAAGCTTTGTAAATTTTACTTTTGAAACCGAAAAAGGAGTGGGCCTTTACATCATAACAGGCCTTACCCTACTCATTACGATCCACTTTTTTAAAGGAAAATTTGAAAGGAAAATTTGAAAGAAATTCTTGGTCAGGAGTGTTAAGACAAGGCAATAAAAGCAGGTACTGTCAACAACATTCTTCAGAACTCACAGGTCAACACCAGAGGTGCACTCTTTTACAAAAAGTCCGTTCAATTGCTATGATAAGCTGTTTGCGATTTAAGCGATTAACAGTGCTGTCAACGAGAAAAGACACCGAACATCGACGCAACGTCTTGAAAGAAACCTCACCATTGACAATTTACTTTGAGGTAAAAAGGTACATAGTGTGTTACAGACATTTTAATATTTTTTTAAATTTGAAGGCAGGGCCATGTACAAGTTTGGCAAGGGGCGCTTTTTGAATGAGCAATAATTGTTTATATGCTCTGACTCTAGCGCAAGTATAAAATGAGATTTTGTCAAGTTGAACTGACTATTACTTTACCATCAGCTTGTGTTATATGAAAAAATAATTCAATCATTAAATGCCACCACAAGGGATGATTTATACCTGACTCAACTTCCTTCAAAGGATTATTTTTTCGCAACATCGTCTTCCACGCATGTTAGATATTTAGAAAAACATTCATTCTACTTGCATTGTCATAAAGTCAAG
The DNA here is from genome assembly GCA_920937365.1 of Sphaerophoria rueppellii. Lineage (NCBI taxonomy): Eukaryota > Metazoa > Arthropoda > Insecta > Diptera > Syrphidae > Sphaerophoria > Sphaerophoria rueppellii. The sequence continues at coordinate 69,961,773 of CAKKXW010000003.1, read as the reverse complement.
TTAAATATTCTTTTCAAAAGAAAATCAAATTAAAAAATATCCTTTGCGGATGTTGATGATGTTTTTCCAATCAGAAAGAGGGAAACTCTTAACAAAATTATTATTTCCGTAAGCCTACTTCATCAGCATCTTCAATGTGCGTCATTTACTGTAACCGCAACCTTTCCCTTCCTTTCTCAAAAGGAAAGTTCCAAAATCGAAATATTTATCATGCATGAAACGGCAAAAATTCGATTTCATCAAGTCTACAAAAGTGTAGGAGCTTCTAAGAAGGTAGGCACTAGGCACCCATAAGCTGCTTCAATGGCATGAGTCTGTCGATAGATACAAAGACAAAATACAATCCAGATTTTCTGCGGAAACACAAAAAAACAGCGTCGATATGGAAAGGAAAAACGGAACTCCTATTTTGTACTGCGTATTTTCAAACCGAGGCACATTTTCAACCTTTATAAAAAATTAAGGTAATTGTACACCTGTTTATATTTCAATCTACATCGCCTCCCTTAGAAAACGAAGAACCTATAAGGGGAAAGGTATCTTACTCTCATGTCATTCAAACAAAAAAAAAATTGTTCAAAGTGAGTTTTCAATTCAAACATGTTGTGGAAGTTTTTATCCTGTTTTGAAACTTGAAGATTGCTTTTGCTCCTTCACATCTCCGTTTGACAAACACAAAGGACCGACTACCTTCTTCAAAATATCATTTTTTTTCTCTTCGTCTTTATTCAAGACTTTCACTTTATTGAAAAGTGGTTTTGTTGTTTGAGGATTGTTTTTCAAATTTAAATATCTCAGAATGTCACAAACGTCTGTGCAATTGAAGATATTTCCGACGTTTTTTTTTTTTTTTTGAGAAGATTAAACTTTATAATTTTGTGTTTTTGTTCTTAAAACAACAATAACAAAGTTGTAACATTTCATAAAATAATGAGGGATTAAGATTGAGATACTCGTGTAACTTTCATGAAAGAAACCATTCCGAGAATTGGACTACAACTACTGTCATTCGCGATGGGTACCTCTTCAAAACGAAAATCAAGCTATCTAAATTCATGTAGCAATGTAGCTTGAGTTTTTAAGGGGGTACAAGGGCGATAAAAAGATCGTAAAAGTATCGAGGTCTATAAACAAATACTTAAACAAGAAAAGAAAATTACCAGATGGGAATTGTATGGCTGTACGTGTTAGGAATGCATGAAACAGATAACAAGAGCTTCCCAACCACTAAGTCATCCCCAACACAAACAGGAAGAACGACCCCACAAAGGAAGGAAGAAGCACAAGCACAAGCACAAGTCACAAAGTGAATATACACTTTTGTTTGAATAATATATCCCAACCATGGCATGGGGTCTCCCGAAGACCAATAATTTTGCTTCTTCTCTCGAACAATCGCTAAGCTTTTTTTTTGCCAAAAAGAAGACATGCAAACTTTTAAATGATTTAAGGAATGCGAAGGATACTCTTATTTTTGGGTTCTTTGATCAATAAACCAATATGCTAACAGTGAAAATAATATCCTCAAGGAATTAAATATTGACACATTTCGTGGGGTTTGTAAGGACCTAACAAAAGGAAAGAAAAAAAAAAAGAAAAGAAGACCAAAGAAGTGGAAAAAAGGAAAAGGCCTTCCGATGTTTACCAAATATCAAAGATGAAAGATATTTCATTTTCGTAATTAGGCTCTTTTATGGAAAGAAAAAACTACAACATAGTGCTGACATGGTGGTTATAAATTATTGAGAACGTATTGATTTTTTTTTTGTGTTTTTCTTAATTTGTGTTTATGTAGTGCCAACATAGTTAAAGTAACGCTGTTGGCGAATCTAGTTCATGGTAATTGGTGGCTTGGCTTGGGGTGGATTTGTATAAATTGTGAGTTTTCTCACTATTATTTTGAGAACCAAGACAAGATATGAAAATGGTAAAAAGCGACACAACGTCCTTCTCCGAAACTATGGGGCCTATAATTTTGAAATCGAGAAATAGTTCTTAGTATATAAGTATCAAGTTCTAGCACTACTCCCTTTTAACAGGATCGAACTCAAGAACATATTTAACCCCCCATAACTTTTGAACCCATAGAGGTAAAAGCTTTAAATTTGAATTACGTATTAACTTCATGGGTACAAAGGCCCTGTAAAAAAAATAATTTTGTAGAACCACTACTTCAAAAACCGTAATTGACTGACTGACTCACTGACTCACTGACTCACTGACTGATCATCAAAATTATGAAGCACTTCTAACAATATCAGAATCTCGATATTTGGTACAATGAAAGGTTTTCGCGTGCATAGATACAAAGGAAAAAATCGAAAACTTCATTTTTCATTCAGGAGGCGTGGTATCCGCCCACTTTCTTAAAATGGTTGTAGGATGTTGAAATTCGCGATTCGAATAGGGTTTAGGTTGAATATAAAGAAAAATATAAGTACATATTTAAATTTCATTTAGGGGCGTGGCTTCCGCCCACTCTCTAAAAACGGTCGTAGGATGTTGAAATTTGGAATTCTTGTATGTTTTTGGTTGAATGACATTACAAAAAATAAGAAAAAATTGTATTTCCATTTAGGGGTGTGGTATCCACCCATTTTATCTATCGAAATGGTCGAAAACATAAAAGAGAAAATGTATGAGTTAACAACACCTAAATTGCCTATTATTTATTTATATATTGGCAGATCAATTATTACATTGTGCGTTTTTGAATTGTTCGTAACTCCTCAATAGTACAACGTTCGGAAACCCAATTAATAATAGTTTAGAGGTTCCTAATTTCAGTGGTTGTGTGAGCGTACTTTGTACGAAAACCGTGCCGTTGAATGAAAGGCTGGGGGAAAACCAGCAATAAACGAGCTCTGTTGGACGCGCGTGGTAAGGTCCGGCAATATCTGCATTGCCTTGGCAAGCGGCTCTGCCGGGGTTGTTAATGTATTTCGATTTTCGTGCTTTCATTCCATAAAAAAAATTTGCAAAAAGATGTGAAATCAGAACAAAAACATAAAATGTAAAAACAGAGCCAAGTTCTCTTATGAGCGAACAACACTGTGTAAAAAGTCAGCCACCAAAAGTAATGAGATCTACAAGAACGCAAGTTCTTAACAATTAAAAGTGTTATACTGAATATTTTAAATTATAAAACTGAGCCCAAAGTTAGTTTGAACGAAAATTTCAAGTTGACTTAGCAAGTTTTCGTTTGATTACAGGTATTTTAAAACTTGAACAGTGAACTTGGAATTCTCATTCAAACTAACTTTGGGCTCAGTTTTATAATATAAAATATTCCGTAAGGATAGAAATAATGTAATATTCGATTCGTGTGGGGGTGGTGGTTGTTTGATTGCAGTCAAAAGTCATATACCAGCGATTAGATTTGAAAAAATTAGAGACGTGTTATGAAGATCTTTGGATCAGCTATAACTCCAGCCAAATAAAGGAATTGACGGAAAAAGCCATTGGTGGAAGCACCTCTAAGTTGCTATCGTTGTTCAAAAACACACAAATGGAATTGACGGACGCAGCCTAACTGCAGTGTTAAATAACACAAAAACAAATTACAACAAAATGAACTGACCAATGTCAAAAACTTTCAATAATCTAACCCTCTGTGCGTACAACAAAACCGTTGTCACAGAAAGATAGGAAATTAGAAAAAATAAAAGTGGAACAAGATAGCATACTTTGAGGAGCTTGTAAAAATGCATGTCTATTCATTGTAAATCGATAATCAATAAAAAGTCTGCAATGGGAAACCGAAATATCAGTGGAGTTGTTAGCGCAGTGCGTAGTGCATTGGCTTCCCAACTGGCTGGTCCTAGGTTCAAATCCCAAATGTGAACTCAAAAAGTTTTTCGATTAAAATGAAAGAACAACTAGACAGCACCACTAATAAAGGAGTCTGATGATCGGCTTGGCACCCGTGAAATAGCTATAACTCCAGCCAAATAAAGGAATTGACGGAAAAAGCCATTGGTGGAAGCACCTCTAAGTTGCTATCGTTGTTCAAAAACACACAAATTAAAAAAGAAACGCAATGTGTCTTACCCTAAATGGTATTCATTCAATCTAATTAATACCATTAAAGAAAAAAATGTTTGCTTAAGACAGTTCGGAAATTCCATAGGCCTGACGATATAATAACTTTTAAGTATCTTCGTACGTTAGTCAAAAAACAAATAAGAGAATGCTATTATCAGTACCTTAATGACGTTGAAAATAATCTTAAAACAAATACGAAATTCTTTTGGTCATATTCTAAGGAATTGCGGAAATCTAATAAGATTCCCAACACAATGTTACTCGATGATGAAATTTATTCAACTAGTACAAATATAACAAAAGCTTTTGCATCATATTTTCAACGTAATTATAATTACAATCAAGCAAATTATTCACGAAACAACAGAAATTTAAACAATAATTCAAATTCCCACCTAACTGATATATCTGTTCCATTTATAACATCAGATAATGTGAATTATGTATTAAGAAATCTCGATGTTAGTAAAAACCCAGGACCAGATGGCATACCCAACTCTTTTTATAAAAACTGCCAAGCAACAATTGTTACACCCTTATGTATTCTATTTAATAAATCTCTGCATGATCAAACGTTTCCAACATGTCTAAATTTTCATTTGTTACACCAATCTTTAAGGATGGTAATCCTTCTGATGTGAAAAACTATCGCCCAGTGTCAATTTTAAACGCTTTATCATTAATCTTTGAAAAATGCTTGTACAACTCTATTATTTCTAACATTCTACCATATCTAAGCGTCAGTCAACACGGTTTTGTTCGAGGCCGTTCAACGGTCTCCAATCTTGTTTTGTTTTCACATTCGATTGCAGAAGCATTGGATAGAGGTACACAGGTTGATGTGGTGTATACAGATTTCTCGAAAGCTTTTGACCGAATTTGTCATGCAACACTCGTTCTGAAGTTAAGGGAATTTGGTTTTCAAGAAAGGCTAGTAATGTGGTTCAAGTCATATCTTACAGATAGACAGCAAAATGTAGTCCTCAACTATGTTACATCCAGACCATTCATCCCCCCTTCTGGTGTGCCACAAGGATCAATTTTAGGACCGTTACTTTTCAATATTTATGTTAACGATATCACACAAAATATTTCCTCTATGTCATTAGCTTACGCGGACGATTTAAAAATTTTCAAAGTTGTAAATACTGTAAGGGATTGTATATCATTACAAAAAGATCTTGATGCGTTATTTGAATGGTGTATTAAAAAACAAATTAGATTTAAACATAAACAAATGTTCAATTATGTCTTATTCTAGAAAACTATTTGATTCCAAACTTTTATTTAAATCCCATTATGATTACATAATTAAAAAAGCGTCAAAATGCATGGGCTTCATTTTCAGAGTAGGCAAGTTTTTCAAAAAATCTGAGTCTTTTCTTCATCTATATAACATGTTATGTAGGATTATATTAGAATACGGTGCTGTTATATGGTCTCTATTTATAAAACTCACAATGACACAATAGAAAGAGTTCAGCGGAAATTTACCAGATACCTTCAGTACAAATTATTTTCAGAACACAACGATTACGAAGAGCGAATGAATCTTTTCAACATGCTTTCATTATCTCAGCGAAGGTTGATACTAACCGAAACTTACTTAAGGCAAATATTAACAGGTAGCATTCGCTCTTCGTTATTATTGGCTGATACAAACATAAGATGTCCATCTCGGTCCACTCGCCATTCATTGCAAACCTTTCAACCACCATGTGCACGAACAAACATACTTTTAAATCACCAATCATCCGGATGCAGATATATCACAATCATTACTTCCTGTCGTTCGATATCCTCAATTTTGATTTGAATGAAAATTACATAAAATATCAAATATTGCCTCTTGTACCTTCACATTCTTCCTCATTGCCATCTTTCTGATTTCTGATCTCCAGTTTGCCTTTGCTTTTCTTTTCTAATTTCTAAGTTCTATACTTTCAAGCATTTTCGATCATTTTCTAGTTTTAACTTTTCATTTTCATCCTTTTTTCTTTTTTTTCTTTTTTTCAAATAGTAGATATTAATAATTGCGACAGATTGAATAAATATTTTATTATATAAACTTTGTAAGTTTAACTGTAGCTTGTTATTTGTCGCAGTTTCTCAGCTCAAAGATCTAGAAGAGTTTCGGGCAAAGAACAACACCCGGCATTTCTTTAAAAGGTCGAAGCAATTAGCTTCTGGTTTCAGAACCGGGCACAGGCTCTTCGAAACAGTGAAGGAAACCTAGTTACCGAAGCACAGGGAATTGTAGATGTTCTTAAGCAGCACTTCGAACAGCTGCTGAATGCGCAAAATATCGAGCGAGCTAATGACGAAAGAAAGCAAGACCAGTCAATGAAACCAGTCCCAGCCCAGCAGAAGAGGTAGAAAGAGCCATCCAAAAGCTAAAAAATAACAAGTCCGCCGGATCGGATGGCATACCTGCGGAACTCTTTAAATATGGAGGAGGTGTTTTGATGAACCGCATGCACCAGGTCATCACCAAAGTGTGGGAGGAAAAATGCATGCCCACTGACTGGTCGATAAGCTCCATATGTCCCATCTACAAAAAGGCGATCCGATGTCATGCAAAAACTACCTTTTGGCATATCCCATGCTTAATGTTGCATACAAAATCCTATCCAAGGTACTGTGTGAGCATCTTAAAACTTTCTGCAACACAATAATCGGCACGTAGCAGTGTGCCCTTAGGCCAGGCAGAACAACGATAGACCAAATATTCACACTGAGGCAAACCTTGAAAAGACCAACGAATTTCAAGTCAAAACCCACCATCTTTTCAACGACTTAAAAGCTGCTTATGATAGCATCCACCGCCAAGAGCTTATGATGGCGATGTCTGAAAACACTATCTTCAACAAATCCACCCAGCTGCTAGGCTATGCGGACGACATTGTCATCATCGGCCGATCCAAGAGAGCTATGCTCCAGGCCTTCACAGCGATTGAAGAACAGACGAAACTTGTTGATCTTGAAGTGAATGAGGACAAAACAGCGTACATGCTATCAACAAATAAAGCAACACCTGTCCACCACCTAGGATAAAACGTCACTGTTGGTAGCAACAATTTCGAGGTAGTTAAGGAGTTCACCTACCTTGGAACAAACATCAATCCCACAAACGACATTTTAGTGGAAATCCGACGAAGAATTACTCTAGCCAACCGCTGCTATTTCGGTTTATCAAAACAACTTGGTACTCTACGACCTTATGAAGAGAATGCCTGCAGTTTTCATTATTTATCGGTTTAATCTTTTCGATTCGTGCAGTATTACTAACGTTAAGAGATCCAAAGAATCTGGAGTTGGTATTGAAGCTATTTCGCTTCTTTGTAGGCAAAAATTGTGAATACGTAAGTCTTCCTTTTCTTTAAGTTGTTTTTTTTTTTGCAACGCTTTTTCCTTATTTTGATGAGATTTTTTAAAGCAGACACACCATTACTTAGTGGAATTGCTTACATACCTGCCTGTTTCGGAACAGATAGAAAAAAGCAATATTACAACCTTTACACAGCGTTGAACTGAAAGTACTTAACTTGCTCCAAAACATTAATCTTTGCTCTAAATCACCAGTTTCCCACCATTTCAAACGAAATATAGTACCTTATCTTTCATCAATCTTGAAATGTGTAATTATCGCTTTAAGTTTTCGCCTCACATTCTAATCGATTTCGAATTACGTCGTTGTAACATTTACAAATTAAATGCTCTGCTTTGATGTATTAATAGTTAAGAAAGTATCAATTTCACTGTACTCTAGCTGTCAAAGTTGCACTTATGAATATGCGTCTTATATAAGTACTTCACACGAAGTTGGATATCAAAACATTCAAGAAGTTTAAAACCCTTCAGCTTTCGACATTTGAATACTCCCAACTCAAACTCCCGGGATATAGAACTCTAGCTATTGAAAACCGACATTTAACGGGTGAATGGATATGGAATCGGAAGGGAAGAAGACAACCCCCCTTCGCATGTAACAAGAACGCTTATTTTATCCATGCAAACTTTGACCTGAATAAACTTTATTACGTGCTCTGCTTACCTGTTCGGAAACAAGCTCACGCGAAACGTAAAAGGGGATACATTTTAAATTGGAAACCCAACGGGACGAAGAACGGAGCTTGGTTTATATTTTTCGTGCAGCTACTCACACATGAGTTCCACCGACAGCCACAAAGTTGATGTTGATTCTTCCGGAAGAGGGTTTATTTTTTCCCAAGCAACCGTATTACAGAACATTGAACTGTATGCCAGCCAGTGACATGATGACGGCGACACACCGGTGTGACAGGTTATGAAGTGCGTGATTTGACGTTGATCCATAAATAAAAGTGTAATAATATATGGACAGGTTTCCACTTTTAAGCCCTGATACATTTTTTATTTCGATAAGTGGAGCTTTTAGGTAAAAATAAAAAACTGCAATTTTTTTTATGCAGAATTGGAATAGGAAAGCGATTTTCATTCCATATCAAGGGAGAAGCGTGTATTTTTTGTCATTCAAAAGAAATTTCATCTTTTGTCAATAAAAAAAACCTTAAATAAAAGTCTTTCCCTGTCCGTCACGCTTGATAATCGCACAAAAGTCTCAAGTTTGTGCTTCCATTTGCATAAATTCTTTGTGGAACACTTAAGATGTCATAGCACCACCGCCATGGATGGACATGTCTGAAAAGCAGTCGTAGTAAAGTATTAAAAACTTTAGTGATGGTGACAATAAGTCGGTTTGTTTATTCTGCTAAAAAGCATTCAAGCATAGGATTGATTAAAGTTTGAGCACAAGACTTTTAAACAGATTGACAAGAAATGTCAATTTCATCACGTCATAGCAAAAGCAGACTCACAAAAGCAAAAAGAAAATAAATTGCCGTCTCAAAATCCATCAGCAAATTAATTGAATATTAACTTATCATTCATTTATCATTCTCCTTTGTCAGAATCCGAGCTCAGTATTATAAAACTCAAACAGAAACTAAATCAAAGAATGAAAAATGATTTCTCAGTTTTCCTTTAATGAAGTTATTGGATTATTTTCCAAAAAGGTTCTCATTTTCTATCTCGTTTTTCTCTGTGCATACTATTTTCAGATAATTCTAAGTCGAAAAAGAAACAAAAGAAGTTGTAATAAAAAAGAAAAAGAACAAGAAATTTAATATTGCTGCTCTGCATATTATTTCTATTCCAATCATGTCTCAATAAAATTGATGATTCTCAGAAAAAGTTCGACATGTGTGTTAGATTTTCCGAAGAACAAGGAGATCCTTTGTGTACAAGTAATCTTTGTGTCATAAACAGAAAAATGGAAGAAGAAAAAACAAAAAGCACACAGAAATTGATTCCATTGATGTTTAATGTTTTTCGCTTCATTTTAGCAAACATAAGAAAAAGTTTCAGTTTTCTTTCAAAATCAAAGAAATGCGATGCGTATAGAGTAAGCTTTTTTTTCTTGAGAATTTCTTAGGATCGAGATTTTGATTCAATAAATCCATCAAATATTTTTGTTTTTCTAAGAAAGTTTCTAGTATCATTATTCAAGGGGACTTTAATCTCCCGCATACTAAATGGATTTTTCTCAGAAAAGAAAAATCATCAGAGAAAAGTTCCAAGTGAATTTGTAAACCAAATTAAGTACCTGCCTATGAGTAACTCATGCTCTTGTTTACTGTCGCCGAACTAGAAACGAATTTGGTAAAATAAGAATATCCGTATTTTTGAAAATAGTTAACAATGATCGATTACGGTGAAATTCTTTGCTTGCATTCGTTAAGCGGATGTTATGATTCTTTCATTACTTCAATTGGAAGCATATAACTAATTTGTGTATTCCACTCACAAAAGCTTAGAGCAAAAAATTAAGCTTTTCCGACCAAGCTAAATATTTAGGCCTCATTTTTGATAAAAAAAACTAAATTGGAAGGCAAATATTGATGAAAGAGTAAAAAGGCTACCGTAGCGCTTTTTACTTGTTTAAAAGGCCATACGATCAAAATGGGCTTCTCCCCAAAAAAAAAACCCACTAGCTATACACTTCGGTAATCAGACCGATACTCATTTACGGAGTTATCGTATGGTGGACCGCACTAGATAAGATGGTAAATCTAAATAAGCTCATCAAAGTTCAGCGGTCAGCAGGTATGTGCATCACAGGAGCACTTCGCTCAACACCAACCGCATCCCTGGAAGTGATGCTTTTAAAACACCTCTGACATCTACTCCAAAATGGTGGCAGCCATTTCATGTGTGAGGCTTAGAGCCACCTCTCAATGGAACAGTAACAATACTGGTCGTACTACTATTCTATAGACAATTTCAGATCTATCGCAAAAATGGTATTCGATAAAAACTTCCATGTCTCCATCCCTTCAAGATCTTCCTGGGAAGAAGAGAGACCCCTGGAAGACAAATACGGTACACTTCTATACAGCCAGTTCAAAGACCGATTACGGAGTTGGAAGTTGTATCTATTCGGAACAACTGAATCTCAGTCTACCATACAGACTTCCCAATCAATGTAGTGTTTTCCAGGCAGAAGTAATGGCGATTAAAGAGGCAATATCCTAGCTCAAAGAAAACGTTATATCTTGCAAGGATATACGAAAATTCTCGGACAGCAAAGCCGCTCTCAAATCTCTCGCGTCTGTCTCCACAAACTCTCAAATAGTCCGCGATTGTCGATCATCTCTGAATGAGATGACGAAACAGTTTAATATTCACCTCATTCGGGTGCCGGGTCACAGGAAATTGCCAAGCCGATGAGCTCGCCAAAACGGAACACTTCTGCTCATGTTAGACAAAAACATAACATAGGAACACCACTTGCTACATGCAAATATCTTCTCAAACAATAAGCTCTAGAATCAGCAAATGCTAGATGGTCACAGGATACCACCTCCCAGCAACCAAACAAATATGGCCAAGCATAGACCTGAAACGGCAAAAAGGTCTGATTTCCCTGAGCAGACAAAATATAAGCTCTACAACTGGAGTCATAACAGGACACTGCCTCATAGGCAGACTTATGCTTGAGGCTTGGGGTCTACGTCTACGCAAACGACTTCTGTAGAAGCTGCATGGACGACGAGGAGGAGGAAACAATCAAAACCTTCTGTGTACATGTCCGGCACTCTCCAATAGAAGGAATAACTATCTCGGTAATCCTTCTTCGATAATACCAGTGAACTGGCAACGATCGACACAAAATGTCTTTCTAACTTCATCAAAAGTACAGAATGGTTTGTTTAATTTCATTACTCTCCCATGAGTAACCTCATTAGTGGTATCACAATGGACCCTTGAGGTCTAAGTGACTCAATTATATCCAGATAGCCACTCCAATCAAACTTAGGGCAAAAAATAATTTTTAAAATTGAAAAAATAATAAAACCGACTTAAAGGCCTTGCATAAGTCAATTTGTAACGCTAGTTTTATGGTATTCCAACAATCATAGAACCTTATATAATATGGTGGAACGACAGCTTTGATGACACAAAGCCTACATTAATCTTGAACTATTTCTTGAGTGTTTAACGCCGATTCCAAATGCTTATCCGATTGAAATTCACTTATCCGTGGCAAATGATACATTTGTAAGCTCTGTTAGTAATTCGGAAGTGACAGTACCCATGAAAGATGAAATAAAAACATTCAGATTATCATGTCCGTCGCTTGGTGGTTAGTTGCGTTGGCTGCTAAGCAGAACTTCGTGGGTTCGAGCCCTACTCGCGCCCATAGTTTTTATTTCATTTTTCACGGGCACTGCCTCTTGCGAAGAACTGACAAAACTTTCCCAAGATCAATCTTTCATGAAAAAGTTCTTCTCAATTTTGCCGTTCGGAATCGGCTTTAAATTGTAGCTCCCCTCAATTCTTCACACGCATCCAGAGAATTGTTGTTGAGAGTAAGCAACTTAGGTCTTAGTTCTTCAAGAGTGGTCACGCCACTCTATTTATTTATTTTTTATTATTATTACACTACTACGTACAAGAATAAAAGGAACAACAAACAATATTTGAAAGAAACGGATGAATTAGTTAAAAATTAAAAACCTTGATAAGACAACTATTGAATTGAATGGTCAAATTATAAAGTTTAAACACATTATTCCAAGGGACAAATCTTCTTTCGCAGTCGTACTGTGGTGAGAGTCCTTAAAGATCTCAACATACACAAATCCCTGGCCCAGATGGTATCCCCGCTGTTGTTCTGAAGATGTGTTCTTCAACGCTGGAAAAAAAACCCTTTCCATCTATCCTATCTATTCTTCTGGGCTCGTTCCGAGTCAAGTACTCGGAAAACAGCATTTGTCCAGCTTATACCCAAAAAAGGCGAATCCTCCTCTCCCTTCAATTATCGGCGATTGCACTAACGTCACTTCTTTCTTAGGTCATGGAAACGCTGATAAATTATCAGCTTAAGAAATATCTTGAAGAACAAAAGCTCTTTAATGACCGGCTACGCAGCAAGAGGTACACTGGTGATTTAATGGTTTATCTCACCGAACAGTGCAACAAATCTTCATGAATTTGGAGAAAGTAAGATTTTTGCACTTGATATTTCACAAGGCACCAGGCACTCTTATCGAAAATGCGTGCTTTCGGTATCGATGAATCCCTTCTTCTTTGGATTACAAACTTTCTTTCAAACCGTTCAATAAAAGTTTTTTTGGACGGATTTAAGTCTGAAATAAACAAATAAATACTGGTGTCCCCCAGGGCTCCGTTTTGTCTCCGACTCTCTTTCTCATTTTCATAAATGATATCTTGTCTGACACTCCTAATCCAATAAATTGTTTCGCTGACGATAGTTCCCTTAGCTCTTCATATTCGTTTCCAGATTCACATCCCTCCTCCTCGGATGTGAAACTGCAATGGCAAAATATGATGAGCTCATTAAACTCTGACTTAAACAGCATTGTACAATGGGGAAATAAGAACAGTGTAAAGTTTAATGCTTCGAAAACTCAATGCTGTCTTGTATCGTTGAAGCGATATTATATTCCTCTTGCCACTTTGAGTGGCGCTTTCGTCTGCCTACCATCTATTAAATATATACCTCCAAAGCTTGAGTACAACTTCAACGTTTGGGATGGTGCTCCTGTGACGTACTTAAGTCTCTTTGACTGTATACAGAGCAGAGCATTTAAGAAGATTGGTGATATGAAACCCTTGCGTGCGTGCTCATTATAAAAAGAACAAAAAAAAAATCCTATTTTCACAATGGTTGATGAATCGAAAGACTTTAGAATCTAAAAGACCTTTTATCATTCGGGTTTTCGGTATTGCAAAAACCTAGAATTGATTGTTTGCGAGTATGTTTGATACCTTCCAATACAATTCTACTTTTCAAATGTTTTTTAATACAAATGGCCACACCTCAACCTCTGGAAACCATACGATCAGACCAAAAATTCATATACGTACCGGTGCTGAGAATACCGCTGTCTGTTTTTGGGTCAACCATGTTTCCAACGCGCAGATAATATCTATCATTGAATCAATAAAAATACTTATGAACTTTATATTCGAAAAACTTTCAACGCTGTTTTAGTTTTGTTAAAATAAGAAAAGCTGCTGGCCTGTGGAACCCCTCCCTATATCGTTAGCTTGACTTAGTATCAGTAAGTTTAAAACGCAACCTTAGGAAAACCGCAAAGCACGAGGCAATAGAAAAACTTAATGTTGTAGAATAAAATACTGACAAAAATTTGCCTAAATTAGGGGTCATGTGTTTTCGTTGCTTCACTTATAAGAGTGCTTAAGTTAGCAGACTTGCAATTATTGAGCCTTGGATTGGCTGGATTGTATTCATTTAGAATCAAACCATGAACACAGTTAAGCCGTGTCTCTGTAAGAACACAACTCTGTCAGCAAATTTCAATGAACTTGATGTGAAGAAATCAATCCCAAGACAGCTTGCACGAATTGAGCGGGATTGATAAGTTTGAGTTGAATAAAAAACGTGCAAAATATTTTCACGCCTCGGTTCGACTGTTTGCTAATTACTTTCACATTATCATTAAATGATCAGCTTTGTCAGCAATAATTACTATAGAAGCACATTCCACTAATCAACCATAGTATTTTTATAGCCAATTCAACTAAATAAATCACAGTTAAATAGAACCCCGGCTAAGTAGATGTTATCCGGAACGCAATAAACATTAAACAATCGATGAACACAATTAATAGGCTCCAATTTTATTGTACTCTCTATCATCGCAAATGTGGTCGGAGCTAATTAGTTGAAGCAGTTAGGTTTGTAAAAATAAATAACAAGTAATTACAATTTTCTCAGTGCAAAATCAATCAATAAAAAAAAAAAAAATTGCTAGACTACAATCTGTCTACTATAATGTCAATGTGTATTTTAATGACACAGAGATAAATATTTGAACAAAAAGTCTATTGATAGATGCTGTAATACTGAATAGACACAAAAATCGAGTATAGGAATGCATGGGAGAAAAAAGTGTTACCATGTTAGAAGTTTTAAGACAAAGGTTTTGCTTCATTATCAACTCATATCCAGGGTCTATTAAAGTGAGGAGTCAAAATGTACATTTAAATTTACCAGTACATAGAAAGTGGGGTTCAAATCCTATTCGTGTCATAAATGCTTTTATTCAATCATTCATGGATATTGCTTCTTGCAAAGAATATAATTTTTTTCAGAAAAGTGCTTCTCAACTCACCGCTCAGAATTGGCATTGTAGGAGTAGGTCCCTCAAAATCTTATAGGAGCAAATTGAATTATCGAAGAGTATAAGCCACTTACAGGTTTGAGGTTGGTTCTGCATAGCTAACGTGTTACTTTCTTCCCATTATTGCTATCATTTTGTTGTGCTGCCTTAAACTAAGATTGAGATAATCTCGTCGGATAAAAACCATTCATTTCAAGAAAGCCAACACTGGAATTTAGGGGAGAAAACTGAACTACTTTAAATGAAAAGAATAATTAAACGTATAAACAATAAATTAATCTATTTAAGAAGTGCTTATCTCACCGGACGGTTGCCGGGGATTATCGGTACAAGTTCCCATGTCACCAGAAGTGTGCGAGGGAAGATCGGGCTTATGTTATTATACATCACCCTTACCCTATGTTATAACAAGCCCACCACTTAATGTCAAATGGGCGAATATCTGGGGCAACTAGTACTCAAAGTTTAAAAATTTGTATTGTATTTCGGTTGTTTGTTTATAGTATACCTTTCTGCACCAACTCAAGGATTTTTTATACCCTCAGAGTCACAGTAAGTGCTTTACGGGAGGAGGTAGGGTCTGAAAAGGAGTTGTCGGTGCCAATGTACACCGAACCTTTTTGGATATTGCAATGATTGGGAAATACAAAGTGTGCAAGAGAGTTCTACATTCACGTAGTACGGCTAAATAATGATTCTCTAAACTTGAAAGTAATTCTGAAGCTGGGCTCAAGGGTACACTGATGAACATTCCTAGAAGCGCGAGTATAACGGGCGAATTGTTGGACGGAAGGAATGCAACTGGCTATTTCTCTAAAGGCACTTACCGTCTCTATCACCGATCATTCTTAGGGCTTTTTTTTACTACCATCCAAGAGGTTAAGTATGTAGCTGGATCACAAGCCAAGAGATGGGAGCTATACTTAAGCTTTTGACGAATATACGTCTAATAGATAATAGCCAAATTATAGACGGGGAGAAGAATCTCCTGCACCGTCTTAAGTAACCCAAACATCTTGCGGCATTTTGGCGACATCGAATCATTGCTCATTCCACAAGAGGTGGTTGGGGATGCACAATGCACATACCGAGAATCTCGAGATGTTCGGTCTCATTGACGCAAGCCCAGGGAGTAGATATAGCTACCTCGCTTTAACGATAGAAGACAGCATTGAATACTAAGCAGTACACGGTTTTTTATTTCCCATTGTACTGCTGTTTAAGTCAGATTTTAATGAGCATAACATATTTAAAGTTGCAGTTCCACATTCGAAGAGGAGGGATGCGAGTCTGAAAACGAATAAAAAAAGCTAAGGGTACTATTGTCAGCGAAGCAATTAATTGGATTAGAAGTTACAGACAAGAGATCATTTATAAAAATGTGCACGACTGGGTCGTACGAACTGGCTCATGCATGCTAAAACTAAATATTTATGATTACTTAAATTGCAAAAAATAGTGTTAAATTAAGAGATATACTTTAAGCAATTCTGATTACACTCTTACTTAAAGCTTACACTTAACTTACAAAAAAAAACAGTCAATGTATAAAAATAATTAGAATTCATTATGAAAATTAAAATTTGAAAATGTACCTCGTAAAAACATTTCATTCCAAAAAATTTAAATTCCAAACAAATTCAAACCTTATTCTTGATTTATTGAATTTTTTTTCCAAAATCGTCGGAGCCGTTTTTTTTTTAAATTAATTTTTTATATATAAAATTTTTCAAAAAGTCTTAAAATTAATTTGGGTATGCAGTTTTTAAGACCATGTAAATATACATATTATACTCCAATTTGAATTTTTAAAATTGATCCGTTGTTGAGATACAGAATTTTGAAAAAAAATTTAAAAAATTTTTAAAAATCCAAAAAAAAATTTGAAAATTTTTTGAAAACAAAATATTATTTGAATAATATATACGTACTTTCGAAAAAAAAACTTACGCTGATCGGACTTTCAGTTTTCGAGAAAATCTAATAATTAAAAAAACGGTTCTATGGAAGGTACCGTTTTGGAGCAATACAATTTTTTTTTTACATAAAATACATACATGTTTAAAAAAATAAAACTCGAGGAAGTTTAAAAAAAATCGTTCAGGCCGTTTTGGAGAAAAAAAATGTTTTGGTTTTTGGCCAAAAAAATTGTATGGTGGCTACCCTAAATTTTGATCTTAAGATAAAAATAAAAAAAAATGGGATATGAGTTTTTGCTCAAACCTCTAATTTTCAAATTTGAAGTCAATCGGACCAGTAGTTAAGGCTGTAGGTGCCTGTAAACTTTCCGACAGACAGACAGACGAAATCGTAATGTCATATCTCATCCTCATCTCAATTATTTTTTTACGAATTCAATACTTGCCATATATGTCGCAAGTAAAAATGAGAAAGAGGATCGGAGACAAAACGGAGCCCATGTGAGTTTCAGACTTGAATCCGTCCAATACAACTTGCTGCTGGTTGCGGAGTCGATCGGAAAGTATATGGTTGAGGACGACGGTTTTCGGCAAGTATGGGTTAAATTGTAGCTTTTTTTCTTGGTTACTGTAACGCTTGGCCTTAACAGTAAGGGCAAATTATGACTTACTTGAAATCGAGAACATTTATTTCTGATCCAAAACCCATAAGGAAATACCTACTGTGGAAAACCAGAATAGTTACTTATTGGCAAGATTGCGTTGTTTTCGTATCTTCAGAGTCGAATGATATGGATTTCTTTTTATTTTGGGAATAAAATGCATAATATGTACAGAACCTTAACATTTTTTTCATAATTTCCACAAAAGTTATTTTAGAGCGATAGCAAAATTTTAATTAAGCGAGTAGAATTGATGTGCAAAATGTCGCAAGGAATTCACGGGTTATGTTGAATAATGATTAATGCCGAAATATAAACTAAGTAATAACTGTACTGAAACCATTTACAAAGTGCAGGTAAACCATTGCGAAAAGATGGTAAAATTTAGTACCAGAAGAATTCAGAGACAAAACAAAACTCTTAAGGAAATACCTCAGTCTTACCCTATTCCATTATTTTCTTAAGTTACGTAACTGATTCCTAAAATTGTCTTTCTTGATGAAGTTCTTCTTAAATGAAACCAACAAACCGTGTTTTTTTTTTTGCAAAATGTAACATTTTACCGAGTTCTGAAATGCTTCTACGACTTCCTTTCACCTTCTTGAACTTGCTGTTTCAGTAATATAATTTTTATCGAAGTCAAGTCAGGCAGACACTTCCATAAATTGAATTCGGAAAACCACTCTGACACTCAGACTTAAGTAATTCAATAAAATGATTGATAAATTCCCAAGCAAACTCCAATCCAATTTCCATCAAAGTGTCACATTTAAAATCAAATAAAACCCAGAACGAAAAAAAATCCCCTTTCTACCACCTTCCAATCGATTCAGGTTCGAGAAAAAACTATTAACCTTGATTTTTATCTCCTTTCGTCTCGTCTAGAACAATCAAATCATTTTCCACTCTCGAGCACAGCATCAATAGTGACAGTGTCTCCGAAAAACCAGATACAAAAAAAAGTCATACTTACAGATGAATTCTCATCGCAATTGAGCATTGCATAGAACTCCTCGTCGGGGTTACGCTTGTAGCTGATAATGCTATCAACTCCGCCACTCATCTTGATCAAATTTAGATTCCTCTTTTCTTTATTCCACAAAAACTAAACCAAATCAAATGATTTTTGAATCACCAACAAATTCTCAAGAATTTTAAAAACACAAAACAAAAATAATTATTCTACTCAATTTGACCGAGATTTGTTATTTCAATGCCAAACAACAACTTGCAACTGGTTCTTCGGCTGAAAGCACTCACTAGTTGAGCTACAAGTTAATCCACAGAGCGCACTTTCACTTATCCGGTCGAATGATTGAAGGTCGGGTTGCGATGGTGTTGCAGTGCAAAGGGGGAGGTGTGTTAACTTCTCTTTTAACTTCGGCGAATTTGAACCGACAAACAAATTAAAATCCCTTAAAATCACCAACAAATCAAAACAACTCAATTAATTAACAAAAATAAACTCAAATCAGTTTGAGTCGCACAAAAAACAAAATCTAATGCCCGATCGTGGGGGAATTCTTTGCTTGAGAAATGCGTTTTGAATCGAATCGGAGATAATGACCGAACAGCAGAGCTGAGTTGTGTTGTCGTTAGAGCGGCTCGTCAATGACTAAAGTTTAGTGACGATTGGTTTGTGCTAAGCCCGTTTGTGCGCAAACTTATATTTTTCTCAATCTGTCTGGTTTCTGACGGAGAGATGGGAAAATTGACGCTCTTTTTGTTTTGGGTAGCTCGAGTGATGACGATAATGATGATGGTTGGGATGAGACTGGAACAATGTGCGACTGTCTGTCGGTGGCTGAGATGAAGACACGAGTTCTAGTGTGTGGGATTCGCTCTGTGCTCTCACAGTAACCGAGGTATTACTTTGCGTAGGTTGGGATTCTGGGGGTTGCATCGAGGGTTTTTCCAAAAACTCCAAGGCCAGAATGGTATTTTTTTTTTCAGCCTAGAGCTTAAGTGCACTTTTTGGTTTTGAAGTTTATTGGGTGGTGGCTCGGGTTTTAAATGGGTCAAAGTTCGTGTAAAGCTTTTTGGGAAGCGAGCTTTTTTATTTTGAGTCGGCGCTGTTTTTGCCTGCTGAATTGCTGAATACTGGTGAAGTGAGCTTTGGCTACAGTTTCTTGGCTAAATGGGATTGTCTTTGGTAAGCGTTCACTGAGGACACAATCCACCACCTGCTGGAGTCGCATTTGAAAATGAAGTAATACTGTTTAGTTCAAAATAATTTAATTTACTAATTTATTTAATACAGTGATGTGATTTGTTTTGCTTTTTGCTCGCCCTATGCGACAAGTTCTTATTAAACAAAAACGCGAAACTTCAATTCCGGGTCTTCCTAACCTTTTTACAAAAAAATTTCTTCTTAGTAACATAAATTAGCTATGATAAAGCTTTGTATAAATAAATGAATTTTCATAATTTCAGGAGATTCGATCTGGCCCGAGCTATCGCTGGGGAGCGGTTGTTACCTTATTGGTTGCTCTACCGGTGCGGTTTGACAGGTATTTGGACAAAATTGGTACGGTGCGGTGATCGAGGACGATATCTTAAGAATCTGAAAATCGGTAGGTATGATGCTTCTGGCGGCAGGGATCGGCAGGTACCAAAGCACTTGGAGAAAATCAAAACAGACGAATGAAGACGATGATGAAGTGGTCGGACCATTTCAGGCTATCACTGACCAATATTACTAAAATGATCCTATAGCATCATATCGATAGTAATAGTCAGCTTATAATATTTTCCAAAGTTAGTGAGTGTGAATTTTATAAATAAACTTCAATTCCGTATACGAGAAAATATTATTTATTGAAAAGCATGTGTTTTTGTAAGAACACAAACGACGATTGCATTCTTTAGAATACTGCCCAGCTCAATAAGCATCCTAAAGGTTTCATGTTCAGGAGATTCGATCTGTCTGGAATATGGGCTGGTGACAGACCAGAAGTTATCATTTGCACACAGCTATCGATAAGATGGTTTGAGGAAATTGAGGAAAATATTCTTTATATGTTCAGTTTCGAGCAAGGTACCGACAAAAGTTGCTCTTATCAAACCTGTTCTGCGTAGGTATCCTAAGTCGCTTTTATTCTGTACTTCTTCTCAGTGATCCACAATTTGCTCAACTTAACTGAGACGATCGGAGTGTCTTCTATGCTGAGTCTGTGGCAGGTAAGGATGGTTTATCTGGTGTTGTAAAGAGTCAATGGTTCTTATTGACGAAACTCGGATGGTTAGTTATTATTAAATAGTGTGTTACAAGAGATGTTGGAAAGCCATGGCGTTAGTGGCTTAAACTCATCAACAATTCTCTGCGTGCGTATATCTAAGGAATCGAGCCAATCGAGGGGACCTACAATTTAATAGAACACCAATTTCGAACGGCAAAGCGCTTTTTTCATGACAGATTGATACTCTTGGAAGTGGTGTCATTTCTTCGCAAGTGACAGTACCCGTGAAAGATGAAATAAAAAATGTATGGGCACGAGAAATATTCGAACTGGCGTGGATTACCACTACGCTACGGGCATTGGGTGCTTATGAGCGGCATTTATTTTTAAGTTTTGCAGATTAACTACTAGGGACGAGCCAGCTTAGGACTGATACATTCTACGTAACAGTCAAAGCACTTAAAAACATAAACAAGGGCACTACGGCATCTTCGAAAGAAATGTTTATTAAAATTATCAATTTTAAAATGAAGTAACTATATACCATAAGAAACGACTGTCCACAAACACTGACGGATCGACGCTCACGATACAGTCATTTTGAGATGGCGATAGGAGACACAACCATTCATTTCTCAGGCTGGAATCAACACGGCTGACTCCTACGACCACTTGCAGCCATGTGATTCAAATATTCTTTGAAGGACTTTGAAGAGGAATAGTAAGTCTTTAAACAAGAAAGTGAAAAATACGTAAGCATGCTACAAAATAATGTCATAAGTACAGCGGCCTCCAGCTTAAGCAGAAGTGTCAGAGATCGGAGCTAATTAAACAAAAAAAAAAAAAAAAAATGCGCATACCAGAGCAATGAAATGGAATGAGGAAAATGACTCTTTAAGGAAAAGTAAAAAAGCTCCACAGGCAAAAGAAAGCAGTCCAAGAAAATAGAGAGAAATAGGGAGTGAAGGCTATACCAAGCGCGGAACGAATCCATCCAAACAAGACGCAGTCTTGGACACTACACCTACGGAGAAGGGCTTCTGCCACCACTGATTCCAAAGGCAATCTGGAGTTTTATTTTACTGAATTTCAAAATAGAACGCTTGCCAAAGAAATAACAGCCTTACTTTTTAAGAAAACAATCACAATCTCGTACTGAAGTTAAAATGTAGTAAGCAAAAGTCGAGAAGACTGAGACAATGCATTTTTCGTATAGAATCAAGAAATATAGGATTATTAGATTGTTGATTTCATCCTATAGTATATTTTCATCTTCCCTACAAGTCAGAATCCTAAGCCCCATTAAAGGAAAGCAAAATCGATAGAGCTGCTAGTTTATCTCTAAAACGTTTATGATATCTAGAAAAAGTCGTGCAAAGTTTAGTGAAGATTTAGTTAAGGTTCCTTATTATTTTCCTTTTTATTGTATTGTAATGTTGGATGACTTTGCCGATTAGAAGTCTTGACGATGGACTTCAGAGGTAGCGGTTCTGGCGACAGATTGTTGAAATGGTGTCATGGAGCACCTGGTCTTATAACTTTATGTACACTGAAAAAAATAACCGTTGTCATATTGACAATTTTACTGGTTGTTAACCGTAAATTCCCATATTGATGAAAAAAATTGTCAATGTGATGTAAATGTTCAGAAGTCGTCTCAAAATTTTACAACTTGATAGTAAATGCGACAATTTGAAATTTTCAATTTCTTGTATCTAGTTTGAAAATCAGAGTTGTCGTTTTAACAATCAGAATAATCAAATAGAATATTTTGGTTGTCAATACGATGATTGTTAATTTAAAGTTATCGCATTGAAAACTATGGTAATCAAATACAACAATAGTGTTGTCAATTTAATAACAAATGTTATTTTCGAATAAACATGATGTCATGAGTTAGCAGTCGGTAGTAACGTGATAATTCAATCGGAAGTTTAAATTTCTGTGTGAGATTAACTCAAAAAAAAAAAAAAAAAAAATAATAATTTTACACTTTAATTCAAAGAAAGTTAAATAGATGAAAATATTATATTTCTTACACTTTGATCAATTAATTGGAAAACTTTAACTTTTAGTATATAAAATTAAAGGGCTCAAAAGTGGTGTGTTGAATAAATGAAATAAATGTCTTTGCAAGGATTTGGAGTCAAAAACAATTCTATCCGATATTTGAAGGTATGTAGTATAAGCATATTATAATACAAAGAATGTAGATAGAGAATTCGTTTAGCGTTTAGCTTAATATTGTATTTTTGCTTCTGTATCCTTAAGTTAACATTAATTCCCTTAATTTTCATTAACAGGACAAAGAATTTATATTGACAGCTCTTGAAAGATGTGCAATTCGGCCGCCGGCGATGAAAGGAAATATTTTAAAATGGATAATTGGCAATGGCCTTTCAGCAATCAACTTTTTACTTTTTGTTCATGTATTAAACTATATTATAATTTAGGAACTTAACTTTTTGTTATGAATTTAAATCTAATATTTGCTTACATAAATAAAATTTTTCCAAAATATTTAGTTTTAAACAGTTCTTAAAGATTATATTTCAGAACGAAAGGAATGACTCATAAACTTTGGTTTAGTTTAGTAAATTGAAAACAAAATAATCAATTTAAAGCACAAAATTGTCAATTAGACCACCGTTTTTGGTTCAGTGTACCCTTCAACGGAGTTTCAATACAGCTGAAACTAGCTGAGGGTTCTACATCAGATACTTCAGACCTTCGATTTTGGACATCAAATGAAGGCGGTATGTTGATCTCCAATAGTTTGGTTGGACTCTTGTGTTTTCTTATCAGGCTCACCAGGTACTCCAGGGCCCTATTTCATAAAAAAATGTGTTTTATAAAATATTAAGTAGTGACAAATTGGTCAGAAAAATACAATGACAAATTTGTCATGTCAATTTTCTCACTGTGATACTTATGTGCGTTTAACTCACTGACAAATTTGTTGTGACAATTTTATTGTTTCTCGCGACTGATCTTTTTCAATTAATTTTGTTAAAATTCGAGTTTCAAAATGAATAACATTTTAAAAATAGGTGTAGGTACTTCAGTTGCTCTTAGAAAATAAAAATATTTTATTCGGTAAATTAAGTGAAACCCTTAGCTACAATATGAAGATAACTAATTGAAAGGATATCGCAGAACAGGCAAAACGTCTTAACGCAATGTATTCAAGCAAGAAC
This sequence comes from Sphaerophoria rueppellii, assembly GCA_920937365.1. Classification (NCBI taxonomy): domain Eukaryota; kingdom Metazoa; phylum Arthropoda; class Insecta; order Diptera; family Syrphidae; genus Sphaerophoria; species Sphaerophoria rueppellii. The sequence goes on along the minus strand of CAKKXW010000003.1, from coordinate 69,938,060 downwards.
TGGATGTACCTTTGAGGTACCATTATCCTCCATTTTAGTTTGTTTCATAAATGAATTGTTTCATATTTCATATTTATTTATTTTTAGACTGCTTTTACAATGTCAGTACAAATTTGTGGAAAAATTCCTGACAATTGTAGAAAATAAAAAAAAATAAAAAAATAGAGTGGCGCGACAGCTCTTGAAGAGCCAAGGCCTAAGTGGCTTACTCTCATCAACAATTCTCTAGGTGCGTGTGAAGAATTGAGGGGACCTACAATTTTACGCCGATTCCGAACGGCAAAATTGAGAAGCACTTTTTCATGACAGATGATACTCTTGGAAGTTTTGTCAGTTCTTCGCAAGAGGCAGTGTCCGTGAAAGATGAAATAAAAACTTTGGGCCCGAGTAGGATTCGAACCCACGACGTTCGGCTTAGCAGCCAACGCACCTAACCACTAAGCTACGGACACTACAAATTGTAGAAAATACTTAAAATTAATTGTCATGACCCCTTCTTTATGAAACAAAAAGACTACAATTATCACGTATTTTCCGACAATTCTCTTAAACTGTTTATGGAACAGATTTTGACTGTTACCGGATTGTAAATTTACAAATTAACACCTGTCACCTGTCGCAATTGCCAATATTTATGAAAAAGGCCCCTGCGTCCTTCGATTATTCTAGTTTTTACAGTCTTCCCTTTATGTATCCATTAAATCCTAACTCTGTACTTAATTTGAACTCCCTGAGTTCATAGAAAGTACTAGTTCTATTCTGATAATCATGGGCGAGTGAGTATCATAAATGCGAAACTTGGTTTTCGCTTAACTTCGGAACTAAATGACCGACAGACTCGAAACTTTAGATTTGTATGTGATTATAGCTTACTTAATGACGAATTTCTGCGTTTTGGTCTTATACAAAGGTTCTCAAATAGGGGTCTGAAAATTTGGCGAAATGGTTGTTGTAAAGGATGGAACGGCAGTGAACGGCGATATATCCATCTTTTAGAGTCCAAGAAAATTAAGTTTTTAAAGCCCACCTACTATAGTACAGAGAGTTCCATTTTCAATGGAATGCAACGCGACCAATGCACTACTTTGGTCATCTGGAGCAGCCGGTAAAAATATATTTATGTGGTAAAATCACTTAATTTATGTACAGTCCTTAAGTTTATATTCAAACAATTAACAAAAATAGTCTGAATAGACCCTGAGTCGACTTCTAACTAAACCTATCAAAATAATACAAGAAGTACAAAGCTTGACTTAACTACTAACTAAAATAAAGCTGAGCAATCTCTCCACCTCAACCTTCTCAAGGAGATAATGCTAGAGAGAGACAGAGTTAAGTCTCCAGTATAATCTATACTAATATATAAAGTGAGACTTTTGTTTGTTTGTCGGTTGTATGTTTGTAGTCGATAAACTAACAAACAAACAAAAATCTCACTTTATAAATGATGGACAATTGTTCTTCTATGCACTGATTGTGCAGAAATAATTATTAAGAGCAAAAAAAATTGATTTCAATTTACTTACTCGGAAATTTTGTTTTTAAATTCAGGCAACTGACAGCCGACATCATTTTTTTGAAATGTCTCTCCATTTTCATTTCATTTCATTTCATTTCCTATTCATTCTTTTGTTTTATATTTAAGGCTGAACACCTACTTAAGCTTTTACACCAAGACAATGTTTACACGCGAATTCTTGGGTAAGATTTTCTTTACGAAAGAAAATTTTAACATCGATATTAAAAAAAAGCATAGATTTTAGTTTCCAATCTCTGTGCATGTACATTTCGCATTTTGAATATTAGGTTCATACATTTCGGTCTCGGTCAAAATTAGGCCTGTGTCGTTCGGGATCGATTCGTTCATTTTCGGTCTCGGTCAAAACCAAAAGTAGAGTTAAGGACTGTTCACGGACAACTGGAAAATTTCAAAATGGGTTTTCGTATGGAAAATAGAAAGTTCTTGATGAAAAACTCGGAAACTCATTGGTTTTTAAAGGGAAAATTGCATGTAATTGTAGGTGCATTGGTTTTCAAATGGAAAACTGGAAAATTTCAAAATCTGATTTCCAATGGAAAATATAAAGTTCTTGATGACAAAATTCCGAAAACTCATTGGTTTCCAAAGGGAGAATTGCAAGTAATTGTAGGTGCATTGGTTTTCAAATAGAAAACTGGAAAATTTCAGAATGGGTTTTCGAATGGAAAATAGAAAGATCTTTATGAAAACCTGGGAAACCTCATTGGTTTTTAACGGGAAAATTACATGTAATTGCAGGTGAATGGTTTTCAAATGGAAAACTGGAAACTTCCAAAATTGGTTTTCGAATAGAAAATAGAAAGTTCGTGATGAAAATCTCGGAAACCTCATTGCACGAAGATAATAATAATAATTCTAAGGTTGCTCTGAAAGGTGCGAGACGAGGGTCGCAGGGTCGGCTAGTTTATAATAAGACCCCGTGTATCAAAATTGGAAATGTTTCAAAATAGCTGAGGACCATCAATTATATCGCCAATTGCGAAACAAATGTGTAAGTCCCATCAACACAGCTAAAACCAAGTGGTTCTCCAATCATCTGAATCTTTCTCAAAATGGCCGCAAACTTTGGAAGAACAGTTGATATTGACTGTAATGAATTGAACAACTAATTTGTCTCCTCCGTTCCACAACCTGCTTCATCTATGAGTCTACTTCAAAATAATATTTTTTCTTCCAATCTTCTAAATGACTTCAACTTTGCTAATGTGTCTGCGAAGAAGTTGCCATCAACTCAGTGTTGACTAAAAGTGACATGGAAATTTTCCAAAATTATCCCTGTTCCTAAAAATAGAATTGGGAATGATTTTCGTCCCATTTCCATCCTTCCTTTTTTGTAAAAAGTTGATGGAGAGATTGATTCATAGGCAAATTAATCAGCACTTTGACAATAACCATTTTCTATCCCCTAAGCAGTCTGGTTTTCGGTCTCATCACAGTGGTACCACTGCTTTTGTAGATGTGGTTGAGCGGATAAGGAAAGCCATTGACGATGATAAGGTCACATTCTTGATTCTTCTTGACTACTCCAAAGTCATTATTCTCTGGAAGAGAATAACTTAAATTATTCAAAAAGAACCTTTTCGAATATCTATCCACCTTGTAGATTACTTTTTATATGTCAAATCATTAAAATTGAATCTTTTATGTTCTCAAATTATCAATTATGTAATGGCGATATTGGGTATAAATTCTATAATTGTTACTATTTCTGCTATCTGTTTCTTTCTCTTTTCATTCTCATCTTCTATCTAATTCCTCTACAATCTATCTTGCTGCGTCTTAATTTATATTTCTTTTTCTTACTTTTTTCTTTTTTAATATTAACTTTTAATTTTAGACATTTAATTAACTTTTTTTTTTAATATAATTTACTTAATGTTTTAAAATACACATGTCATTTTATTATCATTAAAACAAATAAATAAATAAGACTTTCACTTGATGTTTGCTTTGTAAATGACAAGTGATAGGATTTAAGAAATAGTAGAAATAGGGATAAGCAATAGGAAGTAGGCACATTCATTATATAAGAATACTAGCAGTTGCCAAGTTATTTTAAAATTGCCAATCCTAATATTTAACCAATAACACATTTATTTGGATAGGGGTTTATATTATGTTGATACGACTTTTTGGAAATTTTATTGGTAATAATAATAATATTAAGAATAAATCTAATATTTTTTGCCCTTATTTCACATTTTCCACAGAATCTTCACTCCTATTGGTCACATTTGATGTTAAGTAGCCTAAAGCGTTCCTTGAAATAGTACTGCCTGAAATTACCGCGTTCAAACGAACAAACTCCTCAGCTTCCGTTTTTGCTTTATTTTTCACTGATGTTTCGCTCCTATTGGTCGCAACACAATCCTGTATAGCTTGAAACCTTCTTCATTCAAACAAACAAACTCTTCAGCTTTAAATATTAAAAATAAGTAAAGTAATAAGTAAGTAAAGAAGTATAGATGTTAGAAGACTTACAGGAGCTGCTACTCAAAACCAAGAGAACCAACGTTTAGATACTGGTGATGTCTTCGGGTCCAAGACATGAATTTTTACTGTAAACCTTAAGCCGAATGACTGAAATCCTATACGGAGAATGTTTGGACCTAAAGAAAGAAATGAAATAATCATGAGTTGTGGCAAATCTATCATGAAATAGATGTAACAACAAGCGACTTCGAAGACTCCAGAGGGATGAACACCTGAGCGTAGAAAACATGACCCAAAAGTCTTTTGCTGCAAAATTCACCGGAAGAAACATGACCAGAACAGAAGTATAGGACACATGCTAATTTTTTTCAAACTCTTCCCATTTTATGTTAAATAAAATGATAAGGAAGGAATATCGTAATCAAAACATTTTTCAACCGAAAATTCATCAAACCAACATTTAAAACCTATAAGTGCCCATAACTATTGAGGACTATTAACATTCCATACCATCCATTCATCTAGACATCCTTTTCGCGTTTGAATAAAGTTCGTTTTTATTTTTTTTTCTGCGTAGACTGAAAAAAATTCAATTTGTCTCTAATTTAACACCTTAATCTTCACATTAATATCGCCTGATCTAGTGTTCATTTTCCTTGTATTTTTATTTTACATTTCTCCTTCAGCCTCCCCCGTGGCTAAAAAAAACCCACACAACTCAAGTCATAAAGATAAAGTACCAAAGATTTCAAAAAAAAAAAAAAAAACACCAATTCATATACAGTCTCTCCTCCATCGCAATTTTCTTCCATTCACTAAATAAATTCAAATTGAAAGCAGCCCCTTCTCTTATCGAAACCACCGAAGGTCCTTCACTTGTCTGCCTCCGCATTCCCCCATCAAATATTTACGACGAAATGTTTTATGTATGTCCTTGGAAAATAAATTCTTATCGAACAGGTATGAAACAAATTTTTTGAGGGCTCCCCCCATCCGCCAACAGCCAACCGATATAGTCACGTGAATTTAGAAAGTAAACGATTTGAAAAGAAAAAGAAACTCCTAAGACTATGCAACCATTCTTGTTTATCACCACATTAAAAAACCAAAAAAAAAGTAATTGTTGCCTACTTCAGCGAGAGGAAATTATCACCATCCCATCTGTATGCGCCCTATAAAAATTCAAAACGTTGGTGTCTGTCCATCGCCATACCGATTGCCAACATCGCATCGTCACCAAACTGTCATATCGTCAAGAGCGTGCGTTGTCGAAACACAAGACAAGTACACTGGGTCGTATACGTTACGCACTCTAGAAGTGCTCCCAACGCACACCATACAATTTCTTTTCTTATTTTCTCTTTTTGTAGTGTGTCTTTGCCGTGAGGGTGTTTTTAAGGTTGAACTCTGATGTGACTTTGCCCTCAAGACCATCGCACTCGTAAATAACACTCACAACATTTCACCAGATGAGGGTGTCTATTTTTAGCCATCCCATCTTATTGAAGAAAGAAAGATGAAGCAAAAAGAAACAAAGCTATATCATTATCAATGGTGCTTTTGAGAATGGAAGGTCAGTAGTTACGCCCGCTGTGCCACTTGGTCCATGCGAAGGCAAGGAGACGGCAGACTTCCGTTTTGGCAAAATCGAGCTCTTAAATTGAATTAAACGTTCAACAAGTAGGATTTTGATTCATTCATTGTAGGTAGGTTGGTATAATAATTTTCTCCGAAGAGTTTTCTTTTTTTGTTACTGAGGTCAAGTAGTTCCCTTCGACGGCAAGCGATATAACATGACTCGATGGACATAAATAAGAGTATATACAGTGGGAGACTTGATGTTTTTTCTTTAAAATAAATCGAAAGCAATCTTTTTTTTAGAACGTCGAAGATGTTTTTACTCAAATTAAAATTAAAGGTTTCTTATGTTTTGTTCTTCATGAGAAGTGCAGCAATAGCATAAGACAGGAAGATCGAGTAAAGGCTTTATTAGGAAATTACCAAATAAATATAGTGGCGCCACAGTTCATGAAAAGCCAGTGCCTAAGTGGTTTACTCTCACCTACAATTTAACGCCGATTGTGAACGGCAAAGTTGAGAAGCACTTTTTTATGATAGATGATGCTCTTGGAAGTTTTGACAGTTCTTCGCAAGAGGCAGTGCCCGTGAAAGATGAAATAAAAACTATGAACACGATTAGAACTGGAACCACGACGTTCTGCTTAGCTTAGGAAACTTAGTATTAGTCAAACAAAAGGGGGAGTCTTTTTCTGTCATTTACAGTCAAGTAAATTTACGGAGATTAACATCAACACGACAAATTGTGCCGATGTTGCACGCTTTAATTATGGGTGGTAGACTGGGTTGGTCTTGTAGGTTTACAGCAGCCAAAAAATGTGTAAAATGTGTTTTTTTTTTTTGATAATGAGCAACAAACAAGATGGTGATTCAGACCAATATGGTCGCAAGGTAAAGATTTGTCTGGATTAAAAATACGGTGTCCATGGATCACGCTATTAGCTTAAAAACATTGAGGTAAACATTCTAGTAAAATTTCAAGTCGAGAGGCGATATGGCATATTTTCCACGAATATCGCGTCATTCAAAGCGACTTGCCACGGTCTTTGCACCAAATACGGGGTGACAAGTCCATGTTTTTGGAATGGGCAGTTTAAAAGTTTCTCTTGAACAAATTTCGAAAAAAATCAATAAAATTACAAACTGAATTAGCCTCTTTTAAACATCTTGTAATTGGTTCATTACAGCCATAGTTAGTACGATGAAACCTTTCAATTCAAAGAAGAGAAAAGAGATGAAGTTTCTTGCAGGGAGACGAAAACGCATTTCATTCAAAAGAAATGAGCAATTAATCCTAGAAGAAAGTATATCACGAACAAATATTATCGAAAAATATTTTCTACGAACAACGAGAGATTGAATTCCTATTAAGAAACACCTTATATTATAAATAAGGTCCCTAACAAAGTAGTAGTAAGGAAATCGATCTTATTTTGTATCAGGGTACATCAAATTTAGCCTTCAATCAGACTTTACTCTGAAACAATCTTTTTATAATAGTCCGGGAGGCGACCGTAAGAATACTTACCTCATCAGCAGAGGAGAAAATTTAGTCACCAACTAATGGAAAATGACATGAAGTTTTCAAAACCGGTGGTTGGACAGACTTTTCCTGGGCCTTTTGGCGTTTTCTTGGTGTTAGGGAAATGTTTATCAAGAATTTATTAAATGCGTCGATCTTCGATTTTGCAAAATACTCGAAGCAAAATAAGATAGTCGGGAACCCAGAACCCACTCAAGGAAATCTTTCTACTTTACGCAAACCTAATATTTTAGAATCCCGACTTGGTTGCGACGACCACTACCAGCGTACACAACGCAGATCACAGTCAACCAACAAAAACAATATTGTGGTCGATATAAACCACACCGTCCTTTTTCTGCAAAAACCATTATATGAGTGTGAAATTTCCTCATCGTAACGTATTAACATTGGTTTTGTTCCTTATTATCAAAGGCTGGAGTATCCTCAGGGGATCCAGGGTCTGTTAAGGCCGGAACAGTAAGCCTTAGTTCGGTCCAATAGAAAGAAAGATAAATGTTTTTAATTCAAAAATTCTATTTATCTAACAAAGTATTATTTTAAGTTTTCTTAAAAATATGTATATGGCTTCATAATAGTTTCATATTCGGTATCAGACTAAGTTGAGTGGAGTTCTTCCACGTATATTACGCTAGAAGCTCCATTTTATAAGCCGGACTCGGGAACAATCTTGGAATTTGGTGCTATTTTGTACCGAAGAATTGATTTTGTACCTCTCTAAGTTTAAGAGAAACAGCTGAACGTAGTGTCCGTAGCTTAGTGGTTAGGTGCGTTGGCTGCTAAGCAGAACGTCGTGGGTTCGAATCCTACTCGGGCCCAAAGTTTTAATTTCATCTTTCACGGACACTGCCTCTTGCGAAGAACTGACAAAACTTCCAAGAGTATCATCTGTCATGAAAAAGTGCTTCTCAACTTTGCCGTTCGGAATCGGCGTTAAATTGTAGGTCCCCTCATTTTTCATACGCACCTAGAGAATTGTTGATGAGAGTAAGACACTAAGGCCTTGGCTCTTCAAGAGCTGTCGCGCCACTCTATTTATTTTTTTTATTTCACATGAAGACTTAAAGCTAACAATATTCAAATATACGAGCAAAATCTAAATTAGCAATAGCTTAAAGCTACATATAAAATTGTTAGGATCATCCTCTTGTCCAAGGATAAGAGTTGGATGCACCTTCAAGTTACAAAATTAATCTTAAAAACAATTGATGGGAATCATTTATTTTATGTAAGAAAATTAATAAAATTAAAACAGAGCAAAATTCAAGCAAAGAAATTGAAGTTATTTTTTAAATTCTCAAATAATTACATGTAATAATCTGTCTATTTCACTGTAGTTCAAAGAAAATAGTAAAAGCTTAATATTTCTTAAGAAAGTAAGTTCGACTCTCTCGCAAATTATATTTTCTGGCAAGTTATTAAATAGGCGAGGGGCAGTTACTAAATAAAAGTGAGAAAAGTGTGCTTTCTTAATGTTAGGTACCGTGACTAGATTCATGCTGTTGGCATGTAAACTATAAGATCCATACATTCTAGAAGCGGAATAACCAGAATTTTTGAAGAATATTTTCAATACTTTATAGAAATATGAGTTCTTTAGTGGAAGAATATTAAGATTCCTTAATAAACCAAAACTTGAAGTTCTGCGATTAACCCTAGCTATGATTCTTATATCTAATAGCATGTTTCTGCTTAATCAGCAATGGTTCAAGTTTGTTATAATTCATTCCACTCCAACAAGAAAGTCCATATTGTAGCTTAGATTTAAATAGACCATTGTATACTAATTTAAGGATAGGCAAACTACAATACAGACTGAGATGGTAGATTTGCCTTACAACTTTGTTAAGATTAACTTTTAAGTTAGAAGTATGGTTTTTCCAGGACATCCGAAAGTCTATAAGCATGCCCAGTTATTTGAAACTTCCAACGCGCGCGATTTGAAAACAACCCCCAGAGCAAAGCAGGTTTTCATTAAAGGAAGTAGTGGAATTATGCTGGCAATCATTATTAAGCCGATATCGAAGACATGAAGGTGAATGATAACTTAGTTTAATATCTTCGCAGATATTTCCTCTTAAGTTAAAAATCATAAATTTTGTCTTGTCATTTATTTGGAGACGATGAGTAAAAAACCATTTTCGCAGTAAGTCTAAATCATAATTTACATCAGTAAACAGTTGAAAATAGTTTTTTGAAGAATATGACAGAGCAGTATCATCAGCAAAAGCTGTGATACGGCCTTTAAAAGGTTGAACAAAAAGCGAATTGACAAAGATCAAAAATAAGATCGGCCCCAAGACGGATCCTTGCGGGACACCCATATTTACAAACCTCTCTGAGCTGATATTATCTTGAATTTTGACGCTTTGTTTTCTTTTCATTAAATAAGATTCCAGCCAATCATAAATGTTACCCCGGAAGCCGCATCAATATAATTTATCGAGCAACAAAACGTGATCTACCGTATCAAATGCCTTAGTGATGTCAATGAACAGAGATGAAGGTACCTCAGAACTGTTCAAACTGCTATACCTGACGTAATATTACGCTACAATCTCCTATTATATATCTAGACAAAGAAAACACCTATGTTGCTGAGAAATAGGCCAGCTACTTTTCTCGGAATCGAAACTCTTCACGGTGGGTGGTACACCTAACAAATACGAGATAGAGTGTATCTCGTAGCAAAGAGCACATAGGAACACGAGACCAGTCGCGTGTTTTGTTGCAATTTTGTTGCTGAGAAAGAGACCAACGACGTTTGTCGGAATCATAACCCTTCATGGGGGTGTACCACCCCTAGCCTGCGTAGCAGGCCACCATCTTTGTTTATCGTAACGTTTTGTCAGCGTTATTTTATTTATTAAAGCTATATTCACACTTAGTAACATAGGCTATATATAGCTAGAGCTACTAGCAACGCGGCTTATCTCGTGTTCCTAGCTGCTCTGGTTACGAGATACACTCTATCCCGTTTTATAGGGCTAGGGGTGGTATATCCCCGTAACGGGTTATGATTCCGACAAATGTAGTTAGTCTATTTATCAGCAACAAAATAGCAACAAAATATGGAGTTGGATTCATGTCGATAGGTGCTTTCTTTGTGTCGATATATATAAGGGGAGATTGTAACGTAATATTAAGTCAGGTCCTCAGCCGTTTCTCGTCAACTAAGAGAGGTACAAAATCAATTCTTTCGGTACAAAATAGCAACAAATTCCCAGATGGTTCCCGAGTCCGGCTTATAAAATAGAGATTCTAGCGTAATATACGTAGTTCTTCCTGGTGATGACTTTCTTCCTTCACTCTTCCACCTGATTTTGTCGTCGATGGGTCATTCCCTTATGCGCATTTCTTTCAAAAGCTGGGTGTGAATTATATTTGGTTGAGTTATAAGATTTCATACAAAAGTCTTTCTGGTTCGATATACATTAAAATTGGTATAATTCATGCCATTTTAGAATTTGTTGTGCATGCAGCTAATGCATCATTTTTTGATTCAAAATATCTTATTGTTAGCTCCGCTAACCATTTTCTTACAATGAAATTGTTAGTTTGGATCCATATCAAATATTATAACTGAATGACAGGGCAAAAGCCACTCAGGCCGAAGTAGTAAACTAAGAAATAAAAATAATTGCAATTCAACAAGTTTTGTTAAGTCTTTTTGCCTCCAATAGCACCACTGACTGTCTTACTTTTTTCGAATAACTTCCATCAAAAAATATCTTTTGACACTACAAAGAAATTCACTAATTTGTATTGTCTTTCTCAGTGCTCGGACAAGTCACAAGAGATAAAGACATGGTTATAGAAACAAGGAAAAACAAAGCAACAAACAACTACCAAGGCGATTGAAGTGAAAAAGCCACTGACAATCTTTGTGTTTAATTTTTTGTGTTCTTGACTCTTGAGCTTTTGTTTGCCTTGATGAAAATTTCTGACTGTCAAAAATTTCTAAAGAAACAAATGACCTGTCGTTGCAGATAATGATAAAACAATGTATATCGCTTGCCTCGTGGACGGGTTTATTTTCAGAAATTCTATAATATTATTTCGATAGAATTTATTTATCTATCTATTTATTTTTGTGTGTGGAACGTCTCAATTTTAGTTGGAAATATTTTTTTGTTGAAGAAATATGCGAAATAAAATACTGACATATGTTTGTATGTACAGAATAATATTTAAAGTGTGGGAAAATTTATTTCAATTTCTTTTGGCAACCTCCTCCTTGGCGTCTTTCGTGATGCCACGTCTTCAGCGGCCGCGTCTTTAAAACCTTATTTATTTGTGCGCCTCTTATGTGGCTTGTCATACAGCTTGGAATCATCAATTTAAACTTGTTTACTTGCTGACAAAGTTCCAACTTGGTTACTGTCGGTATTTTCGAAAGTAACTTATTTACTGAAATTGCTGTTTTTGGCTCAAACTTTCCTAAAAATGTTAAATTTGATCAAAGGTTAATGGAAAAGTTGCGTATTTTTGATTAATTGGACAGGCATTCATGACGCAAGTGGATGTCTCTTAAAAAAGGCTATGAAAAAAAAAAATTAAATCACGTCTGGATCGGATGTTTAACAGTTTTGTAGTAAAAGTCATACAACTTTACAAAGAAACAGGACAACCGAATTATTCCCAGCTTCTTGACGTTACTTGCAGAAATTGTGCGCTGAACCCCATGAACATAATTATTTTTTAATGGTCAACGAAAAAAAACGAAAACCACTCGCCTCAGTCAAGGTTGTCTACATTTTACCCAAACCAAAATTACCAACAAAAAAAAAAACCCTTAAGTATAGCAATTACACAGCAAATCAGCAAGCTTGTTGAAAAACTTAACCGGAAGAACAAAAAGCCTTGCCTCATTGTTCCATACGATTTATTTACTTCGAAAGTTTCTGAATGACTTTCTCTTACACAAGAATAAACACCAAAAGAGTGCAGTTTTCGTTTTTAAGGATCTTGTTTGTTTTCACCACAATACAAAAATAACCCAGAACCATTTTACATTTTTACAGCTTTATTGTTGGCAAAAGGTCAATGGGAACAGAGGAGATGAAGACATTGGATTTTATTGCTTAAAATTTGAGAATACTAATGTCAAAAGTTTGGGAAGCGAGTTGTTCTTGTTTTTGAGTTTGCAAGACCAAGAGAAGAGGAATAAAATTCTTGTCTTTAAAAATTTAAAAATAAACACACAAATACAAGCCAATTAATCATTATAAACATTAACTTCACGAAATGCATTTTTCAATTTATTTGACACAATAAAGGTCGAAGTGAATGTTTGGTCTTGACTTTTGTGCTATACAAAAGAAAGCTTCGGTTTATGGTCAATGGCTGTACGGTCCTTGACTTTATGGGTTGAAAATAAATTTCAGATTTGTTCACCCCTGTCTGATTTATTTCTCAACTATTCTTCGTTGTTAACTGGCTGTTTGGTAATGAAGGCATTACCGAGGACGTTTTCGTTAACTTGTGCAGTCAACTTAATTACATTGCCATAAATATAAAACCTTAAAGTAGTAGTTCTTGTGGTGAATAGGTTGAGAACTTTGACAGCTCAACAGCTACAACATAAAATTTTTGTCATTTAATAAAATTAATTTATGTAAAATTGTTCCTTGTTTTGACTTTTTACACAAAATGAATAAATATCCAAACAACAGAAACGCAATAATGGACAAAAAGAATCCACCTAATACCCAATTAGCCAATTAGCCAGGTAACTTAATAACCAAAAACAAAAAAAAACTTAAAAAAAAACATGTAATTAAAATTCATAAATAAAAATTTAAATTTAAATATTGCAACAAAGCGTCACACTTAACACCTCCTACCCGACCAACCAACCATCAAAAATAAAAATATAATGGAAAATAGAACTACGTGCCGGATTATAATAAAAAGGAAGCAACTGTACCGCCCGGACTATATGACAACACGTAACCGTACCACACGGACTATAATTAACATCGACGTCCATCAATGAAAGTACACCATAAAGTACTATGAATTTTAAGAATCGGAGTTCATTTGTAATTTTATGATTCACAACCAGTTTTTATCAAATAGCTATAACGTAGAATTAAGGATTTAGGTAATTCAAGAAGACTAATGCCCAGTTTCATAAATAAACACTAAAAGCACTTCTAGCAAAAATCTTTTTAAATTTTATCAGACCCTTAAGACTTTTGAGTTTCACCAACTCAAAATGGGAAATTTCAGGGAATTGTTTGTCAAAATTGACTTCCTTATGAAAATTGTGTGAGAAAAAATGAGAAAGCGTTATTTTCAGTTTTCAAAATATTCAATGACACTTTTAAAATTTAATGATCCAAAAATGGGCATTTAGTTTTGAAGGGTGTTTAAAAGTTTGTTTATTAAGAAAAACGCTTGGTGAAACCAAAAAATCTCATTTTACGTTTTAAAAGCCTTCTTAATTTTTAAAAGTCGTCTATGAAATTGGGCATAACTATTATAGTTGTTCTCCCACCGCTAATAATTGAATAGCAAAGGGTTTTGGTGTATAGGGCAATTCATATTGTTCCTAATTTTTTGAGCTAAATATTGTTTTTGGATATTATTTTGATCCGAGATTTCCCCTCACTTAAAGGCCGTGGATATACTGTATTTATAAGACTAATTTTAAGAGTATACGTAAGAAGATTGTACATATCGATTTAATTTAAATTGTAAATACAAAAATCTTATATTAAGAAGATATAAAAATTAATAGGAATGAATTCGGTATTTTCATTTCTGAGTTTTACTGTGTGCTTTCCTCAGACAAACATCAGACCCAGCCTGAGTAAATTACGCATCACAATATGAACCTCGAAAATACATTATACATTTTATATTTTCTTTTAAATTAATTTTGTATGTATATATCTTTTTTAAATGTTTTAAGATTAATTTAGGTATGCAGTATTCAAAAATATGTAAAAGCACATGTGATAATACAATTTCGGTTTTTAATATTGATCCATTTTCGAGATAGAGAATTTTGAGAAAAGTTTTAAATTTTTTTTTAAAAATATGAACAAATTTATTTAATTATATTTAATACAAAATATTATTTCGACAATATAAACGTTCTTCTAAAATAAGAACGCTGATAGGAATTTTATTTTTCGAGAGAATCTTATAACAAAAAAAAAAAAAAAACGGTTCTATAAGAATTACCGTTTAATAGCAATATGCAAATATTTTTTTGTACGTAATATACTTCAGGTTAAAAAAAAAAAAATCGAGAAACTGTAAGAAAAATCGTATGAGATGTTTTTGAGAAAAATGCAACTTTTGGTTTTTGACTAAAAAATTGTATGCCGGCTACCCTATATTTTTATCTTTAAAAAAAAAATCAAAAAAAACTAACCCAACTAACCCACGCGAATTTGCTCAAACCTCTATTTTTCAAGTTTGAGGTCAATCGGACCAGTGGTTAAGTCTGTCGGTGCGTTTACAGACAGACAGACGGACGTAATCGCCGGACCCACTTTTTTCGACTTCTCTATCATCGTCATATTTGTCATATTTGATCAAAATCTCAACTTATTTTGACGAATTCAATACTTGCCATTATAGCTATGTGTTGCAAATAAAAATCATATGGGGAAATGAAATGTTGAGCTAAAATCCAGACTTCTTAGTACCAATCCAGTACCTGCTAGCAGATTCTTATCTCTAGCATTGCTAGAAAAGGGAGAGCTAGGCCCAGGCTCTCTATTCGAAAAGCGTGCCTTCAGACTCGATGAACCCCTCTTTGACCTTGTGGTCTGTTCAATAAAAATCATATTCGACGGAGTCAAGTCTGATTCCCACAACATAAAAACTGGTGTACCACAAGGCTCCGTATTATCTCCGACAATCTTTCTTTTCTCCAGTAACGTAGTCAAGTATACAAAACAGAGCGTTTAAGATAGTTGATTTTACCATATCGTTCGGACAACGCAACGGCAGCGCCTTAAAACAGACACATTGTATCTGCATCACCCTATTTTACCGCGTTTTCAACTTTTTATGTCCTAATAATGTCGTCCCTTTAGATATTCAACCGAAATACCAAGCTCGATCTTCCAGTTCTTTGCAATATTGAGGAATTCTTGAACAATATACATCGCCACCTCCTTTCAAATCTTATCCTTCCTTCCATATTTTTGCACTGAGTTACGGCCTGATTTGGGAAATGCATTCAGTTTAAATATGTTATGCACTTGCCACATATAGAATATATGGCAAGTTTTGGAGTTTGATTAAATATGAAATTACGAAGACAAAGAAGTCGATAAAAGTGAGTCCGGCGATTCCGTCTGTCTTTCTGTTTGTCTGTAAACGCACATAAAGCCTTAAGCACTTTAAACTTGAACATAAGCGAATTCGCAATTCATTTTTCTGATTTTTTTAAAGATCAAAAACCAAAAGTTTCAATTTACTTAAAAACGGCTCTTAAGATCTTTTCAAAAGTTCCTCGATTTTTTTTTTCAAAACTCTGTATACAGAATCAGTGGAAAAAGTGGGAAAATCGTCAAAAAATGTTAATTTTTCTGCGTTTTAACGTGCATATCTCAGGAATCGCTTAATCAAATTGAACAATTCTTTAAATGTAGAATAGTCCAGCTATCGTAGAAGGCTTGCAGCTGCGACTAATAGGAGCGAAGCCTCAGTGAAAAAATATTCAATTTTGAAGACTTCCGTTGTCTGCTTGAACGTGTTAATCTCAGGAACTACTTAATCAAATCAAACAATTCTCTTTATGTTCAATAGTCCATTTATCGAGGAAGGGTTTAAGGTTTACAACATTACGCTAATAAGTTACGAATAATAAGAGCAAAGCATCAGTAGATGATAGTAGAAAGTGAAGCTAAAACGGGGAAAATTATACTTATGTGAATGCTTCGAGTTAAGAACAATTTCGATTTAGAGAGAGTCTACTAACTTTGCAACAAAATTCTCATGCGGGAATGGTGCACAAGTCGAAGACGTACCTCTGGCCAATGGATGACGTAGAGGCACCTGAAGTCGCTGGCAACTGCTAGTTATTTTATGTTGCTCCAAAACGGTACCTCTTGTAGAATGGTTTTTTTTTTGTTATAAGATTTTCTCGAAAAAGTAAAGTCCTATCAGCGTACTTAGTTTTTTGAAAGTACGTATATATTTTCCAAATAATATTTTGTGTTTTAACATATTTCAAAAATTTGTTTTTATTTAAAAAAAAAAAATATTTTAAAACTTTTTTTCCAAATTCTGTATTTTGTAAACGAATCAATATCAAAAACCGAAATTTACTAATGAAATGAAAATTTACATAATCTTGAATACTGCATGCCCATGTTTGTCTTAAGACATTTTCGAAAAATTGTAGCATATGTATATTAAAAATTTATTTAAAAAAAAAAACGCTCCAAGGATTTTTTTCTTTTTTAATTTAAAATTTAACAATACTTTTGTGAAATCTTATGACATCAATTTTTTTCATATTGAATGTATTTTAGAGGTACATATCTTATATATACAGGGTTGTTCACGAGCGTTGTGCCAAAAAGCTAGAGCGTGTAGGTTGAGTTGAGACAAGAAAAAAATCGTATGGGAGGGGGGGTCTATTCCCCCCGTTTAACCGGGAGAGGCAATTTTCTGAAAAATTGATTTATTTTATAAAAAAAAAATATTAAAAATCAACGTCTTCGCTTACAACACCGCGTTGTACCTTTTTGAAAACCCAGAAACATCTTTTTTCATTTTGTTTTTAAATTAAATTGTTTTAACGAATAGTTTAAAAAATATTAACTCTCAAACTCAAAACTTTCAAAAAAAAAAAAAAATCGTTTTTGAACCAAGTTTTTTCAAAATTTTATGTAATTTTATGTAAAACTGACCTGAAATTTTTCTTATTATGCCTGGGGGCCGCGGCCACCTGTCGGTGAAGGGTTCTACCTGCTAGGAGCTTAAGATGATAAAACCGCAATTTTTCTTCAAATAAGTCAATTTTTCAGCAAATTGCCCCTCCCGGCTAAACGGGGTTAATAGACCCCCCCTCCCATACGATTTTTTTCTTGTCTCAACTCAACCTACACGCTCTAGCTTTTTGGCACAACGCTCGTGAATCACCCTGTATAATTCTCCTGTGCGTTTGTTTGTGTGAGGAGTTCCCAAAGTACTGGACAGATTTTTCTGAAATTTGGTGGGTGTGATAAAGTCCATCCGAGACAGGTTTTGTTTTATAATTGGACCCGGTAGATGTTCTAAGGTTTCAGACAAATTTCATGTCTGGTGCCCGAAATGGCTCATATTCTATTAAACGGGATTGCGTGTAGAGGGTAGTGGGGTAGCGGGTAGTAAGAAGCGATTATCGGTTATGCGGGTAGCGTGTGTAGGTATTGGGTAGTGAGTAGCGGGGAAGCGGGTAGTGGGGTAGCGGGTAAAATGGTAACTGGGTATAACGGGATAGCGGGAAGACGGTAGTAGAGAAGCGGGGAGAGAGTAATGGGTGGTATTGAAGCGGGCTACAAAAGTCTAGATCTTTTTTATATTGATTGAGATAGTACGAAGTCTATCGGGTCAGCTAGTTTCAATTTAATTTTTTATTAATGAATCTCAACGAAATGTTTTTAATTTTTAATGTTTTTTTATGAGTTAGAATTTGGAATACAGGAGCCAACTCGTACGACCCAGTCGTACACATATTATATTGAACTTTTGTTGTTTTTTGCTAATTATTGTTTATAGTTTTAACTTTCATGCTAAAAGATGAAGTACTTATGTATTTTAATTATTTATTTGCTAAGGTAGAACAAATCATTTTAATTTGCATACAAATTTTTGGGAAATTCAAAAATAAAAGTGGGAATGTACAACTACCTATTCCAACTAGTTGTCAAATCGGTTTGGCCGGGTTCAAACTCGCCACGAACACCGAAATTTCCTCAAATTCACAATCAAAACAAATATTTACATTTCCCACTGACATTAACCAATGACCACGAATGCATTTCAATATCCATTGCAAATGCGTAATGAAATAAATTTCAATCCTCTGTGTTTACTTTTAAAATAAAACCAAAACAAAAAAGCCGATCCAGTTGATATACAAAGGATTGTAATGGACTCGATGAAAATGTTTTCTTTACAAGTCAATACGCCCTTGTCCTAGGGCAACACTCTTCCTCTCTTTGGCAGTGGATGTCCCACGTAAATTTGTTGTTAAAAATAACAATTCCAGGAAAAAAAACACTTAGGTTTTGTCGGTGTGCCGGTGTTTTCCCGAAAAAAAAAATAATAATTTATAAACAGTTTAAACAAATATAGCAATAAATTTGGACATTGTGGAACAAAAAATAAATTTCGCAGTTTGTTCTGGCTACACAATGAACGCCAAACAAAATTACGATATTTAAGGAAATAATAAAAAATCACTCTTGGTGTTTTTAAATTTAACAATTTTTGTGGCTGTGTTGTTTTTTTGCAATTTTGTATTTTTTTTCTTTTTATTTTAATTTTAGACCAGACCACATCCCGAGTGTTGGGAAAACTACAATGACGACTTTGAGCATGAACAACAAATATTTAAAAACAAAAAAAGAATAAATGTATTTTCAAAGATCAAAAAAATGTATGAGAACGAAATGAAGAGGAACTTCATATGGGTGGAAAATTTGTGAGTAATTTTCCTCATTTTCCTCGGGGTTGAAAACACTATTTCAGGCAGAGATCGTGCCGTTTGAATGTTTATGAGAGAATTTTATTTTCTATTATTTGAAGATGGGAACAGTTTTGTGTGCAAGAAAAACAACACACTGATTTGTTTATGTTTTTGAAAACAAAGAAAAAATTGTAACGTAGATTGTTGAATGGAAAACAATTCCAAGGTTAAAGAAGCAATTTAAATAAAAAAAACCAATGGACAGGACACAGGAAGTTCCATATAAATTATAGGCGTAGGTTTGAAGAAATTTTCAGTTGTTGGTCTTTGGATCATCATCATGTCCTGTAAGTTGTACCCCTGATCGTTGTATAGAGTGCCAATAAATCTTTTGCATCCTTCACGGTCTGCTGCATGATATTTGAGCTATGTGTATGTTTTATTCTTAGCGTCTGCTTCTACTTAGACTTTTATGTCTATGATTGCCGTAGCTTTACAAATCGTCCTGTACTCTGAAGTTCGACTCGAAGGACTAATAAGCGATGGTATCCATCGCAATTTTCGCTTCTTAATATCAATATTCAATCGCTTCGGCTCGTCTAGCGCTACAATTCCTGATTTGATTTGATTCTAAATATAAATGATTGATTCTTATGGTAATTAAACTTTTCGAAATCGACCTATTCGACTGGCGTCTCATGCAGAATAATAAGTTGATGTATGAAACCGGCTGTATGCATAGATTTCGTCTTTTTGCAGTTTATCTCTTGACCGATCGATGTTCCTTTCACTTTTAATGATTGTCGCACCTCATTGAGTCCACTGATGTAACTTGCCAGGAAATATTGATCGGCATAGTCTAAATCATCTCCACTGAATACCCTGTCTCCTGTCTTTCGTCTCTACCTACGGTGGCCGTCAGTACATCATGTATCACCAATAAAACGGGGATTGTCGTTAAAAATCCTCTTTTCTCACTCCCTGCTGCACTTTGAAAGAGTCAAAAGAGTGCAAAACAAAACAGGTAAAGTGGTGATTGAAATTGGACAGACCAGAATGATATGTGTCAATATGGTTGACATACGATTGACCACTGTGAAAGCCTCTTGAGAGAAGACTCAATTCTTACCTTTATCCGCCCGAGAATGATAATTAATTTTTGAAAAAAAGACAAAACACTTATATACCATGCCAGGTATTGAAGTTCTTGATGTTGCCTTTCTTGGCAACTCCCTCTGATAGGTTTCTCTTAACTAAACTAATTTTATCAACGAAAGTAGATTACTAGCCGTTGTGGAGGGATTTGCTTTGTTGGCTTCATTAAGTCCATCTGCTTTGTTGTTGTGAGGTTTCTGTGCCAATTTCTCAATAGGATCTATGCTTTTCGTTTACTTCGGAAGCCATTTGAACACTCTGCTTCAAAGAATCTGTCATTCAGCAGGGCACAAAAATGTTCCTACTTTTTGAAAGCTTTCCAAGGTATGTTACCGGAGCATTAGTTCAAGGGTGGGATTGATAATCAAGTTTACTGCTCATACTTTAAGTATTAAGATTTACATCCGAAGCGCAGGATTAGGAATTTTAAAAGAAAGCTGATGCTAGTGTTCCCAATGAAATAGATTCAGGCACTAGATCTGTAAGCGAAAATTAAAAGAGTCTCAGGGACAAACGGAGCCCTGGGGTACGCCGGCGTTTATGTTGTGGTGTTGCTGTTCTTTAAAAAGCTTTTATCCTTCGAGATATTTCATAAGCTTATAATTTGTCATTGTTTCCAAGATCTTGGTTAGTAATAAGCGCGGGGGGGGGGTATTCTTTTTTGTCGGTATGTCACAGTTTTAGTATTTATTCTCCTCCAAAACGTTCAGTAGGTATAAGAATAGGCTTACAGCTAATTTTTACACCCGTAAGGGTGCTTCACCCCAAACATTTTTTTTTATTTTTTGGGCAAATATTTTTTTTTGTGATTATTTTATGTTGTTGAATTGAAAAATACATTAAGTGCAATATTTTTACCCTACGACTCCTATGTAGAAAATTTTAAGGGAATGTTCGGGTAGTGGTGAAAATGGGTTTAAGGAATTTTTACAAAATCGACGAAGCTGTTCTTGAGATATGGCCAAGGTAGCGGGTAGTGGTTTGGCGGCTAGCGTGGTAGCGCGGAAGCAGCATAGTGGGGGCAGTGTAGCCTGTAGCGTGTACCGGATTGCGGGTAATGGGTAGCGGGTAGAGTGGTAACGGTGTAGCGGGTAACGGGATAGCGGGTAATGGAGTAGCGGGTAGCACGTAGGAATCGTGGATAGCTGGGTAGTGGTGAAAGAGTAGTGGGGTAGGGGTAGGGGGTAGTGATGTGCCGAACCGTAAATTTTGTAAACCGAGTTAACTCGAGTTGGTTTTTTTGCAAACCGAGTTGCAACTCGGTTTGCCCAACTCGAGTTGAACGAATCCAACTCGGTTTGCCAACTCGGTTTGCCAACTCGGTTTGCAACTCGGTTTGCCAACTCGGTTTGCCAACTCGGTTTGCCAACTCGGTTTGCAACTCGGTTTGCGAACTCGGTTTGAGAATTCGGTTCGCCAACTCGGTTTGCAACTCGGTTTTCCAACTCGGTTTGAAAATTCGGTTCGCCAAGTCGGTTTGCCAACTCGGTTTGAAACTTAAAAAAAAAAAAACGAAAATAACAGGTTTTTAATCCGTCAAAATCTCTGCCATCCGCTGATAAAAGTTGAATGTCAATGGCTCAATAGAAAGACAAGGTACGAATCTAGGTCGCTAGAGGAATATTTCGTTCAAAATGTTACCGGATTGCCCCGAAAATCGCTCTAGAAAACATAAAAAAAAAACGAAATTCTAAGTTTTTAATCCGTCAAAATCTCTGCCATCCGTTGATGAAAGTTGAATGTCAATGGCTCAATAGAGAGATAAGGTACGAATCTAGGTCGCTAGAGGGATATTTCGTTCTAAATGTTTACGGATTGTCCCGAAAATCGCTCTAGAAAGCATTAAAAAAAAACCGAAATTACCAGGTTTTTAATCCGTCAAAATCTCTGCCATCCGAGTTGGCGAATCGGGTTGCTGAACCTAATTGGCAAACCGATTTGGCGAACCGAATTTTCAATCCGAGTTGGCGAACCGAATTTCAAACCGAGTTGGCAAACTGAGTTGCAAACCGAGTTGCAAACCGAGTTGCAAACCGAGTTGCAAACCGAGTTGCAAACCGAGTTGCAAACCGAGTTGCAAACCGAGTTGCAAACCGAGTTGCAAACCGAGTTGCAAACCGAGTTGCAAACCGAGTTGGCAAACCGAGTTGGCAAACCGAGTTGGCAAACCGAGTTGGCGAACCGAGTTGGCAAACCGAGTTGGACCGTTCAACTCGAGTTGGCAAACCGAGTTAGCTAACTCGAGTTGAAAAAAAAACAAACCGAGTTAACTCGAGTTAGGGCTAACTCGAGTTGACTCGAGTTAGCAAACCGAGTTGACCCATCACTAGTAGGGGGTAATGCGGTAGCGAGTAGGGGTTCAAACGTGTAGGTCTTTTACCTGAGGCAGTACGAAGTCTGCCTCATGAGCCCATCGTTGTCACTATCGAAAAACATTACCGCTGGCTGATGGCAGAGGTTGACTGTTCAACTGGTTGACATGAGTCAATTATGAGAAAAAATCTTACTGAAAAAAAACGTAAAATTTCAATTCTAGCCCTTATGAACTTTTTCACAAATAACCTTTATAAAGAATAGTCCTTAAATTAAAAACAATAAAGTTTATTAAGAAAAATATAATTGCTCTTGATACGATCGGTCTGCGCTACCTTTTTTCGGTCTGACTGATCCTTCTTAGACATAAAATGGGACGATAAGGTGCGGCGGTGACGGATCGGTAGGTACAATGATCTGGTGGCACGGATCAGCAACCTCAAAGTCCCTAGTGGCAAAACCTATTACAGCTGACTGGTGGCAGAAGTTCCGATACTGAAATAGTCGAACAATCTCTGTCTAACTGACCAATATTACTTAATTACTATTGTATCATTCGGTAGTAGTGGAAAAAGCAAGTTTAATACGATAGTTATAGACTGCTTATAATATTTTTCAAAAGGAGTGACTGTGAAATGTTTAAATAAACTTCGATTGTGTAGGGGAAAATATTAATTTTTATTGAAAAAGCGTGTGCGTTCGTTGCAACTTTAAAAATTGGAGACTCTGGTCACCATAGTGATGCATCAGCTGAGCCTAAATCTAGATAATTCCGGCGTGGAGTCGTAAAGAAGAAAAATGTGTCGTCATAATATTAAACCAAAGCTTATTTTGGGACGTTTTTCATAGTTTCAGGAAAAAAAAAAACATAATTTGCTCCATTGACCTCTTTACTTGGAAAATATTTTGTCAGTCACACTGTACATTCGTATCCACTCATTGAAAATCCTAAAACCTAAAAAAAAGAAACTAAGACAAAAGAAAATTCAATAAATGAACAAAAAGAAAATCTGAAATCTCCCATCGAAAAAGTTCAGATTGTTTTAGTTTTTGAGATCACATCTCATAGAGAATCATCCACCACACAACTTGTTCAAACAAACAAAAACACTATTAATAAACCAACACCAACAAAACAAAATTATCAAAATTCAATATACGCGCATGGAAATTTGTCTGCATTTGCTCAGAATAGAGCCACAATTTTCGAAGAAACAAATTTTTGAAAGAAAAACACAGATTTAGGCGCATTTATTTTCCGTTTCGGAACAATGTTTTGAGTGTGTATTCGACAGAAAATATACACAGATATTCTCAGAGTGATCTTGCCATCTGATCAACTGACGAAGATCCTCTCCATCATCGTTATAATCATCCAAGTCGTTGTAGTCGTCATTTTTGCAGCAAAATTACGTGCAATTAGATCGGCGAGTCGCGCGACCAAAATATTGTGCTCATATTTTTTATTAAAAAAAAAAAAATTGATTATTAATTTTTTC
Organism: Sphaerophoria rueppellii; assembly: GCA_920937365.1. Classification (NCBI taxonomy): domain Eukaryota; kingdom Metazoa; phylum Arthropoda; class Insecta; order Diptera; family Syrphidae; genus Sphaerophoria; species Sphaerophoria rueppellii. Next base: position 69,914,352 of record CAKKXW010000003.1, on the reverse strand, counting down.
GAAAAACCCAAAACAAAATTTGTTCAGTGAATGCTAATTTGGATTTCCACAACAACGTGTGTTGAGAATTTTCAGAAATTCAGCATTTTCGAAGCGTAAAAGAAATTTGAAAAAAAAAATTCAATTTGTTGTGTGCGTTTTTGAGAGACTATTAATTCGTTTTTTTTGGTGGTCTCCCAGTTTTTTTGTTATTAATAATTTTTCAATCAAATTTATTTAATTTTTATCTCCTCCATTTAACTGCCAAAGTGTGTCAGAAAAATACGTTTTTTGGAGAAAGCTTTTTTTACATTCGAAAAAAAATTCATTCAAAATTGTGATTCAAACGAATCGAGTGAGCGAAGAAATACACAAGAAAAAAAGAGGAAAAAATAGAAAATAACCTCTAAAAATTGTTTGCATAACCTAAAAAAAAGTGAAAATAAGAAAAAAATCCAATCAAGTGTCAGTTTTTACTCTGAAGTTTAACTCTGTGTGTTTGCGATTGAGAAGTCGTTTTCGAAAACTCCGTCATTATGGCCGATACTGATGTTTTTGGAGAAACTTCTGCTGCCGCCACCGATTCAGAGGCACCAGTTGAGAAAATGTCAACCGAAGATCTAACCGAGGGTGCTCCTCCCACTACCGAGGATATCGTTATCGATGAGGAGGAGGCCCCGAAGAAGGTCAAGGAGGAATTGCTCAAGGAAGAAACCGAAGAACTCCAGCCGGCTAGTACGGTTAAGGAAGTTGTCGACGAGAATGGTGACGTTTATGAGGAGACCACCGAAGTCGCACGCAAGGTGGTGAAACGCACAATGAAAATTACTGAGGTGAGTTCTTTTTTTTACCTTCAAAATTTTGTTGAATTTATTTGCGCTCATATTGGAATTTGAAATATGGCATCGATTGGGTTATGACGGACAACGCAATTTTCTTTTTCTTTTTTTTGCTGGGACGTCTGTCTGTTCAAACAAATACGGTCAAACATAAAATGTCTTAAGATTTATTTTTAAATGTGTTTTAATTTTTCATTTGTGCCTCGAGATTGCCGCGGCCGCTGCCAGTGTTGTAGCAGCTAAACGCTCATCAGTTTTTAGGAACTGAGCAAATACAAAAAAAAAGTTAAATAAATACATTTTCGACAGAACAATATATAATTCTGACTTGTATATGAATTTCTCAAGAATAAATATCATTATGCTCCGTTTGGTTGTGTTTGTTTATTTGTTTTTATGTAATCAAAACGAAAACATATCTTTTTTTGCTCTGGCGAGCAATTTTCTGCATGCTTTGACCTGAAAATAAATAATTTAAGAATTTTTTGTTTCGAAAAGCAATGTACGAACATTCGACTAAAAAAAAAAATATGTTTTCGTCACTTTATTTATTGAGGATATCAAACAAATTTGGAAATATGTATACAAAATGTTTGAAAATCAATTTCCTCTTTGGAAACAAGAAGGGGCCAACATCCGGTATTTTCTAATATATATTTTTTATTACCTAATAAATTATGGATAGAAATGGGCCTTAAATAGCGCGCTGTCATGCCGGTTCGATCTAGAGCGAGTTTATTTAATCTTTGAAATCAATTATTTATTTTTGAAGTATTGGCATGCTATTTCGAACGTTTTGTTTAGATATTCAAGAACTAAATTCTCTGTTTGCAAAACAAAAAATCAATTGAAGGTAGTTTGGTATGTGTACCTACTCAAAACAATTCAGTTTAATAGCTTAGCTCGTAATATTTTCCCGTTTTCTTGACATTTCTCTTCAATAAAGTTTGCCATTTCATCATAGAAAGGTATCAATCCAACAACGAGTCGAAATTATTAAAATTTACTACCGAAATTCGTAGTCAGTGGTCAACACTTTAAGAGCGCTACGTACAATTTATGGTCGTCATAATCGTCCTGCCAGATCAACAATTGAGCGTCTAGTGGAAAAATTTGAATCCACAGGCTCAGTACAAAATGTTCCCGTGCCAGTGAGACAAAGAAGTGCCCGTAGTGTCGAGAATATTGCTGCCGCTAGCGCATCAATTGCAACCATTTATAAGAAATTTACTAAGCAATCACAAAAAAGGCCTATTTAAAAACATAATTTCTCTAATCTAAGTTCAGTTTGGTCCCTTTGTTCGAGTTTTCCTAAGGCTATATTCAAAAGGCCTTTTCATATAGCTCAAGCTAGTCACTATAGTTTCGCAGGCCAAATAGATTGAGACCTACAATCCATTATGCTCCATTCATGTACTGGAATTCTTGCAACGAATCGAAGAATTTACGTTAACTCTACATAAGCAATTGGTAAAGATACCAATCGCTACATGCAAACTTTTGCTACAACAAGATGCTACGAAAACTAACGTCTGGCGACGAAAAACATTTGGCCTAATCTAGACTCAAAGAGATCTAGGTGCCTGATATCTCTAAGCAGATTGCATATAAGCTCGTGAATTGATGTCATTACTGTAAACTTAGGAAGACACACCACGCGATTGGGCGTATTTTCTAATAATTTCTGCAGAAGGTGCATGGATGACGAGAAGGAGGGAACAGTCCTTCACTTCCTTGATTGAGGTCCTCTTCCACTTGGGTGCGCCATCTGAGTCGCGGTCTTCCTCTCCTCCAACTTTCCTCGGGAATAGTGTAGAAGGCTTTCCGGGCCGGAGCATACACTTCGTTTTTCTCTCATTTACCGCTAAATCCTTTTTTCCAGTTCCATTTATCGAACATGCATTCAGTCAGACGATATCTTACAGATGATTTGGTTCATGCTGCTATCTAGATCGTCGCCTGCTGCCTTGAACAGCTCGGCAGCTAGACCATCTTCTTCAGCGGCTTTGTTTGATTTCAGTCGGAATATTGCGGTTTTCACTTTGCCGTTCGGAATCGGCGTTAAATTGTAGGTCCCCTCAATTCTTCACACGCACCCAGAGGATTGTTGAAGAGAGTAAGCCACTTAGACCTTGGCTCTTTAAGAGCTGTCGCGCTACTCTATTTTAGGTCGGGTCCACGGAATTGTTGGCTATCATCGTGTCCGATGAAAGGCTCCTGTCTGACAGCGCTGTTTTGGTCGTCGTCGCCGTTATACAGTCTACAGAAGTGGTCTTTCCAAATCTCCAGCATTGTCTGCGATTCTACTATGATGTTCCCTTATTTATCTCTGCAGGCATTGGTTCTTGCTCGATGACCTTGAGCCAGCTGTTTAATCTTTCGACAAAACCTCCAAACTTCATTCCTGCTGTTGGCTCTCTCAACATCCTCGACCTGATGCTTCTCATGCTCTCTCTTTTTTTCTCCTGAGAAGCCGGCGTTCCTCTCTCCTCTTTCGCTTGTAGAGCGCACGAACAGCTCTTGTCCTTCTATGCAGCGTCGATTTGTATGCCTCTTGCTTGGCTGCATGGGCATGCCTGCATTCTTCGTCAAACCAGGGGTTTCGTTTTGGTGGCTGTGTGAAACCCAGCTCATTAGATGAGGCATCTCTAACTGCTTCGATACTTGATGTTGGCGGTATAGGACACTCGATCAGGGAAGGATCTGCCGATCTCTTGCGATTGCAGCCGTCCAACGTCGAAATTTTTCTACCTTGACTACGACGAGGTAGTGGTCCTAATCGATGTTAGCTTTTCGGAAAGTTAGAACATCTAAAATGCTGAACAAGTGCCTTCTGTCGATCGCAATGTGATCAATCTGGTTGACGGTTGATCGATCAGGAGATCTCCATGCACCTTTATGGATGTTGAGAAGAGGAAACCAGGTGCTTGCTGCCACAACATTTCACCCCGCAGCAAAATCGATCAGCCTGAATCCGTTATCGGATGTGGTGTCGTGCAGGCTGTGCTTTCCGACTGTTCCACCAAAGATGTCCTCTTTTCCCAGGTTTGCGTTAAAATCGCCGAGAACAATTTTAATGTCATAGCTAGGACATTGCTCATACGTTTTGTCAAGGAGCTCGTCGAAGCTCAAGACTTTTTGCCTGAGTCTGCTTCCCATGACGAATTCGCATCCAAAGGGTTGATGTTGTTGCTCGCGGTAACAATCACCATAGTAAATGTCGCAGTTTCTCATACTCCTTTTGCCCGGTCAATCCCATCACATTTCCTGGATAGCGGTAATATCTGCTTTGTAGCAGTTGAGGGTCTCCGATAATTGTTGGGCAGCACGCGGTCTATTAAGGGACCTAACATTCCACGTGTATATCCGAAATTCGTTGTCCACATTTGTAAATTTTATTCTACGTAGTCTGGTAGTCACCCCGACGTACGACAGTGTGATTTATTTCAAATAATTGTCAGCTTGGCAAATCAAAAACCAATATAAAGCGAATGTTGCTCAAAAGAAATCTACAACCAGTGTGTTCAAAGTTATGTGTGCTTTTGAATATACTTACACGAACGACGAATATTTTTTTTGGAAAATCAAAGAAATCGATGAGCTGAAAACGAAAATCTCAACTTCGAATACGAACGTTACGAATTCTAATTGAAAATAAAATCCAAAAAGTATCGTCTTGAAGCACTCAGTCAAAATCTCAGCGAGAAAGACAACAAAATATCAGAACTTGAAGAGCAAATGCAAAATATCCTCTCCGAGTGTCCGGCAGTCATACGCTTCTAGCAACAATGGAAAGCGATAAAATTGCATCGAAAAAGCATTGGATAAGCTTGAGTTGAGGTTTGTTTAGTGGACAAATGACAAAAAAAATCTTATGAACAAACTTGAGAGAATAAAACTCAAAATATCTGGAGCATCAGTGACACCAATAATAATTTGATGAAGGAAAAGTTTTTGCATCTGGAAAAAATGGAAGTTGATCCTCATAAGAAGGGATATTAAAGGGGTCAATCTATTGGAGCCCTTTAAAGGCGAAACGTGTAAAATTGCGTTGAACTGAGTCTAGTCCCTCAATATGTAGGTATCTCATAATGGAAAGATCAAACTTGTGATACATATTTGAGATGGGGTCGAGCCGAACTGTTGAATAAAGTATGGGAAACGTTAGGGTCAAGGAATTCCTTGGACCAACGCTTAATAAAACCAAACATTAAATAAGCCTTATTGACGATGTAGTTAATGTGTTATGAAAAATTTAAATTCTGTAGATGTGAAAAAACTCATAAGCCGCTCAATTTTAAAGACACGGGATAAGATGTGTTATGAGATAACATAATCATAAGGTATAGAATTACGCATTTTGGAACTGTCATTGTCTGACGTTTTTGTGGGTTAAGATTCTAATTTTGCTTTTCACACCATACAACAAACTTATTTATGTCATATGGCAGTTGAAAGCGATCTTCTTGGATTGAATATTTTTGAAGATCCTCATTATGATCTGCAAAGATAAGAATTTTATTATTTCCAACACAAAATGGTGCATCGTTAATAGCTAAAATAAATAAAAGAGCTCCTAAGTGGCTACCCTGTGGTACACCCGATTAAGCGATTAAAGATTTTGAGTAAGAGTTTCTGGATTTCACTTGGTAAGATCTAAATAAGAAGAAATACAATTAACGAATCCCGGAGGAAAGCCATATGAATTCAATTTAAACTTGGTAAAAGTATGCGAAAGTTGATCAAACGCTCTGTTGAGGGACCTAAAATTCCAAGTGCAAAACCGAAATTCGTTGTCCTTAAATCGTTTGCGTGGGTCGTCATCATTAATTCCGTCCGTATCCGAGTCTTGTTGGTGGTTCGGAACTAAAATTTCTTTATGTGGCCGGGCAGTACTCCCGACGCACGACCCCCAACCTGGAGAGCCAGGTCTTTAGTTAAACTCTAAGACAAAGAGCCGGCCAAACCGCTCCTTATAGGCCTTAGCTGCGAACATTTCGTAGTAGCCCTATAAGGTGTTCACTAATTAGTTCATCCTCACTGGAATTGTAGACGCCACCGTGTAGACGCACGTCCATTTTGGTAGTTCTTCCGCTGCCGCCGAGTTTGTTGAAAAGGAGGCATGCCTTAGTGGACACATACCTCTTCCCCCTCTCTCTCTTTTCTGCCACCAACAACTACCCACTGGGGTTGGAACCCCAATCTTTGGTTGAAGGTACTGGGCACCCGATGTTCACCACGGGGAGGTGGAGAGTATGAGTTGATAGACAGAAGTTTCTGTGGACGCTTGTGTCTTCTTGGAATACCTATTACCACGAATCACATCCCAAAGTATGGCAGACGAGTTAGTATATAAATGCATTGCCTTTGGCTGTCAGTTGTTTCACTAGTGGTATAGTTAGTAAGAAAGAAACGTGAAGGCGAAATTGACGAGCAGTTGACGGGTGTAACATTGCTGTTACTGGATTTATTCCCGGATCTACGCAGAATCAAAACTATATCTTATTATATGAGCTGCATATTCCTTACATTTTTTTTTTGTTATGTACAGCTACGCAGCTTGACTGATGTCTGGTCAATTGGTCTTGATTGACCTGTATTCGATATCTTTTGCTTCATAGTATCTAGGTCGGGTGTAGTACCCGTGGCACTTAATCGTAAAACACAATATGTATTCGGGATTTCATCGTCATCGGCCTTATAGCCTACATCCTCAGCATAGTTATTATATTTTTGTTATATAGATAGTTTTCATTAAAATTATCAGATTTTAATTCTGTTGTGACCTTTTTAAATGTGTTTCTCACTTATTTTCATTCTGCAGTGTCGAAAGTCGTCCCTTCTTTTCTGATTTCCTCAAGAACTTCTTTATAGTAGGAACTGCGTTACATGTTCAATATTTGGAATTATTTTGGGGCCTTCTGTAACATTTTAGTCAGTACTTGCCACAAGGAACTTTTAAGCAATAATTCCAAAAACATTTGCAAAAGAATCAATTTCTGGTATTTACTGTCGAATTTTATTTCAGAATATCTTAATTCTAATTTTGGGTCTCGATTGCATCGTTGTTTATTTCGTCTAAGTACTTATTTTGTCATGAAATTGATACCTACACATTGGGGGATATTTACAGTTCCCGTACCATTTTTTATTTAACTGGCTGGACAGTAAACCCGATGACTTTCAGATCTATTGGGCCAGGGCCACATATTAGGGTGTCAATTAATTAAATAATTGTAAATAGAGTGGCACGACAGCTCTTTAAGAGCCAAGGCCTAAGTGGCTTAGATACTATCATCAACAATTCTCTGGGTGCGTGTGAAGAATTGAGGGGACCTACAATTTAACGCCGATTCCAAATGGCAAAGTTGAGGAGTACTTCTTCATGACAGAATGATACTCTTGGAAGTCTTATTAGTTCTTCGAAATAGGCAGTGCCCGTGAAAGATGAAATAAAAACTATGGGCACGAGTAGGATTCAAACGCCAAACGACGTTCTGCTTAGCAGCCAACGTACCTAACCACTAAACTTGAAACTACGGTGTCAATTAATTATTACTTTATATTTTTTACTATGGATGAGCCTTCACATCGCGAAAGCCAAAAGAAGATGGAGAGATTGAAGAAAGAAATTGCTGTGGACGTGTTTTTTACACTTCTACTGAAAACAACACAGGAAAAGCCAAAGTCAAATGTCAAAGTTTACGAAACAGTTTTTTATTATGTTTTTTTTTTCTCAAATAACCTTACTAATCCAAATCCGTTCTTAAAAAAAAAGAAAAAAAAGACTGAGGATGACATTATTCCCTACGGAAAAAAGATTGAATGATTTGCTAATAAAATTATTCTAAAAGTTGAATTGTCTATCCCTTTAGTCCTATCCAGTGTTTAAAGGAAGTCGAACTTTTGTTTTCTCTTTATTATATACATATGACAGTTTTTATAGAAATTGTAGATGTGTCGTTTTTTTAAGCTTACACTTCTAAAGTTGTTGAAATTTCTATAGATGAAATGTAACACCGAACTTTGTTCTAATAAAACTTTGTCGTGAAAGAGAGTAAATTGAAATCAAACATTTGACGATACAGTGTCAGACTTCACACAAAAACGCCTTGGGTTGATGTTTATTAAAAGAAATAGATAGTGAAAGAGTTCAAAACAAATGAATTTGTTCGAATCACACAGACAAAGCAATATTGGTTGTATTGTTTGACAGGACTGTCGGGTCTGCTACTAGTGTAGTAAAAATCAGTCCACTGCACTTTAATTTTTAGGCCACTCACTCAATTTGGATTTGTGACTCATAATTCTGTGTGACACATTAACTCTAGTTATGGCTCACAGAATGCTTACCACCAAAAATTTGTCTTTTTTTATACGTTGATAAATACCAGAGACTAGGTAAAGGTATGTTAACTCGTAAATCGAAGTATGTGCAAACAAATTACAGCCATATTTGCAGCTATCTAAATGCCTCATCTGCACATCACATCGTGCGCCATAATACCCCAGTTAGTAGCCTCCAGGCAGGTGTCTGAGGTATCAAATGCTATCAGAATGTTTATAAATCGTAAATACAACAAAAGGCACGCACAAAAGATTTCAATATAAACCTTACCATCACACAATTTAGACAAAATACAAATAACAACACAACATCCTAGAAAAGGCATCCTTTTTCGAGGGAATTCACTGTGTTTAACTTCGGTTAAAGTGCGAGACTTCTTTCTGCCTCAGAATTTCCTCTGTGTCGCGTGAACGTGCTTCTGACCGATAAAAACAAAGCACGAAACGGATTTGTCTTTTCCTCTTCTGTTCGTGTTTTTTTTTTTTTGGAGAAAAATAGACGAAATTAAATTCCCGCGAGGCAGAAGAATGTCTTCTTGTTGATGGTAAATTGAATCTGAGAGTATCTTTTATTGTGCATGAAAATGTTTGCAGGAATAGATAGCAATGTGTTATAGGTGGTGCCTTTTTTGCCCTGGAGGCCGACCTATGATATTATGTATTGTGTCTGCTCAAATTAGATGGAATCGGATCTATTTTTAAGGGAAAACAAAAACTTTTAAGGGTTATTAATGTGTCTGTCCCAAAGAATTTGAGAGTTTTGAAATACAAATGAAGTGGAATAATGTGATGATACATTAAGGCCATTCGAAAATGAATTTCAAGACTTCGTCGCATGTTGTTATGTTTCAGAAGTTTCAAATCACTTAAGATTTGCCTTCATCAGTCTTTAAAATATATTTAAGCATTCTGCTTTGTCTTTTTTCCGAATTTAAAGGAAAACTGGTCCACAGTGAGTAACTTTAAAATTAACATCGTAAAAGCTAAATGCAAAATATCAAAATGAAACACACGGTGACGCTGAAGCGCTCTCACAAAGCAGTGTGGGATTGCATTTTATTGTTTTTTATTTCTGAGAAAACGGACGTTTCGAAAACCATGAGTTGAAGTTTTCGAAATTGATGGAGAACGCATTAATTAATTACATTTATATTTCATTTCGAGAAGGCTCTTGTGAGATTGAAAATGTGTAACAAAGTAGCTTACATTTGAAAACAAATGTAGTCTCTGGTCTCTGGATGTAAACATTTTCAATTATTTGATTCATTTGGTTTGCAAATAGACCAGAAAATTAGTGCTGGCTTTTTCGAATGGAAGAATGAATGCTGTGAAGGTTAAGTGGCTGTTGTTTGTTTGCAAATAATTGTTTAACTCTTATTTATTTGATCGTGGGTGTTGGCAAACGTTGCGATGTGTATACATTTGATTGGCGTCTACTTCTGTAAAATGGATTCAGTTTGTAAGAAGTGCAAACTTAATCCCTTAGAAACGTTCGTTCCAGTTTCCTCCACCAATTGTTCAATTCCCAGCCCGCAAAATAAACACTGCTCAGATAGAAAATCAAGCAAGCTGAGGCTAGTTCATCAACATCGCTGGCCTGGCCGATGAAGTATCTGCCTTGATTCTGCACCAACATCAGGATCCAGTTGGGGTCTGCTTCAGTGAGAATTCGGGCATCCCGGTTGAGCTACCGCACTGTCTTCAGAGTGAAACACCAGGTAAAAGATCTTCTGGTATTCTAATTATTTCCTTTAAAAGGTAACCAATCCAAATAAATCAGCTCTCCACTGCAGTCAATTATTATTAATTTCTTGTTCTCTGATTTGCTTTGAGTCTATTGTGCGTTTCCACAATTCTGACGTCCTGATAACTTCCTGGAATTAATCACCAAACTGCTCATGTATTCAGTGGGATATCCAAGCAGATACTTCCTCGTTCATAGTTAATTTAGCGCCATTCAGATTCATCAATTATTCACTTAATTGGATTGACATGCGTCCATCGTATCCACACACACAAACACATCACCGGATACGGACGTAAACTGCATTTAAGATTTAATTTGTGCAACAAGCTGTATACACTCTTGCCCGATTCCCATTCGCTTTAAATAAATTCAAACATACTTGTATATTCTTAATTAAATTAAAATTATGAAGGAAAGCCTGCGAGCATGTACAATACTGTCATTTGCATCCCTCGAGGACGAACTCATTTCATGAATATGGCGACCGAAATGCATTTAAATGTCTCATTTAACTGTGCCATTTCCAATCAATGAAATTGATTTTCCGTTTGCTTTTACTTTTTCAATTTAAATCCATTTCGCAAAATCTGTCAGTTAAGATCTAAAGCATTTAGTACTAAATGCAATATTTTTTCTTCAAAATATTGAAAAAAAGCAAGAAACAAGAAAATTTAAGCTGTCTCATTTGTTTCACAGAGTTGGCACTGTTTTGATGTTTTGTAGCTGCTGCCACTGCCACACACTGATGACCACCACCAACAAAACGTTTATTTATAGGTCCATACTGCTTCCAACACTAGAGCAAAATCTATTTAGTGTCTGAATTAAAAAAAAAATTGAAAGAGTTTTTTTTTTTGCTTTCAAGATGTCGACAACAAGTGAATCTAAAAAAAAACACATAAAAATTGAGTTTAAGACAAATCTGATCTATTAGCTTAGGATGAAGTAGACAATAAAACACACGCCCTTTGCCTGGGAAATTCTTGAGGAAATTAAACGGGCCTATTTATGATTTCGTTGCATATCAGTGGGGCATTTTATTTATGCAAGGGCGATCGCTTATTTCATAGCTTTTGGTAGCATAATTTATATAAAACCGGAAGACTTTTATTAATGTTGCATTTTTTTTGAATGTCGACAAAACTGATGGGGTTTTCAAGCAGTTTGTTATTGAGTATCCATTTTAAGGGAAAGTGTTACGTATACGCCCGAGTGCCTTTCAGAAAATTGATCTGATTGATTATTTGATTTGAGTCGAACAATCGTATGTGTAAAGCGTGGCAATTTTATTTTCAGGCCTCTTCTTGTTTGGGCATCGACCCTCCTTCTATAAACGGTCTCCAAGTAAAATTTTCAGAGAAAACTAAATATCTGAGTCTTATCTTAGACACAAAAATGAATTGGAAGAGCAATATACACGAAAGAATCTACACGGTAGCTCTTTTCACCTGCAAGAAAGCCATTGGTAGCAAATGGGGTCTGTCAGTATGACTGCCTTGGACGTAAAAATTAACTGCGATAAGCATGCTTAAGTACAGAAGCATGAAGTGATTTAACGTCGGCACCTAGCAATTAAGCCTTATCCGACGACACACAGGTGTCGTTTCTAAGTGTTGACATTCACCCTGATGATCCACCAGGGATGAATTAGTGCCAGCCCTAATTCATCTTGGTTTGATTCTAGACTACTATTCAGGCAAAACACGGAACTGCACTCAACCCTCGTTTACCGAAAGAAGAGCCGTTATCCGGTCACGGAAACTGCACTCAACTTTCAGTCACTGAAAAAAGAGCCGTAACCGCGATTTGCGAACAGCAGCTGAGGCCAAACTCAGACAACCACAACCCCCGCGAAGGTCCATCCCACTAGTGAGTTGGCAAATCCTCACTACCCGCGGTTGGTGTCACATTTTGGTTTTGTATAACCATTCGTTATACAAACATTGTTTCATTTTTGTGATCTTTTGTGTTTTGCAGCTTTTATCCAACTGGCGGATGAGGGACACCGCTCACCCTCTGTCAAGTATATCCACATTGATTGAAGGGATGAACCAGCCAATCAAGGGATATACCCAACTGGGCGTCTTATTTCATTAACGTCTATCCCATTCGGTATTCGTTGATCGTATTTCCTCATTTAATATATCCTTAGATATATTATCTTTTAAGGATCGCATCAATCTTCATTATATGCCCTGCTTCAATCCGTTAATTCCATTAGACTAAAGCTGCCTACGTCCGCAGGTTCATGCCAATAAATTGACAAGAACCTCTCAGAGGCACTACTTGAAGGTGTAGGTCAGCACGTTCACTTACTGGGGAATATGTACTCGGAAACATGTTTGCTTTCTAAATTTGCAGGTCCATGATTTTACTTCCAACTACAAGAGGATCACTTCGTACGACCCCATCTGCGTCACTAGACACTCTACTCTATCAAACACCTCTGGATATAATCAACAAACAAATAGCTGCTAGTTCTGCTATTCGCCTGAATTCCTCTTCACAGTGGACTATAATATACATTGGCCACTCTGTTATTCTTAATTATTTAGATCAATTCTAAGGCACACAGACTACACCGTTCGATTGAAAGTTTCAAACTTCTATCCCTTCTCGATCCTTCTGGGAAAATAAAACATTCCTGGAAGACGAGGCAATCCACTTCTAAACAGATGGATCGAAAACTAGTGATGGGGTTGGTGGAGGTGTGTACTCCGAACTACTAAAACTAAGTCTCTCATTCAGCCTTCCAAATTATTGTGGTGTGTTTCAGGCAGAACTTTTGCAGATTAAGGAGGTCCTGTCCTGGCTCAGAAAAAACGAGAAAACTGCAAGGCCGACGAACTCGCCAAACATGGTACAACATTACCCATTAAACCACAATACATGTAAAGGGTTGAAGCGAGTTTGGAATATTTTAAACACTAACGAATCGCGGAATATTAAAAATGAAGAGAAGGTAGTCAAAATCTAAATCGGAATAAACAGACTAGTTATAAATTAAAATTGGAAGTATCAAGCTTTTGACAAGATGCTCTGAATTTAAAAGGTGTTATGAGGGTTTAAAAGATCATAGTGTAAAATAAATTCTTCGTATAGCATTTGATAACCTAAGTACTGTATTTTCGTCACATACGAAATATTTTGTCCATTCAAAATAGTCATAGGAAGATTTTTTATATTTATTTGTCTTCTAAGAAAAGCCAAACTTACTGTTTTTGAGGGATTAAGATCAATCCTGGTTGCACTGTTCACAAAAGTTGTAAGAGATAACATCATCTGCATATGTATGAACTGAGGAATGCTGAACTTCATCAGGTAAGCCTTTGATAAACAATGAGAACAACAGAGGTCCAAGAACGGAACCCTGAGGAACTCCACTGTTCATGTTATAGAGAATCCCAACATCAGTTCTTATTGCTAAAGTTCTATTAAGTAAATAACTTTGCAAACATTTTATGGTCGTCCTTGTAAAACTGAATTCATTACATAACTTCCACAATAAAATATTGTGGTCAATGCTTTCATATGCTTTTGGAAAGTCAAGCAGAACCATTATTTCTAGTTGTCCATAATCCAAAAATTTACAAAAATCAGTTGTTACCGTCAAAACAACTACGTTAAGTCCGAAAACCGGATTACCATTTGGTTAAAGCGCCAAAAGTTTTTCTGCAATTTTGATGAAAAAAGGAAGTAGACATACTTCTGTATACACTCTCCATATTTTATTTTATTTAGCAACGGAGTGAGAATGACAGGTTGAATTAATTTAATAAACTTTGGAGAGATGTTATCCGAACCAATAGCATTTTAAAGAATTGACCCGATAGCATTTCTTAATTCACGATTAAAAACACAATTTAAAACGAAAGCGTTATCATGTTAAATTCTCTCAAATTCTCTTTTGGCCAACATTTATTTCGCTTGCTTCGCTCGCAAGCAATTGTTTCAAGCTACAAATCCTTAACTACATAAGTTGAGTAAAGCTTTAATATCGAAAATAAGGTAAGTGGTTCTTTTATACATACGTATTCAGCATGAACTAAACACATAATTAATAATTATCTGATCCACATGACGCAAGAACACTGAACTTCCCATGATGGAGCTATTGATGCAATTGAAGAAGCTCAGTTATGTATTTTAGACAAAATAAACAGGAAAAGTGTGCTTGTAGAATGCTCTTTTCTCACCAAATCCCAATGTTAGGTGAGTTTGCATTATAACGTTACGTTTTACGTCACAAACTATCTTCTCAATTTATTGTTTGACAAGAAAAGGTTTTAAATTAACCGCGGAGGTCTAAAGCCCCGATTAACTGTCCTTGTTGCAGGGAAATTGTAAAGGCCCCAGTTCAAGCATTTGTGTAACATTTTCATTCATTTTGGGTCCATTTTCATAGAGGCATAGTTACATTACGAAGATATATCCCAATTTGGGGCCATATTTCATTTTTTCATTGATGCCTTATTTCCTGGGGCTAATATGGCAAAACCTGTGTTAACCTCAATTCACTCAACAATACTCCATGACCGCAAAAAGAAAGCTGTTTAAGTCGCTTAAGATGTACAAGTGCAAGCCTTGTTTTGTATTTTGATTGTGACATCTACATTATGTTATGCAATGCAAGTATAATGATTGAGAACAATAAACCATAACATAATTGGGTGGACCGATATGTACTAAGCCTTTTTAAGAAAAACAAAACACTCGGTATTACTGAACTCAGCTTTGCTCCAACTTCTTGAACCCAACTTTAAAATACGTTTTGTAGAATTCTACGAAGTAGGCCTAAGGTTCGAAGTTCTCATTAGACTGAGCGAGTAGCTTTATTGAAATTGGAAAGAAATTGCACGGTTAGAATGGAATGGTTTAAAGCCTCTTTCCACCAATTTGGGATTGGAGTTGGTGGAGGTCTGAGCCAATAAATTATCGCCAAGAAAAGCTGTTATTCTTCGATTCGGCGTCGTATCAGCCCAATAAACCGACAAAGCCATGTGATCGTTTTGCTCTTTACCTGCTACTCACACATTGTGGAGATAAGAAAACGGTTGTCAACACTTTCCTGTCAGATATAAACTAGTCTTCGCTCTCTTCAGTGTTCTGTTTTGACATTTTTCTTTGGTCTCTAGAGAGTATTAGTGGATACGTGTTTCATGAACTATAACTTATACAAAAAAAACTCTTCGATATGTTCTTAGAGCGTTGAAAACTGATCTGTAGTGGTGTCACGGTTGCGCTTTTTATCCGGAGTAAACCAATGTGGAAATCTATAGCTCCACGGGCAGCTTTCAGACACCCAAAATTTCAAATTCCTCCTATTCTCAGCTACCTCACGCACTTTAAAGAACGTACGTTAAAGCGCCCTTTAATTTCCCTCCCAAAAACAATACCTGTTTTTATTTTCTCACTTTCTACTCCTGCTTTTAATGGCGTCAAAACAATAATACGAGTCCGATCGGGATGAATATCGTTCAAAGGTCTATCCAACCGTTAGGATATACCGACATAATTGAAAGAACACAGTAGAGAGTTTCTAAGCTCTCTCCCAAGCAATTAAAGTGTCTCTCCATAAAACTTTCATCTTCCCGGTTCTTATGTATGATGCAGCGACAAACCTTGAAAATGACAACATCAAGTGAAAAAGCTATCGGTTACTTCGAACTAAAAGATCTTCGTGTGATTTTTGGTCTCATCTGCATACATGGAGAATGGAGACGAAGAAGAACTGTGCATGCTGAACAGCTTTAAAGATCAAGCCAGAAAATGTGTAGTGAATGAAAAACAGTGCTCCGTCTTGTAGAATATTCTATTCCACCCATGCAGTACATCGCAGAAGAGGAATTTTGAGACTCAGGTGGTAGAAGATCTTAAAACTGTTTCAACCCAGACTATAGCGCTACCTGTAGTAGGTAAGTAAGAGAGTAGCAGTGGCGGATCCACAGGGGGGGGGGGGTGTTTCGGGTACGGACTACCCCCCCCCCCCATGGGATCATATACTTTCAAATTTTATGCTTTTATTGGGCATGTTGGTGAAGTTGAAACACAAAGTTATTATTTATTAATAAAAATTCGTAATTTATTGAATGTTTTACACAAATTTTAATTTATTTTCGAATAATTAATGCAATAGAAGATAATTACGAAGATAATCAATATGAACAATCAAGAAAAAATATATTATCCACAAACGGTTCTAGTCACTCTTAAATTTTCGAGGCTTTTCAAAAAAGTTTCTGAGAATTTCCTCTTCAGTCAAAGTTATGCGATAATGAATGTTCAAAGATGCAAGACCATTGAGACGCTCTTGACCCATCGTGTTTCTCAGATAATCTTTCATTCTCCTCAAAGTCGAAAATTATCGTTTTGGAGCTGCTGTGGTCACGGGTATCACTGCCAAAACTCGTAGGATTTTGTTGACGTTTTTGAAAGTTCTGCGCCATTTATGATCTGCAAAAATTCCTTCTATTTAGATTTCAATGGATATTATTTATTTTACTTTGTTCCAAATTGCACCAAAAAAATCTCTTACTCAATTAATTGTCAATAAGTCGTCTATTAGTGATTTTTCTCTAATTCTTTTAAATTAAAAAATTTATTTTGAAATTAAATAGAAAATAAATGATAATCTATTAGTATTATAATCAATCAGATTTTTTGGTACAATATATGAGAAACCTGGCATTATTTTTTAGCCAAAAATGATCTGGGAGATACTCAATAGCTCAATGCATCAAGTGCATTTTCGATGTTTTGATTGCAGATCCGTTGTCTCCACTTTTTGACTTCTGAAATGAAATTACTCTCGGAACAATCCAGTATTTCTTCGTAAAATTGGTAAAGGCTTGCACATTTCTTCTCGTCGAATTCTTGTTTGAGGAATAGCTGTCCAAAACTTTGGAAAACTGTTTTGTGTTTTTCGAACCGACTCTGAAGATGAGAAATGTAGGTGTCGAGAAATGGGATGTAAAATGCGATTTTGTAATACTCTTCGCTTCAACGTTGCAACGATTTTTTTGTCGACTGCATCGACGAGGCATTTTCATTTCAATCTCGTACTCCGAACGAATTTCAGAAACTTTTTGATAAACAATGTGGAAGCATGAATCCACGTTTTCACGCTTTTCCTTGAAGTCGTTCAAAGCATCATCAGCCAATTTCGTGGCCTCTCCCAGATCTTGATTTTTCAATTGCAATTTTCGACTCAATGGCAAAACGATGGAATTAATTAATTCCATAATATGACAGGAAATTTGGAACTCGATTGTGAAAATCGCTGTCAAAAGTTGAGATGCTGCCAGTGAAGTTTCTCGATCCTTCCACTTTTTTATTTCTTCCAACGCTTCAATAACAGCCGGTTGAAGTTCAACGTATCTTGATACAGCTTCATGACACTGAGCCCATCGTGTAGGACAATTGGACTTCAATTTTTTTTTCTTCGCTCACTTTTCTCTGTCATTTTTGAAATTTCGTTCTTCAAGATGCTTTGTCTCTTGGGCATGTTTACACAATGCGTGAAGAGATAATTAAAATACGCTCAAACAGATGGCGCAAATATCGAAAGGCGCTGTCATCGCGACTAGGTTGGCGCGCAGTTTAAATTTGCGAACAAACTATATGCACTGCCATAACGACTGGACAGCACCAATGGCTTTTCTATGACACGGTAGTCCAGCCGTTATGGTGACCTGTATATACGTGGTAATTATGCATATATATGCACAAGGATAAAATGTCTACCTCCTCCCCCCTTAAAAAAAATGTTGGACCCCTCCCTTATCAAAATCCAGGATCCGCCACTTGAGAGTAGGGTAATCACATTTGGCCAGTAAGAGCCTTTGATTTAATACCTTCAAACTTTTTCTTTGTGTCGCGTGAAAGATATATCTCTAAGATTGGAATTCGACGCGGACTTACATTCGCAATAAATATTATCATTTCCCTCAACTTTCAGTATTGCAACAATTCACGGGACACCAACATTTTTTCTAGTATAACAGAATATCGACTCGAGTATTGTTCGACTTAGAGAGAGTTCACGTTTTTTTTAAATTTCTCTAATATTAAAAAAAAAAAAAAAAACAGTTTGAACATTTCCGCTGTTTCCACTGTTTCCGCTATTATATGATTGTAACCCATGAATGGTTCTACAAATAACCTTAAAAATAAATAAATCAAAATACTCAACAGCAGTGTGCAAAACAAACACAAAATATTTGCTCTTCAAGCACATTAATTTCTTGTAATTTCTAGCAGCAATCGAAATCATAACATCGTGTACTTAAAATGTCTTATAAAACACATGTCACTCATTAACATTTTATATTTTTATCAACCTCTTCAAGAGTCCTCTAAATTTTTGTTTATTTATGTCTCATGCGCCAATTTCACCTCCACCTCACCCCAAACGCAAAATAATATACCAAACGAGCTCCTCACAATCATAAAATTTAATTATTTCATCGCACTGATGACCATAAAGGCAGCAATTTCATTATAAAAAGATTCACTGCATATATGCAAATTGCCACTTTTGCACAAAAAGAAAGACCAAAATTACCTTAAAACACTGAAAATTTTCGAAAAAAAAAATATAAAACCAGCCCCGAAAATAAATTTAATTTAAACAAAGTCGTAACCCTGACTTTGACTTTGTGATGAAAAATAATAATTATTTAGCGGAAAATTCGACTCAAACAAAATTATAATAAGCGTAGCCAAAGAATCTGTTAGTTGTGTTAATTTTGCATTTCACGCTTTAATTTGCCATTTCACGGTTTCATGCGTTCCAACATCACAAAGAGGTGAACTCGTAATTAATTGATTGCTCTTGGATGTTCCATTGACTTTTTATGTGCGTAAATGTTCGAGTAGTCGAAGGACCCATTCAAACAATTGACCGCAAAATTGTTCATTCATCAACTAGTGTTGCTTGTGAACGAGGGTTTCGACGCGACGATGCTATTGACGGGGCATGCCGAAAAACCGAGGTGACGATGGATCGATGAGCGAGAGTAAGCAGTCTGATGATGAATTAATTGTTAATTAGCTCATTTTCGACGGAGGATTATTGTTTAATCGAAGTTTTGCAGTTGTGGCGAGTTTGTGGCCTGAACAACAAATCTATTATGAAGTTTGTCTTTCAACAAAGTTTTCGGACAAACTTCTTTTTCATTTCGGAAATGGGTGAACTGGGAGGAAACATGATGATGCATAAGTTATCTTCCAAGCAATTTGTATTTTTGGCCTTTTGGGTCACGTTATGAACTTATCAGACAGCTGATTGTTTATGGTTGTTTGTTTTGGCTTTGCGTTTGCCCTTTTTAAGTTGTTTAAGCCTTTAAGGATACAGAGATAAAGTGACACAAGTAGTGTTTCGGAAAAAAATATGAAATGTATTTGTCTTACCAATATATCGAAGAACGTGAGCAACACGAGTTTGACTGAATGGAATTGCATAAATGGTTAAATGATTTTTCGAAGACATTTTTTCTGCTAAGTAATTTTATGCGGAGTTTTTAGTAAAGGAAGGTGAAGTTTTTGTTGTGAGAAATCTGATTTT
Source organism: Sphaerophoria rueppellii (assembly GCA_920937365.1). NCBI lineage: Eukaryota > Metazoa > Arthropoda > Insecta > Diptera > Syrphidae > Sphaerophoria > Sphaerophoria rueppellii. Next base: position 69,894,875 of record CAKKXW010000003.1, on the reverse strand, counting down.
GATCCGGTTTTGAAAGGGTTTTCAATAAATACTTGACAATTTTTATTATAATAAGCTGCATACCATGTGAAAAACTTCATCATCGGCTTGCAGTCCAATCAAAATATTTATGAATCTACTCGTGGCAATCAACGCTGCCACTGGCACTTGGTCACACATTTCGGGCAACTTATTTCATGGAAGAGCAGTTAAATTGCACCATCCATGTGCTCATTTCTTGATAAATATGTCATCAATCTTCCAATCCGGTCTAAAAATAATCGGTTAAGATGTCAAATTCTTGAAAACACAACCGTGGTATTGACTAATTTGGATGGTTTATTGCGGACGGCAGAAATATTGTAGACAGTTCGGACAATAATGTTGTCTCACTGTGCGACTTTGTGCGACACAGTCATAGAGTTTATCTTTACTCCTAGCCTAGATTAAGGTGTCGAAGTTGATTGGTACAAATTGATATTTTGACAGGATTTCGTGATTAATGGAATAATGGTTGGAGCTGGAAAACATCATAATTTCCCAACGGAACAGATGAACGATGACAAAACGTGGTGGTCCTTCTTGACCATCACAGGAAATTGTCTTTTACGATGATCCGGTTAATTTATTGTTGTGCCAACGAAAGGTGCTGTGCTGTTGTTTCGGAGGATGTTCTAGCAATCAAACCCCTTTTAAAGTTGGCAAATTACAAAAATGACAAATTAATTGGTCATGAAATATTATTTATAGTTTTTACAATCCTATGTTATATTTTTAAGTTACAGTTGAAAAGAGGAATTATTGCTTTGAGATACTTAACGAAGAGTGGAATCGTTTGAACACATGCATGATTGAATACGACTTTTGCTAAATTTAATTATTCTATTTCAAAAACCTTGTAGCCTTTTTGGCGACATGGTCGATTTGAGAGCTTATATGTGGTCACTATAAAACTCACAGATATATGTTTTATTTTTATCAACAAAAACATATTATTTGAAGGAATGCAGTCGTACAACGCACATAATTGATCAAAATCTGCGTCGACACATCTTTTAAAAGTTATAAATAAATTTTGTTTGAAATTAAATGTCTGTCAAAGTTTTTCAGCCGAAAAAAAATTAGATAAGTCTTGAAACATTTGAATGTAGTTCACGAATTAACATTTTTTTTTTTAATTTTTAATGCATGATGATAATAGTAGTTTCACGAATACTTTAAGTCAATCCAATGTTTATACAATATAAATTTGAATTTTGATTTATTATTGGAAATTAATGCCATTTTTAATATAAGATCGGAAATAAGGCTATCTTAAACTGCCTAACATCGACGAAATATTTATTTGAAACTTGCAATGAATAGCAAATGTACGATTTCACGTCAGAGCTCATACACCACAATTAAGTTGAAAATGATTGAAAAATGTTGCTTTTTTGTTCCTAGAAATAAAAGCCCCTTACTTTTCTTCTTTGGAGTTTCAAATTCAAACATGACATTTTTTTACATTGATTCACGTTGTTGCCTCAATCAACAGTCTCCGCCAGCCAGTTTTGCACTCGAAGTTGATTGAGGTTCTCTTGCACTTGTGTGCACCACCTGAGTCGCGGTATTCCTTCCTACTATACGTCCCTCGGAAAAAATGTCGATTATCGAAAGCTTTACGGGCCGGAGCATTGGTGTCCATTCGCTCTAAATGACCGAGCCACCTGAGTCTCTGGACCTTGACTCTTCTGGCTAGGTCCATGTGGTTGTACATCTCGAAAGGTTCGCCGTTGTATCTTCTTCTCCATTTCCCATCAATGCACACGAAGGTAAAGATGACTCGAAGAATTTTCCTCTCAATACAGCCTTAGGCACATTCATCCGATTTTGTCAAGGTCCATACTTCTGCACCACACAAAAGGACAAGGATGGTGAAGATGATATCAAGTTTTACCTAGGTTGATGGAGAGAAGGCTTAAGAACTCAATTGCTTTCTTATTCTTCGTCCAATCTCGGCGCTGATGTTTTTGCCCGTGTTAATAGCGGAGGTAGTAGACAAACTCCTCTACTACCTTGAAGTTATATGCGTCTATTGTGACGTTATGTCCGAGCCGTCGATTTTGGGTGTCCCTTCTCGAAGACAGCATATAAAAGGTGATTTTTTAAGAGGTTTAGAACTTAAAAAAAAAACACAAAAAATTCGAAAAAAATGAATGAAATATTTATTTGAATCGATAGTTTGAACCTTGCAATTTAATGTTTAAAGATAATTTCATGCAAATGTTGACCGCGGCTGCGTCTCAGGTAGCCCATCCGCTGAGTCCAATTTTGGCATACTCTTTCACACATATCGGCCGGTATCTCACGAATGAATGCATGGATGTTGGCTTCCAGTGCGTCAATCGAAGCGGGCTTGTCCCTATAGACATTAGCCTTGACATACCCCCACAAAAAATAGTCTAATGGTGTCAAATCGCACGATCTAGGCGGCCAATTGACCGGCCCGAAACGTGAAATTAACTGTTCACCAAACTCGCCTCGCAATTGCGCCATTGTTTCGCGTGCTGTGTGGCATGTGGCACCGTCTTGTTGAAACCACATATCATGCAAGTCAAGAACTTCCATTTCGGGCAAAAAAAAGTTTGTTATCATCGCTCGGTAGCGTTCACCATTGACAGTAACGCTGCGATTCGCATCATCTTTGAAGAAATATGGCCCAATAATGCCGCCGGCCCATAAACCGCACCAAACAGTGGCTTTTTCGGGATGCATTGGTAGCTGTTGCAATGCTTCTGGCTGATCTTCACTCCAAATGCGGCAATTTTGCTTATTTACGTACCCATTCAACCAAAAATGAGCCTCATCGCTGAACACAATTTTTCGATAAAAAAGCGGATCCTCGGCCAGCTTTCCAAGAGCCCATTCACCAAAAATTCGGCGTTGTGGTAGGTCGGCTGGCTTTAGTTCTTGCACCAGCTGTATCTTAAAAGGCTTTACGCCCAAATCCTTCCGCAAAATTTTCCACGTAGTGCTGTAACAAAGGCCTAACTGCTGGGAACGGCGCCGAATCGACATTTCGCGGTCTTCTGTCACACTAGCTGATACGGCCGCAATATTTTCTTCACTACGCACAGTACGTAAACGTGTTGGTGGTTTAATGTCCAACAAAGTAAATTTGGTGCGAAATTTGGTCACAATCTTCCGAATAGACTGCTCAGAAGGTCGAGAATGCCGACCATAAAATGGAAGCAGCGCGCGATGAACATTTCGAACCGAGCACGAATTTTGATAGTAAAATTCAATAGTTTGCAAGCGTTGTTCATTTGGAAGACGATCCATGGTTAAATTGCAAACCAAACTGAAGCTGTTTGATAGTGACACAAGGTACAAAACACACGTCAGCTGTCAAAACCAGTATTGCCAAATCCAAACCAGCTAAAAAACCACCCGTTACTTCGCTTTTCCCTCTTTACCCATTTTTGCCACTTCTGTCAGAATTCTCACAAAGGCGCCATTGACAGCACGCTGCGTTCTTCCCATTATATCAATATCATCGGCATACGCGAGAAGTTGAACAGGTTTTTGCAAGATAGTGCCTCTGGTGTTGACAGTGGAGTCTTGCACTATCTTCTCCAGAAATATGTTAAGGAAATCGCATGACAGTACCTACATTGTCTTGTCTGAATCCTTTTTTGCCATGGAAAGATTGCGTTGTCTTCCTTCATGGTGCAGCGTGAGTTCTCCATCGTTATTTTGCACAACCGAATGAGCTTGACAGGGATGCCAAAAGTATAGGCATAGCTTTATACAGGTCGCCTTTGTAGATCCTGTCAAACGAGGCCTTAAAATCGATAGAAAGTTGATGGGTATAAGTGAAAATTTGTCGATGGTTGATTTTCCCGGTCTGAAGCCACATTGATAAGGAACAATCAGATTGTTGACGAAAGGCTACAGACGTTCACATATTACGGTAGAGATAATCTTGTAGGCGATGCTAAGTAGGCTGATTCCTCTGTAGTTGGCACAGTTTGAAGGATCTCCTTCTTGCAGTATCGGGCAAACAATGCTGAGGTTCCATTCATCGGGCATGCATTCTAGGTTTTGTTGGGTTTCGCGTGATATTGCCGGGTTCACGGAATTGTTGGCTATCAACGTGTACGATGAAAGCCTTCTACCTGATGGTGGGATTTTGTTTGCTGTTACCGTTTTACAGTCTACAGAAGTGGTATTTCACAGTCCCCAGTATCGACTGTGATTCTACAATGATACTCTTTGTTATCTCAAAGGCATCAGTTTTTGCTCGATGACCGCTGTTTAACCTTCCGATAAAACATCCGAACTTCATTCCTGCTGTTGGTTCTCTCAACATCCTCGATCCAACGTTTCCCATGCTCCCTCTCTTTTCTTCTGAGAAGCCGGCGTTCCTCTCTTCTCTTTTGCTCGTAGAGCTCACGAACGAGCAGCTCTTGTCCTTCTATGTAGTGCAGCTCTGCACGCCTCCTGCTTGGCTGCATGGGCCTGCCTGCATTCTGTAATGTGAAACCTAGCACATAAGAGGTGGCATCTCTAACTGCTTTCTGGAAATGTTGCCACTGCTCTCCGAAAATAATTGATGTTGTCGGCATAGGACTTCTTAGTACTTATTTTACTGGAGATTGTGTCGTTTGTGTCAAGGTAATGTTAGTAAGCTTTAATTTTTCTGAGTGGGCTTACAAGCTCATTTCAGGTTGTAATTTTCCAACTCGTCTTGAGTCAAGTCTTATAGGTAAAGACGTTCCTGGTAGAATTTTTACTGTGACCATATTATTACTCTGACTCCGATAAGTTCGGAGCGGATGTTTTAAAGAAGCCCTATTACGATGTTCAATAGTTCAGCAAGACTTAAACTTAAGATCTTAAGAAGCCAATATTGGCTCTTTTTATTAAAAGATCTTTCACAACCGCCCTATTCAAACATATTAAGGCTTTAGACACAAAAAAACTCCACAGCATATTTTTCCACATCAATTTAAAAAAAAATTGTTCTCATTAAAAACAAAAAGTATCTATTAAAAACAACTTAGTTGCTTTAACCCCTAACATTAAAATGTATTAATCAAACATAACCACCTGACGCCAACCTCATTACAAACAAAAAACTCCTGACTCTGCTCTTTATAAACGGTCTAGGAATTTCGGTTTTCAGCCTCATTCAGCCTTTAACCATAATTAAGATTCCTTAATCATTAGGTCTTCTCCGAAAAAAAAAATAACAGACAAACAGATTGAAAGCGCCCTACATTCCCCCCAACAAACATGTCTAACCGCAACTACGTTCAATAAGGCCGGAAAAACCAACAGAAGCGCAAATATTCACCAAATTATAATATATTTGCATATGTATCGCCCACGGGCCTCCGAATGCGCACACCGCATCGACCACGATGGATATGCCGGTTTTGTGCGCATCGCATCACTAATTGTCAAGTTCACCTGTCGCCTTAAATCTCGCCACGTATAATTTAAGAACTTCCTTCTGTTCGGCGAACCGAAAATCAAATCAACCCAAGCCGACCCGGCCGGCTGGCTGGCTGGCTGCTGCTGGCAGCACGCCCTGCTCTCCTAATGTTCACAATTCGCATTGATTTTAATTTTGCTAATTAATTCCTCTCCCAATAATAAATGCGGATAAATGTTTTATGACATCAAAATTAGAGCAAACATTTTTCGAAGCACATTATTAAACTGCGTACTAGTTGTTCGAACACACATGAAAACACACAAATGTCGTGGTCGACGTTGCGTTGGTTGTGCTTCTGGTGCGGTGTGTAGGTTGGTCGGGTTTTGCGGGTTAGAAGACCGACAGGAGGATTTATGCGAATAAAGTTGAATCACAGCTGGTATAGTCGCGGAACAGTGGTGGACCCAATTTATGAAAAGCAGTAAGTTATTGAGACTGGTAAAGAGTTGACAAAAGCTGTCTTTGAACATGCGATAAAGCGGATTTTTATGACTCTAGCCCTAGCTAGGAATTCGAACTGTTCGTGAAGCTTCTACTACTACTTGGGAGGCCGACACAATCCCAAAAATCAATCTTATTTCACTCAGTATAGATTAGTTCCCCGACTATTGGAGTCTTTCCTGTACTCCTATACCAAATCGTAAAATTCTCATCAGCCAAAATGTGTATTTTTCGAAATTTGCATATCCAAAAACCCCTTCAGCTATGACTCACCCGTGAATTTAGGAACCATTCACACAGCACGGAGGATGCATTACTTCACGAAAATCCAAAAATCATTAAACCCAAATGCGTTTGTCGAGTAAATAATTCTCTAGGAGTAATTTTCCAATATGACGTCAATGTTTGTTGAATATTTTGTATTAGTGAATGGCAATCGGTATAAATATGAACAAATCGGAAAGACGAGCTAAAAACAAGAAGCTAATCCAAATAAACCGCACATCAGCCAACAAAATGTCAGTGCGCTCGATCGAATAAACGCCACAATCCCACCACCTCCCCGACCGACACCAACAGGATTTGAATGTTTTTTGTATTTTTTTCCTCAAGTGAAATGATTATTTCAAAAATAAACTAAATGTCGACCAACAGAGCTATACGAAATTCAGGCCGACAATATCTTTATACACTAACGCGTCTCTGACTTTTGGCAAAATTTGTATATATTATACACTGACTATAACATGAGATTTTGTGTGTATTTTCATTTAATTGATGTTTATTCGCGTGTTAATAGAACACGACAGCGACAAGTTCCTTGTTTAGATTTCGAGTTTAAAAAAATTGTACAAGAGAGCCAGACATAAATTCAATATTGTTTTGGGGTCAAAAACTGTGGGTTTTGAAAGAGTTTGATTTTAATGATTGTATTTGTTAATTCTCTTCAGAGTTCTTGTATTCAATGGACTCTAGAGAAAACAATAAAAATAAAAACTTAAATTTTAAGAAAGTAAAAGGAAGTTTGTCGTAATTTGGCAACAAAATAACTTTACTTTTGCCAAATACCAAATCATCACTTTTTCGAAAATCGTCATTCTTCTGTTTATATTGACTTCTACAAACGTAAAAAGCTTGTTTTTTGGCACGAATAAAAAATAGAATTTTCACCAAAACAATTTCTGCAATTTGTAACAAATGATTGAAATGCAATTGATGTGCCCAATAGAATTGATCATGACCGATAAAATTCAGTTGAGTCCGGTGTTTTAACACGAGGAAGTCGCTGAACGTTTTAATTTTTATGTGATAGAAGTTATTCCAAATTTATCCAATTTTACGGAAAGATAATTATAATCCAGGGTTGTATTAACATTTTGGAGAAATTTTGTTTCGTATTTATTGAGGACGTTTTTCGGATTTTATAGTATCCTTTTAATTTTGTGATATACATACATAAAAATCATTTCTGTGGATATTCATCCTTTAAGAAATTAATTTAAAAAAAAAATATTTATGCAAATCAGATCTCTATAAGAAATATAAAAGGAATAAAATTGCAATCAAATATCGAAGTTGTTGTGTGCTTGTATTTCTTATATAAGAAAATTGTTTCTAAGTGAAGTTCAAAATTGAAAAAAAAAAGAAGTGTCTTCGGTAATAAGTGTTAAATATTCCTTCATATCCACTTTACCTTTCTCCAAAAGACAAAAAAAATTAAGTTGACCTTTGAAAGCAGTTTTTGATGGCGATTCAAGATCAGGTATTTAAGCATTTGTTTAAAGTAATTATTTGTTTACGTTAATTCGAACGAAAAATATGTAATTTTTTTGTGCAACGAAAGATTAAAAAAAAAACTTACTTTTTCGCAGATAAAACATCCGAACTTCATTCCTGCTGTTGGTTCTCTCAACATCCTCGATTTAACGCTTCAAATGCTCCCTCTCTTTTCTTCTGAGAAGCCGGCGTTCCTCTCTTCTCTTTTGCTCGTAGAGCTCACGAACGAGCAGCTCTTGTCCTTCTATGTAGTGCAGCTCTGCACGCCTCCTGCTTGGCTGCATGGGCCTGCCTGCATTCTGTAATGTGAAACCTAGCACATGAGAGGTGGCATCTCTAACTGCTTTCTGGAAATCTTGCCACTGCTCTCCGAAAATAATTGATGTTGTCGGCATAGGACTTCTTAGTACTTCTTTTACTGGAGGTTGTGTCGTTTGTGAGTGGGCCTACTAGCTCAGTTCAGGTTGTATATTTTCCAACTCTGTCTTGAGTCAAGTCTTATAGGTAAAGACGTTCATGGTAGAATTTTTACTGTGACCATATTATTACTCTGACTCCGATAAGTTCGGAGCGGATGTTTTAAAGAAGCCCTATTACATGTTCAATAGTTCAGCAAGACTTAGACTTAAGATCTTAAGAAGCCAATATTGGCTCTTTTTATTAAAAGATCTTTCACAACCGCCCTATTCAAACATATTAAGTCTTTAGACACAAGAAAACTCCACAGCATATTTTTCCACATCAATTTAAAAAAAATTGTTCTCTTAAAAACAAAAAGTATCTATTAAAAACAACTTAGTTGCTTTAACCCCTAACATTAAAATGTATTCATCAAACATAACCACCTGACGCCAACCTCATTACAAACAAAAAACTCCTGACTCTGCTCTTTATAAACGGTCTGGGAATTTCGGTTTTATCAGCTCATTCAGCCTTTAAACCACAATTAAGATTCCTTAATCATTAGGTCTTCTCCGAAAAAAAAAAAATAATAACAGACAAACAGATTGAAAGCGCCCTACATTCCCCCCAACAAACATGTCTAACCGCAACTACGTTCAATAAGGCCGGAAAAACCAACAGAAGCGCAAATATTCACCAAATTATAATATATTTGCATATGTATCGCCCACGGGCCTCCGAATGCGCACACCGCATCGACCACGATGGATATTCCGGTTTTGTGCGCATCGCATCACTAATTGTCAAGTTCACCTGTCGCCTTAAATCTCGCCACGTATAATTTAAGAACTTCCTTCTGTTCGGCGAACCGAACATCAAATCAACCCAAGCCGACCCGGCCGGCTGGCTGGCTGGCTGCTGCTGGCAGCACGCCCTGCTCTCCTTATGTTCACAATTCGCATTGATTTTAATTTTGCTAATTAATTCCTCTCCCAATAATAAATGCGGATAAATGTTTTATGACATCGAAATTAGAGCAAACATTTTTCGAAGCACATTATTAAACTGCGTACTAGTTGTTCGAACACACATGAAAACACACAAATGTCGTGGTCGACGTTGCGTTGGTTGTGCTTCTGGTGCGTTGTGTAGGTTGGTCGGGTTTTGCGGGTTAGAAGACCGACAGGAGGATTTATGCGAATAAAGTTGAATCACAGCTGGTATGGTCGCGGAACAGTGGTGGACCCAATTTATGAAAAGCAGTAAGTTATTGAGACTGGTAAAGAGTTGACAAAAGCGATTAAAGCGGATTTTTCATGACTCTAGCCCTAGCTAGGAATTCGAACTGTTCGTGAAGCCTTCTACTACTACTTGGGAGGCCGACACAATCCCAAAAATCAATCTTATTTCACTCAGTATAGATTAGTTCCCCGACTATTGGAGTCTTTCCTGTACTCCTATACCAAATCGTAAGATTCTCATCAGCCAAAATGTGTATTTTTTGAAATCTGCATATCCAAAAACCCCTTCAGCTATGACTCATTCGTGAATTTAGGAACCATTCACACAGCACGGAGGATGCATTACTTCACGAAAATCCGAAAAATCATTAAACCCAAATGCGTTTGTCGAGTAAATAATTCTCTGGGAGTAATTTTCCAATATGACGTCAATGTTTGTTGAATATTTTGTATTAGTGAATGGCAATCGGTATAAATATGAACAAATCGGAAAGACGAGCTAAAAAAAAGAAGCTAATCCAAATAAACCGCACATCAGCCAACAAAATGTCAGTGCGCTCGATCGCATAAACGCCACAATCCCACCACCTCCCCTACCGACACCAACAGGATTTGAATCTTTTTTGTATTTTTTTCTCAAAGTGAAATGATTATTTCAAAAATAAACTAAATGTCGACTAACAGAGCTATACGAAATTTAGGCCGACAATATCTTTATACACTAACGCGTCTCTGACTTTTGGCAAAATTTGTATATATTATACACTGACTATAACATGAGATTTTGTGTGTATTTTCATTTAATTGATGTTTATTCGCGTGTTAATAGAACACGACAGCGACAAGTTCCTTGTTTAGATTTCGAGTTTAAAAAAATTGTACAAGAGAGCCAGACATAAATTCAATATTGTTTTGGGGTCAAAAACTGTGGGTTTTGAAAGAGTTTGATTTTAATGATTGTATTTGTTAATTCTCTTCAGAGTTCTTGTATTTTGCCATTCAATGAACTCTAGAGAAAACAATAAAAATAAAAACTTAAATTTAAAGAAAGTAAAAGGAAGTTTGTCGTTCTTTGGCAACAAAATAACTTTACTTTTGCCAAATACCAAATCATCACTTTTTCGAAAATCGTCATTCTTTTGTTTATATTGACTTAAACAAACGTAAAAGTTTTATTTTTTGGCACGAATAAAAAATTAGAATTTTCAACAAAACAATTTCTGCAATTTGTTACAAATAATTGAAATGCAATTGATGTGCCCAATAGAATTGATCATGACCGATAAAATTCAGTTGAGTCCGGTGTTTTAACACGAGGAAGTCGCTGAACGTTTTAAGTTTTATGTGATAGAAGTTATTCCAAATTTATCCAATTTTACGGAAAGATAATTATAATCCAGCGTTGTATTAACATTTTTGGAGAAATTTTGTTCCGTATTTATTTAGGATGTTTTTCGGATTTTATAGTATCTTTTAATTTTGTGATATACATACATAAAAATCATTTCTGTGGATATTCATCCTTTAAGAAATTAATTTAAAAAAAAATATTTATGCAAATCAGATCTCTATAAGAAATATAAAAGGAATAAAATTGCAATCAAATATCGAAGTTGTTGTGTGCTTGTATTTCTTATATAAGAAAATTGTTTCTAAGTGAAGTTCAAAATTGAAAAAAAAAGAAGTGTCTTCGGTAATAAGTGTTAAATATTCCTTCATATCCAGTTTACCTTTCTCCAAAAGACAAAAAAATTAAGTTGACCTTTGAAAGCAGTTTTTGATGGCGATTCAAGATCAGGTATTTAAGCATTTGCTTAAAGTAATTATTTGTTAACGTTAATTCGAACACAAAATATGTAATTTTTTTGTGCAACGAAAGATTAAAAAAGAAGAAACTTACTTTTTCGCAGATCTAGGTTGATATTTTTTTTTTATAATTTGCACCCAATCGAAGGATTTTTTATACCCTTTTTATTCCAGAGACACAGTGAGCACATTAGGAAGAAGGGAATGGGTTGGAAAGGAGATATCGGTGTACATTGGTCTTAAATTCTTGAACATTGTTGTGACTGGGAAAGACAGAGTGTGGAAGAGAGTTCCAAATTCGCGACATTCTAGGCATTCTTAGAGAGCGGGTATTATGGTTGAATTGTTTGAGGGAGGAATGCAACTGGCTATTGCACTAGAGCAATTTCCGTAAAAGTAGCGATAAAACAAGGAGAGACACGCTACGTTACGACGGTGGTCTAAAGGGGTGGAATCGTCAGTGATCTCTCTATCACCAATCGTCTTTTTTGTATTCCATCCAAGAGGCTTAAGTAAGTAGCTGGAGCACCAGCCCAGTGATGTGAATTGTACTCAAGCCTTGCACGGATATAGGTTTTATAGATGATAGCCAAATCAGACGGGAGAAAAATTTCTTGCACCGTCTTAAGAAACTCAAACATCTTGCGCCATTTTCGGTGACATCGCATATGTGCTCGGACCACAAGAGGTGGTCATGTGATGCACATACCGAGAATCTCGAGATGTTCGGTCTCATTGATGCAATTGCCACTCATGGACAATGGGGGGTATATCTCGCTTCAACGATATGAGACAGCATTGAGTTTTCGAAGCATTAAACTCTACACGGTTCTAAATTCCCCATTGGACAATGCTGTTTAAGTCAGAGTGTAATGAGCTTATCATATTTTGCCGCTGCAGTTCCACATCCGAAGAGGAGGGATGTGAATCTGGAAACGAATATGAGAAGCTAAAGGTAGTATAATCAGCGAAACAATTTATTAGATTAGAAGTAACAGACAAGGATCATTAATAAAAATGATAAAGAGGGTCGGAGACAAAACGGAGCCCTGGGGCACACCAGCATTTATATTGTCGGTTTCAGACTTGAAACCGTCCAATACAACAAATAAAGTTTCTAATCCAAAGAAGAAGGGATTTATCGATACCGAAAGCACGCATTTTCAATAAAAGAGCAAGATGCCAGACTTTATCAAATGCTAAATGTCAAGTGCAACGATGCAAAGATTTGTTCAACTGTTCGGTGAGATAAACCATCAAATCACCAGTGGATCTGTTGCTGCGAAAGCCGTACTGCCGGTCATTAAGAAGCTTTCGGTCTTCGAGATATTTCTTGATAATTTATCAGCGTTTCCATGACCTTAAAAAGAAGGGACGTATGTAAGTGCAATCGGACGATAATTGGAGGGAGAGGAGGATTCGCCTTTTTTAGGAATAGGCTGGACAAAAACTGTTTTCCAACTGCTCGCAACGAGCCCAGAAAAATGTATAGATGGAAAAGCTTACGCAACGGTTTTGCCAGAAAGAACACCTCTTCAGAATAATAGCGGGGATACCATCCGGACCAGCGAGTTATGTATGTTGAGATCCTTTAAGACTCTCGCCACAGCACTAGTGCGAAAGAAGATTTGTCCCATGGAATCATTGACGCGCTCAAGAACAGGCGGAGTCATGACACTCTCTGGAAGAGAGGAGTTGGCGGCGAACTGCCTACCAAAAAGGTTAGCTTTTGCGAGAGAGTTAACAAATGGAGTGTCATGGTCAATGAGTGTAGGGACCGAGGAAGAAGAAGAATTCTTCATATTTTTTTCAAATGACCAAAAATTCTTACTGCCTTTGGGACATTTTAGTATTTTTGCCTTAATTTTGGTCATGTTAAATTTGGTTCGCCGAATATGGGCATACAAGCCTTCCTGGCTTGTTTAAACTCGTTCCGGTTTTCCTCAGTTGGGTTGGCTCTAAAACACCGGAACGTTACTTCTTTTTCCCTGATAACCTCTTTACAGATTACATCAAACGATGACTTTTCCTTAGGTTTGATGCTTTTAACCCTATTCGGGATAAAAGTTTTCATTCCCAAAATATTCATAGTAGTTCTCTTAACTGCGCTGGAGTCTACGTCACTATCGAGGAAGCATAGTGACCACTTAAAGATCCGGAAAAAGTTGTTGAGACCGTCCCAGTTGGCTTTCTCATATTGCCATACGGTTCTCTTCGAATCTCTTTCTCTAACTGGATTAGTTTAACACTAGAAATTTGCAGATATAAGACTATGGTCTGATCTGCCTAGAGACGTCAATACATTGATAGTGTATTTATCAGGGTCAGACGTAAGAAACAAGTCAAGAGTATTTTCCGCTTGGCCATTAATGTCCGATATTCGAGTGGGCTCGGTGACAAGCTGAGTTAGTTGGTTAAACTCAGCAAAGATCTCAGCGTCAGCACACATTCCTTCTGGTGTTGTCTGGCCCGAATGGAGAAGCCACGAAGAATTGTGTACATTGAAATATTAAAAAACGAGGGCTTTGAGTGCGAGAAAACATTACAGTAAGAATAAAGGAGCCCAGCTAAGTTCTCTAGCATTTTTGGTACTACACCCTTTTTACAGTAACAACTGAGGGCATTATCCACACCCCTCTAACTTCTATACCAAAAAGCCAAAGGTTTCAAACTCACATTATTTGTTAAGCTAGTCAAGAAAAAGCGCCTCAGTAAATTTCAGATATTTAGTATAGGTAGTTTTTAAGATACAATGTTCCAAAATTCACGAAAACCGTAACTGACTAACTCACCCGCTCACTGATTCCTTCACTCACACTGACAGATCATCGAAATTATGAAGCACATCCCGTCGCACTAGGAACTTGAAATTTGACAGTCATGTGGTACATACAAAGAAGAAAATCGAAATTTTTAAATTTGTCAGTTAGGGGGCGTGGTAGCCACCTACTTTTAAATTATTAGTATAAATTATATGGAGCACTTTGGAGCACAGTAGAATCATGAAATTTGGCATACAAGTATAACATGCAATAGAAAAAATAAAATATGTAATTTATGATTTTCAACTGAGGGGGCGTGGTACCCACACATTTAAAAATAAATTTTATAAAATAACTGGGGCAACTCTGATTATCGTAGAATATTGTTATTTGGCAAACTAGCACTTCTGCCAGTCAATATAAAGAAATAAAATTAATTTTTAGATTTTTTTGCTAAAAAGGAATGGTACCCGCAACCCGCCCATGTTTTATGAATGTATATAATATATAAAAAAAATCTTTGCAAAAAGTAATGTTATCACACCAAAACCATAAATGTAAAAAAATAGCCGAGTTCTCCCGTACAAAAAATCTGTCCAACAAATCAGCCACGAAAGGTAATGCTAAAGGAACACCATGTTCTAAGATTCAGCAAGGTGGTAAATTGGCCACACCTTCGAAATTATCAAAGGACATGGACGCATGATATTTCCCAGCCAAGTTCTAGGACTATACTCACTTCTTACTTTTCTAAAATGAGCGTATGAAATTGAAATTTAGGAATTCTTATAAGGCTTTGGCAAGAACACAAAAGAAAATTTATTTACATTTAGGGGTGTGGTATCCACCCACTCTTCGAAAATGGTTGAAATTCGGAATTTCGATAGGGTTTTGATTGAATATAGGAAAAGAACAACATTATTGTAGTTTATTTAGGGGCAGGGCTTCCTACCATTTTCATTAAATGTTCGCAGAATGAAATAAGAAAAATTGGAATTCTGTTCATTAATATGCTATCAACCTTCTTGTATAGTTTTTTGAATACATATTTGAAGAGTTCTCGAATTATTATACACCTTTAATCCACCATAGTTGGTCTACCAAGTGATTTTAACTTACCTTATAACTATTTATTTTGCTTTTTATTTTGAAGTAAAAATATTGTTTGTTTCTTAAAAAAAAAAAACATTTATTTCAGTTAAAGTAAGAATAGTAAAAATATTAACATTTATAAAGAATTCAAAATGGTCACAAGTGGTGTAACAGAAAAAATACAGCACCTATATGCAGCACCTATATATATCTATAAAATTTAAAGTGAGTGTTACCACTGTGTAACGTCACCTTTTCGATTGATCTATGCGTGAATACTGTAAAGTGTCTACTAATTTCTGACATTTTTCAGAAGATAATGAATCCCAGATATCTGCAAGTTTACTTTTGAGGTCTTGAAGATTTCTTGCTAGATATTTTCTTAATTTTTGTATCATTTTGTGCCAAATCGTTGCAATAGGCGAAAGGTCTGGGCTGCTAGAAGGCCACTCCAATAAAGTAATGGCTTCTGCAAATAACGAAGACATCGTAGATCTAGCCATCCTTTTTAGGATTCAAGCTGAGGTATGGTTGGAAGAAGTTGTTCTTCAAGGATATTTTAGTATTTTTCTGCATTAATTGTACTATCAACGAAATATAATCTTCCATCCAACATCTCGTCCTGACATGCATCTCCATACCTTTAGCGATTGGAGGACTTTACAGTTAGAGGCGGCACCGAAACATATTTAGCATATTGTTGCTAATTTGTTGTCGATTTATGCCGCAAGAAATGATTTTGTTGCTCTACTAGTTCTTGGAAAAAAGTACGGTAACTCTATTTCTCTTCTTTTCTGAATAATAACAAGTATACGCCCGAGTGAACTTTCTCATGCAATGTTAATTCACTCGTCTTTGAACAACTTAGATTCAACAGCACAGCCAATCCAAGGCAGCTGCACTTTAATTTAATAATGAAGTTGCTTCTTAATAAGAAAAATTGGCTCATTAACTTACTCTCCCAGGTGGAATCTGTCCTCATCACTGAAGGCCTTTATTTTAAACAAATTTCCACCAATTTTTGTTGCTGCAATGCCAGATTTAAGAGATTAATAAAGTAAAAATGAAAAACACAGGTTATTCTCAACGCACAAGATGGCAGAAGGAATATTCTTCGGTGTTTTTGAAAAACTCTTACTAATTCCAACAGGTCACACTTATAGTACAAGTTTTATTTAACTGACCGAGAAGGTATTTAAATACAACTCAAATGTGCTGCAGTTTTGTTGAAATTGTTGTTCACAGTTTTTTTTTTAGTAAATTTTACTATAGGTATTTCAAACGTTCATTCCTAGTAATAACGCAATCCATTTAAGTAGAATTTCATAAATGATGGCTTTAAAACTGAAATTAACCTTAATAACGGTGATTTTTCCGAAAACTGTAAAAATGTTAGTACTTCTTTCTGAGTGCTTTTAATTTTGATAAAAGGAACAACTATAAAACTCAATGAATGCATCCAATTTTAATCAACTCAATCGTTAATTAATATTCCTCAACATAAAATGTGAACATGCAAAAAAATATGATTCGATAAGCACAAGTCTTGCAATAAAATAAACCACAATCGACATAAGTCAGCACTGAGTAGCATGAAGAGAGTACCGGAATGGGGGCGATGAATAAAAACATAAAATCAAGACGTTTTGTTTATTTTTAATTGGAGCACGACACCCACTCTTAAAGACTATGATGCCAATTTGACCGAGTCGCCCTACGCAAACTAACATTTCTCTTCAATTTAAACTTAAAATAAAAATCCTTTAGTAAACGCTCTAACCGCCAAACAGTGACATACAAAAAACTCAATTATCGTTAATGTTTACACAAGCTTATGGCAATGCCATTAGGTCTTTAAAAATACCCACCTTATAAGTTGCAAACTTTCGAGTATATTTATAAGTCAGTCTATGATTTCCCTCAGACTTCATTCAGTTAAACCATTTTGCCGTCATCGGCAGCATCATAGAGCAGTGGGGTAGCCGCAGAGGAACATTACAGCACAAAGAGAGCGATGCTGAGGAAGGTGTGCTCTGTCTCTGTACATAAAAGTGTCAATGGAAGTGTTTTTCTTAGGTGTGTGGTTCAAGGTGATAGAGAATATCACCTCGAGAATGTGAAATTGCCACAACGCATCTTTCAATCAGACACAGCAGCCACTGCCAAGGATTTATGGTTCTAGCTTCTAGACATTGTCACTTTGTTATTCAGTTTTTCATTTTTTTTTTTATTTATGGATTTTTGTGTTTAGTTTTCGTTTCCAATGGTAGATGTGATAAGATGCTGAATTTTGACGTTTGAATTCAGTTCATTCATATCAGTTCATAATTTATTTTTTTGTTTAAAAAGGATACTGGTTTTTTATCAAAATAAATTAATTTAAACGTGAAACCGTATCGAGATTCTCTCGATTTATTTTTCACGGAAAATTTAATTCTCTAGAAATATTTTGAGTTATCGTGAACTTCTTTCGGAATGATTTTTACCCAGGTAAAAAAAAGCCAACTTTAAAATATAAAATGATATAATCATAAAAATTTAAAAGCAAAGGATTTGTAAATGAAGAAGGAATACAAATAAATGAAATCAAAAAACATTCGATCCTTCGAATGTTGTTTACTTGTTTTTCGGAGTTAAATAACTACCTGACTCCCAATAGAAACATTCGCTTGTTTCGCAAAAACGAACTCTACCGTCTCTCTCTTTTCTTTTGGTTTAATAGTCTTGTACAAGTCTCTTGCGTCTTGCCTCAGTGTCTTTAATAGTTCAGTGGCCTGTGGCCAGTAAAGAGGTGACGTTATCAGATTAATGTTTTTAATATTAAAATAGTCCTTTAATTCAGCACTTACAATCTGCCGATCATTATCTGCTTTATGAGGGCGTCTCGAGAAAGTACAAACTCAAAACTCAAGTGGAAGTATGACTATGTATTGGTTTGTAATTTATTTTGTTCTTGGATTCAGGATAACCCAACCTACAATACATCTCTTTTAAATGCCAATTATTTCCGACGACGTTATTATTTTCGCAAATCAAGCCTTTTGGTTTCATGAATAACAATTAAAACAAAATCAAAATGCTAAAGGACCCAATCAATCCATCGCAATTGCAACCCATTCCCAAGGGGCCGGCCGCCCGCTGGGTCCTAACTCCTATACTCTAATTCGCAAATGTGTTGGTGGAACTATAAAGAAAAAAGTTCCCCCAAATGCACAGTTCAAATTGAAATGAAAATACCTTATTTTTAGTACAAGCTGTCCATCATCTTTCTTGATATTTCAATAGCTTCAATAATCCTTGGTCATTGGCGATTTTATTACCACCCCAATCATCGTAAGAGCACGTTTACTATTAATACACAAACGTCGTTTTCACAATTTCTGTCAACGTAGTCCGCATTTTCAATATTGCTTAATCTTTACAAAGAATCTGCTACGTCTATCCAGGCTGATAGACAATTTCAAATTTAAAGCCGAAGAACAAGAACCCATCCTTCAATTTTATCAAGTGGTTTTGTAACAGGCTTAAGGATTACTTCCAAGGATTTGTGGACCGTTCCTAGTTCGAATTCTACTCCTGCAAGTTAATAATAAAGGCGTCCTACTCCCAAAACTGAAGCCAAACTCTCTTTTTCAGTCTCGTTTTCACTGCAGAAAGGCCTTAGCAGGCAATTTCTCCATCAAAATA
>CAKKXW010000003.1:69836253-69876104 GCA_920937365.1 Sphaerophoria rueppellii | reverse complement strand
ATTAAAAAACGGGGGCTTTCAGTGCGAGAAAACAATACTTGTAAAAGACGCAATAAGAATAAAGGGGCACGGTTGTGCCCAGACAAGTTCTCTAGCAACTTTGGCACTACACCCTTATTTACAGGAAACAACTGAGGGCATTATCCACACCGCTCTAACTTCTATACCAAAAAGCCAAATGTTTCAAACTCACATTATTTGTTAATGTAATCAAGAAGAAGCACCTTTTTGCTAGGCAGTTCGCCACCAACTCTTGGCTGCCAGAGAGTGTCATGACTCCTCCAGTTCTTGAGCGCGACAATGATTCCATGAGACAAACCTTCTTCCGCACTCGTGCTGTGGCGAGAGTACTAAAGGATCTCAACATACATAAATCCGCTGGTCCGGATGGTATCCTCGCTATTATTCTGAAGAGGTGTTCTTCCACGCTGGCAAAACCCTTGCGTGAGCTTTTCCATCTATCCTATTCTTCTGGGCTCGTTCCGAGCAGTTGGAAAACAGCATTTGTTCAGCCTATTCCAAAAAAAGGCGAATCTTCTTCTCCCTCCAATTATCGTCCGATTGCACTTACGTCCCTTCTTTCTAAGGTCATGGAAACGCTGATAGACTATCAGCTCAAGAAATATCTCGAAGACCGAAAGCTTCTTAATGACCGGCAGTACGGCTTTCGCAGCAACAGGTCCACTGGTGATTTGATGGTTTATCTCACCGAACAGTGGAACAAATCTTTACATCGTTTTGGAGAAAGTAAGATTGTTGCACTTGATATTTCAAAGGCATTTGATAAAGTCTGGCATCTTGCTCTTTTATCGAAAATGCGTGCCTTCGGTATCGATGAATCCCTTCTTCGTTGGATTAGAAACTTTCTTTCGAACGTTCATAAAGTGATCAGTCTGAAACCCACAATATAAATGCTGGTGTAGCCCCAGGGCTCCGTTTTGTCTCCGACCCTCTTTATCATTTTTATTAATGATCTCTTGTCTGTTACTTCTAATCCAATAAATTGTTTCGCTGACGATAGTACCCTTAGCTTTTCATATTCGTTTCCAGATTCACATCCCTCCACTTCGGATGTGGAACTGCAACGGCAAAATATGATAAGCTCATTAAACTCTGACTTAAACAGCATTGTCCAATGGGGAATTAAGAACCGTTTAGAGTTGAATGCTTTGAAATCAAAAACCCAATGCTGTCTTGTATCGTTGAAGCGAGATATAGCCCCCTTGACACTGTCCATGAGTGGCACTTGCATCAAAGAGACCGAACATCTCGAGATTCTCGGTATGTGCATCACAGACCACCTCTTGTGGATCGAGCACATATGCGATGTAGCCAAAAATGCCACAAGACGATGCAAGAAATTTTTCTCCCCGTCTGATCTGGCTGTTATCTATAAATTAATATCCGTCCAAAGCTTGAGTATAATTCCCATGTCTGGGCTGGTGCTCCAGTAACTTACTTAAGCCTCTTGGATGGTATACAAAGAAGAGCCGTGAAAATGATCGGTGATAGAGACATCACTGATTCATTCACTCCTTTAGATCACCGTCGTCGGTCGTAATGTTTCTTGTCTCTCACTGTTTTATCGTTACTTCTACGGTAAGTGCTCTAGAGAAATAGCCAGTTGCATTCCACCCCTTAAACAATTCAACCGTAATACCCGCGCATCCAGGAATGCCCATCAGTTTACAATCGACCTCAACTTCGGTCGTACGCTCAAGTATAGAGAATCGTTCTTTAGCCGTACTACGCGAATGTGGAACTCTCTTCCACACTCTGTTTTTCCCGATCATTACAATGTTCAGGAATTTAATACCAATGTACTTCTTTCCTAAAGCACTCACTTTGTCTATGGCATAATAAGGGTATAACAACCCCTTGAGTGTGTGCTCATTATAAAAAAAAAAACCTCAGTAAATTTCAGATATTTAGTATAAGTAGTTTCTAGGATACAATGTTCCAAAAATCACGAAAACCGTAACTGACTGATTCACTCACTCACTGATTCACTCACTCACTGACAGATCATCAAAATTATGAAGCACATCTCGTTGCACTAAGAACTTGAAATTTGGCACAGTAATAGATCATATGGTACATACAAAGGAGAAAATCGGAAATTTGAAATTTTTCAATCCGGGGGCGTGGTAGCCGCCTACTTTTAAATTATTAGTATAAATTATATGGAGCACTTTGGAGCACAGAAGAATCATGAAATTCGGCATACAAGTACAACGTACAATAGAACAAATAAATATGAAATTTATGATTTTCAACTGAGGGGGCGTGGTTCCCACAGATTTAAAAATAAATTTTATAAAATAAATGGGGCACCTCTGACTATCGTATAATATTGTAATTTGGGAAACTAGCAATTCTGCCAGTCAATATAAAGAAGTAAAATTAATTTTTAGATTTTTTTTGCTAAAAAGGGATGGAACCCGCAACCCGCCCATGTTTTATTAATTTATGTAAAATATCAACAAAAAAATCTTTGCTTAAAGTAATGTTATCACACCAAAAACATAAATTTTAAAAAAAGACTCGAGATCTCCCGTACAAAAAATCTGTCTAACAAATCTGCCACGAAAGGTAATGCTTAAAGAACACCATGTTCTAAGATTCAGCAAGTACTCGTAGGTGGTAAAGTGGCCATACCTTCAAAATTATCAAAGGACATGGACGCATGGTATTGCCCAGCCAAGTTCTAGGACTATACTCACTTCCTACTTTTCTTAAATGAGCGTATGAAGTTGAAATTAAGGAATTCTTATAAGGCTCTGGCAAGAACACAAAAAAAAATCTATTTACATTTAGGGGTGTGGTATCCGCCCACTCTACGAAAATGGCTGAAATTCGGAATTTTGATTGAATATAATAAAAGAATAGGAACATTATTGTAGTTTAGTTAGGGGCAAGGCTTCCAACCACTTTCCTTAAATGCTATCAACATTCTTGTATAGTTTTTTGAATACATATTTGAAGAGTTTTCGAATTATTATATCCCTTAAATCCACCATAGTTGGTCTACAAAGTGATTTTAACTTACCTAAACTTTTTATTTTGAAGTACAAATATTGTTTGTATAATAAAAAAAAAAACATTTATTTCAGTTAAAGTAAGAATAGTATAAATATTAACTTTTATAAAGAATTCAAAATGGTCAAAAGTGATGTAACAGAAAAAATATAGCACCTATATATATCTATAGAATTTAAAGTGAGTGTTACCATTGTGTAACGTCACCTTTTCTATTGATCACTGCTTGAATACGATAAAGTGTCTACTAATTTCTGACATTTTTCAGAAGATAATGAATCCCAGATATTTGTTAGTTTACTTTTAAGATCTTAAAGATTTCTTGCTAGATATTTTCTTAATTTTTGTATAATTTTGTGCCAAATCGTTGCAATAGGCGAAAGGTCTGGGCTGCTAGAAGGCCACTCCAATAAAGTAATGGCTTCTGCAAATAACCAAGACATCGTATAAGGCTAGATGCCTTATGGCAACAAACACCATCCTTTTTAGGATTGAAGCTGAGGTATGGATGGAAGAAGTTGTTCTTCAAGGATATTTTAGTATTTTTCTTCATTAATTGTACTATCAACAAAATATAATCTTCCATCCAACACCTCGTCCTGACATGCATCTCCATACCTTTAGCGAAACATATTCAGTATATTGTTGCTAATTTGTTGTTGATTTGTGCCGCAAGAAATGATTTTGTTGCTCTACTAGTCCTTGGAAAAAAGTACGGTAACTCAATTTCTTTTTCTGAATAATAACAAGTATACGCCCGAGTGAACTTTCTCATGCAATGTTAATTCACTCGTCTTTGAACAACTTAGATTCAACAGCACAGCCAATCCAAGCAGCTGCACTTTAATTTAATAATGAAGTTGCTTCTTAATAAGAAAAATTGGCTCATTAACTTACTCTCCCAGGTGGAATCTGTCCTCATCACTATAGGCCTTTATTTTAAACAAATTTCCACCAATTTTTGTTGCTGCAATGCCAGATTTAAGAGATTAATAAAGTAAAAATGAAAAACACAGCTTATTCTCAACGCACAAGATGGCAAAGGAATATTCTTCGGTGTTTTTGAAAAACTCTTACTAATTCCAACAGGTCACACTTATAGTACAAGTTTTATTTAACTGACCGAGAAGCTGTTTAAATACAACTCAAATGTGCTGCAGTTTTGCTGAAATTGGTTGTTTAGACTGTTCACAGTTTTTTTTTTTAGTAAATTTTACTAAAGGTATTTCAAACGTTCATTCCTAGTAATAACGCAATCCATTTAAGTCAAATTTCATAACATGACAGCTTTAAAATTGACATTTAACTAAATAACGGTGATTTGTCAAAAATTGTAAGTTGTAAGTAATTGTGTATTAATACTTGATTCTGAGTGCTTAAAAAGTGCTATAAAACTCGATGAACGCATCCAATTTTAA
Source organism: Sphaerophoria rueppellii (assembly GCA_920937365.1). NCBI lineage: Eukaryota > Metazoa > Arthropoda > Insecta > Diptera > Syrphidae > Sphaerophoria > Sphaerophoria rueppellii. The sequence continues at coordinate 69,871,647 of CAKKXW010000003.1, read as the reverse complement.
GCAACTCAATCGTTAACTGTTATTCCTCAAACCAAAATGTGAACATGCAAAAAAATATGATTCGATAAGCACAAGTCTTGCAATAAAATAAACCACAATCGACATAAATCAGCACTAAGTAGCATGAAGAGAATACCGGAATGGGGGCGATGAATAAAAACAGAAAATCAAGACGTTTTGTTTATTTTTAATTGGAGCACGACACCCACTCTAAGAGACTATGATGCCAATTTGACCGAGTCGCCCTACGCAAACTAATATTTCTCTTCAATTTAAACTTAAAATAAAATCCTTTAGTAAACGCTCTAACCGCCAAACAGTGACATACAAAAAACTCAATTATCGTTAATGTTTACACAAGCTTATGGCAATGCCATTAGGTCTTTAAAAATACCCACCTTATAAGTTGCAAACTTTCGAGTATATTTATAAGTCAGTCTATGATTTCCCTCAGACTTCATTCAGTTAAACCATTTTGCCGTCATCGGCAGCATCATAGAGCAGTGGGGTAGCCGCAGAGGAACATTACAGCACAAAGAGAGCGATGCTGAGGAAGGTGTGCTCTGTCTCTGTACATAAAAGTGTCAATGGAAGTGTTTTTCTTAGGTGTGTGGTTCAAGGTGAGAGAGAATATCACCACGAGAATGTGAAATTGCCACAACGCATCTTTCAATCAGACACAGCAGCCACTGCCAAGGATTTATGGTTCTAGCTTCTAGACATTGTCACTTTGTTATTAAGTTTTTTTTTTTTTTTATTTATGGATTTTTGTGTTTAGTTTTCGTTTTCTATGGTAGATGTGATAAGATGCTGAATTTTGACGTTTGAATTCAGTTCATTCATATCAGTTCATAACTTATTACTTTTTTTTTTAACAAGGATACTGGTTTTTATCAAAATAAATTAATTTAAACGTGAAACCGTATCTAGGCTCTCCCGATATATTTTTCTAGGAAAATTTAATTCTCAAGAAATATTTTGAGCTATCGTGAAATTTCTTCGGAATGAATTTTACCCATCAAGTAGGAAAAGGCAACTTTAAAAAACAAAACGATATAATCATAAAAATTTAAAGCAAAGGATTTGTAAATGAAGAAGGAATACAAATAAATGAAATCAGAAGGATCGAATGTTGTTTACTTGTTTTTCGGAGTTAAATAACTATCTGACTCCCAATAGAAACATTCGCTTGTTTTGCAACAACGAACTCTACCGTCTCTCTCTTTTTCTTTTGGTTTGATAGTCTTGTGCAAGTCTCTTGCCTCAGTGTCTTTAATAGTTCACTGGCCTGTGGCCAGTAAGGAGGTGAAGTTTTCAGATTATGTTGCTAATATTAAAATAGCCCTTTTATTCAGCACTTACAATCTGCCGATCATTATCTGCTTTATGAGGGCGTCTCGAGAAAGTACAAACTCAAAACTCAAGTGGAAGTGGGTGGGTGGGGGGGGGGATATATCTAGTTCGTTCATTTTTTTTTGAAGTTTTAATAACTAAAAAAAAAAAAACAAAACAAAATAACAAACTTCGTTGAATTCATAAGATAATAATCTCTGTACAGGATGTCCCAAAATTCAACGGTAAGCCGGAATCAAAGTACTCCGAAGGGAGTACGAAGTCTGCAGGGTCAGCTAGTATATGGTTCACATTAATCTGAATATGAATTAGTATAAAAACATATGTCAATATAATCTGCCCCTTTTGTTAGGCATGCTTTATGTAATGACTTAATGAGTAATAGCGCATTTGCTTTCTGGTCTAAATGAATGATGTGAGTTATCGCTACCGTTAAGATTTCTGGTTAACTACACCACAGTTGTGCGAACATTTGTTTGTGTGGACGAATGTGCTGCATGTTTGCGGTGGTTTTTTATAGATACCAACTTAACAATGTGTCGCACTAGGCGAAGAAGTCTTAAATAATTTTTAATTTTTTTGTAATGGAAAGCTGGGTGGAAGCTCGTTTTCTTGCACGTTTGGGAACTGGTTATATTTATCGATCCCAATGGAGGGGGGGATATATCCCCCTGATCCCCCCTCCTATCTACGCCACTAATTGGAAGTATGACTATGTATTGGTTCGTAATTTTGCTCCTGGATTCAGGATAATCCAACCTACAATACATCTCTTTTAAAATGCCAATTATTTCCGACGACGTAATTATTTTCGCAAATCAAGACTTTTGGTTTCATAAATAACAATTAAAACAAATCAAAATGGTAAAGGACCCAATAAATCCAATGCAATAGCAACCATTGCAGGGGCCGGCCGCCCTCTGGTCCTTACTCCAATGCTCTAATCCGCTAAGGTGTTGGTGGAACCACAAACAAGAAAGTTATACAAGCACAGTTCAAATCGAACTGAAAATAACTTATTTTTAGTACAAGCTGTCCAATCATCTTTCTTGATATTTCCAATAGCTTTTCAATAATATTTTCGTCATTGGCGTCCGCATTTTCAATATTGCTTAATCTTTACAAAAGAATCTGATATGTCTATCCCGACTGATAGACAATTTAAAATTTAAAGGACTGAAGCGAAGAAAAAGAACCCATCCTTCAATTCTATCAAGTGGTTTTGAAATAGGCTTTAAAGATAACTTCCAAGGATTTGTGGACCATTCCTAGTTCGAATTCTACTCCTGCAAGGTAATAATTAAGACGTCCTACTCCCAAATACTAAAGCCAAAACTCATCTTTTTCAGTCCGTGAATGTCTTCTTTCTACTGCAGAAAGGCCTTAGCAGACAATTTTTTCCATCAAAGTACACCAATACCCTCACTTTGCGTCGTGGTTACTTCCAAAAAAACACGACGCAAATTGAAACGACGCAAAGCGAATTATGATTTTGTATAGGCAAGGCATGTAAAATTGAAGATAGGTTCCAGGACTACGAAAAATACTCTTTTTTAAAAGAAAATTGAAAAAAATGTGAACATTCCATAAAGCGAAAATAACACATATAGAATTTTATTACAATCATAAAAAACAACCAAAACCAAAATTAATAAAATCCAAGTTAAATACAAAAATTAAATATTCATATCAATATAAACAGAAATTAATCACTGTCCTGATGAGTCCAATATTTGTTGTCGTTAATCTTACATTTCCATTTACCAAAAAACCGAACCAATGTTTGCTGCACAGCTTTTTTTTTTGTTTTTGGTAACTTCTCCCAAGCCAGCGCCCTTTCCCACACATTTGTCTATAAAAAAAAAGGTTTACAAGTGTACCATAATATGTACAAAAAATATAATAAATTCAGTCAATAAAATAGATTTTACAAAATATTAACCTTTTTGCCTTTTTTCTTAAGAGAAGCACAACACCTTTTTTTCCTTTTTTGGCACAACACTTTTTTTACACTATTTTCAGAATCCCAAGACACTAAGTTATGTAAATCTAATGGCGTGTTTTTTAATTAGGCAATCTGGGAATCTGAAAAAAAGCATTCTGATTTTAAAATCAGAAGGGAATTCTCTTCTTTTCAGAATCAGAACTGTCACTTTTGCCCAATTGAACGCATTCAGAATGCTTTTTTTTACTTCCAGATTGCCAATTAAAAACGCCATAACTGATCTCTTAACAAAGTGAAAATAACACCATATGGAAATTGCGTTGAAATCAATCAGATAGAAAGGGAATCCCCGAGTTTTGATGCAATAGCGTGATTTGAATTTGAAAGTCATGGCCACCTTTTAAAAAAATTTACATTCAAAAAAAAATTTAAGCAACCTAAAACAACGCAACTTCGAAAATTTAACGACGCATAGTGAAAATTAGTACTAATTCAGCAACGACGCAACTTCGAAAAAACGCAAAACGAAACGACGCAAATCGAGGTATTGGTGTAAATGGAAAAAAACTCCAAAGAAATTACGAGAAATTTCTATTGGGAAAAGTGTTCATGATCGCAATAAATTTCTAGGGGAATTTCGAACATTATTCAGGATACGAATTTCCCAGTCGTAACTACATAATTAATAGAAAACACACATTAGACAATCAGGAATATCTTAAACGTTTTTTTTTTTTTTAATTGAAGTGGTTTTCTTTGTAAAAAAAAATTGTTCACGATGAAACTCTGATTAAGAAAAATAAAAAATGAATATCACCATTTGTGTAGAGTCCAAATAAGAACCAATGAAGATAGCGGGACAAAACTAATGTCATATTTTGTTGATTTATTTGTTGCTACTTTGTACCATTAATTTTTTGCTCTAATAGTCTTTGGAAAAAAGCATAGTTACGTTTCTACTTTTCTTCTCAGAAAAATAACAAGTATACGCCCGAGCGAATTTTTTCATAGAGCGCTAAATTTAATATCAATAGAGAAAACATAACAAAATTAAAGTTTTAGATTTATTTAATTTTTTATAAGTAAGTAATTTTATTTTAAAATAATTAATTAATACATATAATTTTTACACTTTGCATAATTTTTACAACAAAGACAACGCGATGAGGAATGTAATTTAGATTGAGAAGTATATGATCTGTTGATAAACCATCTCGGAAGTAGTTCCTTTGGTTAGGTTGTCATTCAGCTTGCGATATGGCATTCTATAGATGGATTCTTCTGCCTCTTATGTGTATTGCAATCTACTTTTTATAGTCAACTTGAGAAATCAAGTGGTACAGAGCAGGTATCCATCTCACATACTCATTTGGTTATAAATTTATATTTTCCTCTTGCGCTAGCTCCAACCAATCTCTAACCCAACCTGATTTACTACGTATTGTCTGAAGTGCTGCTATTTTTGGGATACGTTCATCTGACATCTAAAGAATATTACATTATATAATAGTCAGTCAATATTCAATTTCAGAGATTTAATAAATAAAGCACAGATACCTGCTTCCAGCAGGAGCATATAGTTTGGGACGTTTGGTGGTAGTCGAAATATCCTTTTTATATAAAAACGAAGTAGTTTTTCAACAATTCATAATTCTTATTAGCCCAAACAATATTTATTGTAGTCTTAGCTTTCTGTATTTGCTCAATTAGATGTTTTTCAATACTGTTGTTCTTCTTAATAATGATCGCTTAATATTTGCGTTCCATAACTGCTTCTATTCTTTAATTATTGAATGACCACTGTTCTTGTCTGCTTGCCTTACCTCCACCTTTCCGAAAAACCATAACCTTCTACTTCTCTAGATTAACAACTAGTCTCCATGGTTTGCAATACACACCAAGTTTATTTATGATAAGCTGTAGTGACTCGTGTTTGAAAAACACTAAATCATCTGCGACCAGGAGAGCCTTGATGGGAGTCCCAGCGTGTTCTTCTCCTCCCAGCAAAGAATTGGTACATCGTCGATAAAAATGCAAATTATCTTGACTTAGAATACAACTTGTCTTACACTGCTTCGTATCAAACCAGTGATTAATATATCTTCGCCATCCAACAGTACTGCATTGGTTTCCAGATAAAGGTTCTGCAGATGGGAAAAATAAGTGCTTCCTTAAAATTTTTCGGATTAACCCCAATGCCCATAATGTTATTATAAATGGCTGTTATTTGGTTCATCATTATTTCCGATCCATATTTATAGAATTCGGCAGATATTCCATCCGATCCAGCTGCCTTGCACCCTTGGGACGTTGTTTGACTGTACAAACCTTTTCCTTCTCGATTGTTGATTCTTATGTTTCAAAGCTAAAAGCTGGTTGAGCAAATTACACAATATCATTACTTTAAATGTATTCTTAACGTCTCACAATTCAGATGCCTATTGATGACATATACATACCTTACCGTTTATTTGTTTGACATTTTATCAAAAAATCTGTCGTACTTTTACATTATTCTTAGCTCTTCGCTTCGTTTTCATAGTAAAGTTGTTTTCTTCTCTCTACACAATGATTTCTGTTCAGTTGTAAGTATTTCTACTTAGAAGACTCATAGTTATTTCGCTTAGATATAGTTACTGAGCCATGAGTATGCTATTTTTATTGCCAACATACTCTCATTATCAAACCATTGCTGTTTAAATATTCCTCTTCCGTCATAATTATTCCTCCTGGAAGCTGCTTTGTTAATGCAATCTTAGATGGTGTTTAAATTTATATTTTCATTTTTCACCAAACGAAACAATTTCTGTAAGCATTTGCATTAGAAGAAAATATTCATAGCATTTGTTGCACTGATATTGTGCATAAATAAAAGCAGTTAAACAATAGTGTGTGAAGTTAGCCCCACTTTTTTCAAAATTCCAACTTTAAAAAATTGTTCCAGGTTGTTCCTAGTTTTCAAATGTTATTTGGAAAATATTCAAAAAATTGTTTTGACCATTTTCTTTTAGACTTCTTTTTGAAATGTTGGTGTCATTGTACACCACGGATGTGCTTTATTGGAGATTTCCTTGAGCCACAAAGCGATAAGTCACGCAACAAAATTTACTTTTCATATTCGAAAATTCACCATCAATTATCTTATCAAAGAGTCTCATCCTTCTTCATAAAAACCAAACTATCAGATGGGTATGTATCTATATCAAAGGAAAAAATTGAAACAAAAGGGTAGAAGAGAATATTTTACGAACTTCACATATTATACATCTGTCTTATGACATCTAAGACTCATAAAATAATATTATCGTTTTGAGTCATCAAAAAGAGACTAAACCCAGCAGTGGACATCAAAGCTAAATGGGACAAATTCGCCCACAAATCATCATAAACGAAAACGGCCGGCAATCCCTTTCGGTCATTAAATGTCTTTTCATTACTAAATACTCGCTCGTACAGCAACAACAAACACGTTTACATATAAAATTACATATTATCTGCAAATATTCATTCATTGAGGCCTCCATTAACTCGCCTTACACTAATACTGATTAATTGATTTTCCCCAAATCTCTGCCAGTAGTCCAATTAGTTTGGCTTAATTGCCAGAAATCATAATTACACATTCGTTCGGTCATTTCTTATGTCCCACTGTTTGATTTCCTTGTTGTTTCTCAAGATGCTGATTTTGCTTTTGCTGCACAATGATATACAAATTGTGCAGTGTATCAGTGGCATATGTATTTTAAATTGGCACAAAAACGACATTCAAAAACAACAAACTACTGCTGAATTATCTGGCAAGAGGAGCATCGACGACGCTCGAAAAAACTACAGCTACATTCGAAAACGTAGACAACCGACCGACCGAACCAACGAAATTCATCGTCTTTATTGGCGAATTTTCAACAAATTGTTTTGAGATTTTTCAGACAATCCGATGTATGCTAACTTTTACTGTATTTTTTGTGTCCTATTCTCCTTAAAAAAACATCCTCGTCAATTTTAAAGAATCATGAGGGGCCACCAGGAATAAAAAGAAAACAACTGTCAAACGGACTGAACTGATGTTGTTTCGTTGAGTAAATTAAGTGCGTTAATCTCGATAGGCAAATCTCATGTTCGAGCAATTAGACTTGAATGTCTGAAACTGAAATGTTCAAACGCTTCCGGGATTTTTGGGCTTGGCCAATTGTCATTTTTGATTATGATGGATTTGTCAACAATTTGACATTTATAAACAGAATGTCAATTATGCGTGTAGGCAATAGGGCCTTAAATTTTGAATTTTTAAATTTTTTTGAAAATTTCTTATAAGTTAAACGTCACAACAAATAAAATATAGTATTATGATTAATTTTTAATTTCTTTTAATTTCTCCAAAAAAGCACTTTTCAAATTCTCCACTTTCCAATATTATCTTAGACACAAACCAAACAGATCCACACACTAATACAATCTAATAAAAGTTTATTATAGTATAAAAATAATTTTCAGTATTAATTATTTTGTATTCTAAATGAAGCGACAACTTTTTCTATAAATAAAATTTTTAAATTTGTGTGATTTTTATTATTCGATAAGCTTTGCAGTGCGACCTCGCTCGAGGCAAAATGGTATTTCAATTTTTAAATTGTATCAAGAAAAGAGATGTTTGGTTTTTGACGTTTTCATGTCTATTCAACAAAACAAGCTGATAATATGTAATGATATGATATGATGTTTAGTAAATTTGTTTCTTCAAAGGGATATTCAAACAATTAGATTTTTATTAGAATTAGCGTACATTTTTTTTAGTGCAAAATGTAACAGTAGCGGCAGCAGGCTCGAATTTTTCGAATTATCTGCTTTTTTTTGTCTTATAAGTTTTTCCTTGTTACGAACATTTAAATATGATGGCGTTATAGTATTTCCTTCATACCCTTTCAAACCCAAAAATAAGTAGTTAAGTGTTTTGTATGTGGTCTTTAAATTTCACAAAAAAAGTAATGACAAGGATCAAAAGGATATGAAATCTACGATTAGAAAAATATTAAGAAAACATATTTTGATTATCAACACTAAATTTTTTTTTTTAAATATACTCAAATTAATAGTTAAACTATTTTGTGAAATCTCCTAATTGATTCACCAAAAAAAAAAACCTTGGTAAAATCAAACAAAAATCTTGTTTGTTTTTGCGTCAAGCACGAATATGTTTAATTTGAACATGCTGGCATTGTTATTTTTTTATTTAAATGATACAATGTTCATTGTTCAAAACAATAACGTCATTATCAATTTCATTGTTAACCAATCACGTTTGTAGTAAAACAAACATGAAAATGGTGTTCACTTAAATATTATAAGCATACTTGACTGACAATCATTGTGCGCAAATAATTAATATCGTTGTTGATCAACAACGATTTATTGTTTCTTTAACTAGGAGATATTATAGTGTTACAATTTTTGTGCTTAAATTAATACGAATTTGGTCCAGCCCGTTATTGATCAAAAACGTTTATAGTTGATTGAATATTATTCTGCTTAAATTAAAAAGAGAAATAGGGTGATTTATGTTGAAAGATACCGTTTGTGATAATAGAAAACAATTAAGTCTTCAATGAAAGTGGTTCGAAAAACATTTTCTTTGTCGATATAAAAATACTTACAGTTTTTTTTTCACCTGAGAAATCCAAGGAAATGATAAGCCGTCACAATCAATTTTTCTTAAACATATTTTATTGAAATAATATACCAAAAAACTTAAATAATATAACAAAATTTAACGCGTTTAATGTTTGTGTTTCGAATAGATATCTGTACTTATAAATTCATCAGTTTTATTAAATACTTTGAATTATATGTTTCGGAAATACATTAATTTGATGATGATATGCGATACTTTTAAAGCCTAATATAATAATGAAATATGTAAAGGAAAAACTACTTTTTTTACAAATAAGGAATGCAAGATTTACCAATGTTTTCCCGGCAGAGCGTTTAAAAAGCAGCCAATAAATTAACATCTTCCCTTCTTAGGTCATAGAAATGTTCTTACTCCTCAGTATAACCTCGTTCCGCGGTTCATTGCTAAGTTGAAGCCGTTATTTTCAGCAAGAGACCTTTGTTGACATAAACATAATGTTGATGAGCCGATAAGCAAAAAATAAAAAAAAAACACGAAACTATAGTATAAGAAACCGCTTACCTTCAGATGTTTAAAACTCTTCATCCGGCTTGAAATTTTAAAAACTTCTTCTTCTTGTGAAAGATATCAATGCTAATTATTCTGCACCTTCTTTTAGAATTGAAGAACCTGATACCTTCTGATAAATTCACTATTGATCCTCTTGGAGATGGAACAAATAGTAGTAGTGGATTCATAACCTTTGTTTTTTTATACTTTTCATATTCGGAACGATAAGCATATCGATGAAAATTACGGACTCTGAGAACACCATAATTTAAGTCCTGCACGCAAGACATAATTTTGTCGGATTAGACATAGACTTGATTTATTTCATTTTATGAATTTTAACAAAATTGTTTCAGAGTTTCAGAGTGTCGTGTTAATTTATAGTATAATAATATAATAGAACAAAAACTTACCTTAGAAATTAAACTTCTGGTGCTGGTGTTATTTCGATTTTATTTGTTAAGCAATTAATAAACAAACTCATATTCACTTTATGCACACGTCTTGTTCACCAAAAAAAGCTAAACTTATGAACAACGAACGAATGCATTTAAACCCAAATATGCAAGATTATTGCAGGCCAAACAATACAAATATTCTATTGAACATACACGTTCGTAAAGTATTCAAATTGAAAATGATTGCGACACTTTAACAAAGTTTGTGTTGCCTCAACTATTATCGTGATTGATTAAATATGAACATTGTTGATCGAGCATATCCTTGAGAATTCAATAGGATTTTTATTATTTTTATTCTTTCAAGCATCAGAATTGTAACTCCGTTATAGGGAGCAACGTTTTTTGCGATCTTTATATTAAAGTGTTCAAATTGAACATTTTAGTGATACTTTAACGACCTTTGTGTAGCTTAAAAAATTCTTGTGGTTGGTTAAATACTTTCATTGTTGATCAAACATTATGAGTGATACTTCAACGTGATACGTTGTTTATCATTGTCACTTTTCATAAAATTAAGTTGAATTGTTAATTAAACACGTTTGTTGTTGATCAAGTATAAATTCAACAATGATATTCTTGCTGTAGTATAAGAGAATATTCAAATCAACTAGTAACATGCTTAATTTGAACATTTTAATGTTACTCACCAAAATAAAAAATTGATCACGGCTACATTGTTGATTTAAACGTGCGATCTTATTTGTTTCAATCACAAAGCTTGTTTAATTTCTCAACTACTGTCAAATTGTTGATTAACAATGAAGTGTGTTTAAATCAACCAATGTTTTTTCTTTCGGTGCTCCTGAATAAATTGAAAAACGAAATCTTACAAAAAATAAATAGAATTTGCTTAACAGGAAGAAGCTGTAACAAAAAACACTGATATTATAAGAGGTGCAGGGCAATAAATCAACGGGAACTAAGTCCACTGAGGGATTAAGTTCCCACCCAGTGAGAACTAAATCCACTTTAGTAAAGTGGATATAGTTCCCATGTACGATGAGAACCTAGTTCACTTTTTTATGGGAACTAAGTTCACATATTTATACATGAAGGTATAACTGGCGCAGCTATACTAGTCCAGAAGTCAGGCGTCCCGAAAATGGGTTTCGTGACCAATGACTTATGGTGGGTCATAAATGCCAAATTTGAATTTAAGACTTCTAATCCACCATGGCGGGTTAGTAGTCCCAAATTTATTTTATCTTCTATCCGACAAAAGACCCAAATGAACAAAAAATTGTTTTAAGAGAATCAAAAAGTGTTTTTACACTCGTCAATATTATGTTCGGAAACAAAAAATGTTCATCGTTAAAATAGAACAAAAAAAATTTAAATTCGTGTATACACATAACTACAACCATAAAAATAATTTATAAATAAATAAGACCATTTTTATTTAATATTTGTCAACAAAATGGACAGAGCAATGCATTTTTCAAAGCTGTTGCCGTTTGCTTTAATTTGGAAAAGCAACCACCATATATCATTTTGAGCATCTTTTTTCACTTTCACCTGAGGATAATGACGATCTGTAATATTCAAAATCAATTTAGTTTGATTGGGAGCCAAGCGAGCTGAAAAATTCGCGCGAATTTTTTTATTTCCACACCTCAAATTGATTCTCTTTTGGGAAACATTTTTTTTCTGCGCGCTTAGAGCATGCGGTATATTTCAACCGTTATGCACTTAAGAAATATGTTAAAACTGTCCACTCAATTTATTCTTTTACAAAATGTTTAAAATTAAACGCGAAGGTCAGAATCCCCGAACTTGATATCTGGACTAATGACCCACATAGGGGGTCAGATTCTTAAAAATTGGTTTCCGAATGACTAAATTTCTCAATCAGCCCTATCGCCAATTTTATGGGAACTTTTTTTCCCAGGGAAACAAAAATTACCCCGGAACAGAAGTTTCCCATCGAGAATCTCCCAAGAAATTTTATTTCCCCGGAAAGAAATTATACCAACCTTAAGATATTTTAATGATTTTCGAAGTTATTTTGAAGGCTTCAAATTTAAATAAAATATTTTTTTGTGTCAAATTCAAATAAAAATTATTGAAACTGTGGATGTTTTTATCAATAAAACATCAATAGTTCTTAACATCCCGAACGTATTTTTGAAAGCTAAACACATTTCCTAGTCCTGTCCTGGTTGCCGAGGTATTTGCATCAGAAAATATCTACAGACATACATGCATAAATATGTGGAAAGAAGATGCTAAGGACTGAAACCAGGATCACAACTCTGTACCTCGCAGATAGTTTTGGTTTTCAGTGAATTGATCTTTCGTTTATTAGTTCGCATACCTGCAAAATTCGTGAAAATTTAACGACAATATTTTTGTTAATCTCATTCATTTTTGATTCTTTATTAAACACACATTTGGAATCTGAACTGAATTTTGTTGCTAACACGTATTGTACCTTAGCTATTGACCTCTAACGTCCATGGTGTTTCCCTTACGGGACATAGGGCCGCTTTTAATACACGCAGTGGTTGTGCTTCCTGTTCCTGTTCGACTGTTAATGGCCAAGCCAATTGTCTGCCGCCCCACTTGTCTGCTTTCTTGTGTGAACGGCCAACGGGTTCCATAGCGAAGCAGTCGCCTTTTCGAAGCGTGTGGCCAATCCACTGTTACTTTCGTCTTCATATGATAGAGTCTATGAGTTCCTGGCCTGTTCTCGCATGAAGTTCAACATTTCAGATACGGTTGGGTCAGAAAAATCCTCAAGATGTTTCTGAGACATCTATTAACGAATGTTTAAAGCTTTCTTGTGGCAGTGTCTATTTCCTAAGGACTACACCCATAAAACAGCACGGATTCAAAAATGGACGGAACAGTCCAGGCTTGGTGTTTAAGCTAAAAGAGTTGTCCAAAAATATTTGATTGGATCGATGATTCAATTCCAGGGATGATCCTTTAAGTTTTTCCGTGTTGATCTTTAGCCCCACGACTTCTGCCCCTCTCTCCACCAAAGAAAAAAAATTCCAATTCACTTCATGGTGCTGCATAGCAAGTTTTTCCCTCACAACTAACTTGGGGAAAATTCTGTTCCAAATAGGGAAAAAGTTCCCTGGAAAAAATTATTGGCGATACGACTTTTTCGAAATTAATTTTTTCCCATTTTAGAAAATTATTCATGATAGCAAAGTTCCCAAATTGGGAAAAAACTCCAGGGAAAAATTATTCGTGATAAAGCTGAATATTTTTGTACAAGCGTTTTTTTTTTAAATTATTAGTCTTTAAAACTGAACTTCGGAATGCCTTCGTTTCTAAAAGATATTTATTTTAATATCACCAAAAAAAATGTTCAGTATACCTACTTGGATTCTTATTTTAATTTTTTCTCAATCAAAGTGCCAAATTATTTCAAATTCGAAGGGAACTAGATTCCCACTGTACACGGGAACTAACTCCACTTTACAAAAGTGGAGTAAGTTCTCACTTGGTGGAAATGAAATCCCTCAGTGGAGTTAGTTCCTGTGGAGTTATTTCCCCGCAACATTATGAGACTGTTTAAACAAAAATCGTAGAGTCAATAAAAAAAATTAATTTCTTGCTAAAAAAAAGTTCAAGCAAAATGAAGGTTTCCTATTTTTGACCAAAGTTAGTACGGTGTTTATTTCTGAAAATGTCTTTTTTTATACCCAAAAATGTTTGTCATCTAACGCAACTACACAGCCTTAACCAATTGACTTCAAACTTTGAAAATTAGAGGTTCGACCGAAATTGCGTGGGTCATTTGATGATTTTTTTTTGCATAAAAATTTTAGGTAGTCACCATAAAATTTTTTGGTCAAAAACCAAAAGGTTCAACTTTCTCAAAAAAGGCTGATAGATAGGATTTTTCTTCACGTTTCACGATTTTTTTTTTTAAACACTGAAGTATTTTATGTAAGAAAATATATATAACCAAAACAGTACGTCTCATAAAGAACGTTTTTTTGTTTTTGTTATCAAATTTTTTTCAAAAACTAATAGTCCGGTTGGCATATTTATTTTTTTTTTCGAGTACGTATATATTGCTGAAATAATATTTTATATAAAAAATTCAAAAATTTGCTTGTACATATATTTGTAAAAATCGAAAAATCAACATAAAATGTAATTGAATACTGTCTATCCAATTTTAAGACGTTTTTAAAAAGCGCTCCACAAATTTTTTTTGTTTTTTATTTGAAAAATCAACAATTACTTATGAAATTTTATTAAATCAATTTTTTTCAGTTAAAAATGTTTTAAAGTTACATATTTAATTTTAAATTCTTGTTTATGAATTTAAATCAAATGTTTTTATTTTTAATGCTGTTTGTGGGTTGAGTATGTGGGACCCAGTCCTGCAAATTTTTTTTCAATTTTATTACAATGAAGAAGCACTCCAAATAAACCTTTATTCTACCGTTCTTAATATTTGCTTGATAGTTCGTAAAGCGAACAGAGAAATTTCTGCTGAACTCTTAAAATTATTATTAGTTTCTGAGTTAACAAAATTTTTACTCATGATTTTTTTTTTTACTTCTTTCAGGTATGTACCGAATATAAAAATTAACACCGAACGCTTAAATATTTTGTGTAAGTAAGATAGGCAACTTTAAAGGGAAATCGGTAGAAACAGCTCTGCACACTCTGGTAAGAACTATCGACTACTCCCTAGAGCAAAGGGAATACACTATGGTTGCCTTCCTGGATATTGAGGGCACTTTCAACACATCTGACTCATCTGCTATCACTTCTGCTATGACGACCCTAAAAAAGGTTCTTAAATCGGTTTTTCTTATAAAGGTTTGTTTCGAGCTCCTTAAATCCTTCTTAAAGATTACTTTTCCAGTAGTTCATTTTCATTTCATTCTTAAAGTTCACAGACTATTTTTCGCAAATGTGTTTGTGTAAATACGAATTGATTTGCTTGCTGAAAAGACATAAATGTAAAAGTTGTAGGTCTTTAAGTAATCAAGCAAAATTGAAGGGGTGAAGCCGCATAACAGAAGTGAGAGGGACTTTGTAAATCAAAAAATACACAAACAACAAGCCACTTGCAGAAGGAAAAAGAAATCAAAACAAATAATTATTAAAATACATGAGCACCAGAGAAACAAAAAATAGATACAGAATTCACTGAGAATTTTGTAAGAAGGAGCTAAGAGTGCGAAAAGAAGTGTTTAAGAAGACGCTTAGTAGTATTTAAGAAGGAAAATATTCTGTTTTAAAACCTCAATAAAACCAAATTATCTTCTTAATTTCTTCTATCGGACCGCCCACTTTCGCCTTTTATGTACTTAATAGGTACTTAAAGAAGTCTTAAAGAAGAGGGATAAGATCTTACAATACTTCTTAAAACCTTCTATAAGTAATTTTGTGCTACTAGGAGATTTCTTTTCAAGAAGGTCTGTAAGCAGAGGCACCCCACAATGTGGTGTCCTGTCCCCTCTCTTGTGGGACATACTAGTTAACGAACTGCTAATATCCCTCGAGAATGAAGGCTACAGAGTGATTGCGTGTGTCGATGATGTTACTATCGCCGTCACGGGAAAACATCCTAATATGCTTAGAGATCTCCTCCAAAACGCACTTAATATGCTTACTAGATGGGCGGGGTATTACCTTTTTTGTTTGATTTCCACTTTTCAAAGAAAATTTGCATGCTTGATTTCCACGATCGTTGACTTAATTCTCCTGGCCATTCCTCACCAAGCCATTTAAACTTTAGTATTCTCGACTATCCGAACTAAAGTCCTTATGAATCTCCATTTCAAGGCCTCTTCAGCTAAATGATTGAAATCCTTCTGCAGGTTTCGGTCTCCTCAACACGGAAACCAAAGAACATTTAAAAGTTTCTGCTATCTGAGAACATCCAAATATTTCAAACGTTTGGCAAACAGATATCATTTTGGCAATCCTCAATCCAAGGAGAATCTTGAAGTCATCTGAGATAATCCGTTCATATAAAATTAATAGAAGTCCTTTGATACAAATGCAATTAAAAAAGTAATTTAAAAAAAATATCCTTGAGGCTTAACATTACTTTCTAATCAATCATAAAGAAATAAAGTCAATAGAAGAGTCTCGTATCGTGAATTTTATTTATTTTATTTTTTGTACTTATACCATCGAAAACTGATCTTAAAAATGTTGTTAAAATTATGTAAAAAAAAATATATGCAAATTAGACAAGAAAATGTGCCTTAAACTCAATTGACCGATACTAACAACAATACTCGTTGACAAACAGTTAAACTATTTCTTTCCGGTCTTTTGATTCTTGAAACATTCCATTTCTAAAACTTAAACATCGAAATGGCCATGAACTATAATTTTTCTCTCATTTTCAATTATTTATCGTGCATGCGGCATGCCCAAGGTTAAGTTGCTACTTCATTCAGATTTCTTGACAAACCATAACATTATGAAAGCAAAGAAAAAAAATTCGAAAATTTCGATTCTATTTCATACATAAATTTAATTCTCACAGCAATGAAAGAGCACCCACCACGCCCACATAATACCTTCTCAGGCCAATTGCAATCATAAACCTGTCTCATTTTATAATTTTTCCTTCTATTGAGAATAGCAAATCTTCTGACACATTTGATGGCTATTAAGGCGATGACAAATATATTTTATAGCAGATTGAAAAACAAAAAGAAAATCACATTAAATAAACTTAAGGCTAATTTGAAGATTTTCAAATTCAAAGACACGAAAATGTTTTCAACATCTCGAAAATAAAGAAATCGTGTTTGGACACATTTTTGTGGCACATAAAATCTCAATTTGATTTTGGTTCTAAAGACTCAAATCGTTCCTCCACAATTATTCCTCCTCAAAGTAATCGAAACAAAGAGCGATGTGATTTTATTTATTCACTTGTTTTTATTTTCATCTATTTTCTATGTGATTGTTTTATTTTGGTATCTTCGTTCTTATTTTGGTCTCGGGATCTCTTGAGGACTCCGACTATCGACATACTCCGCCAGCACTTCGTTTCGTGAGCATTGGACTAAGTGTAAACTTCCTTGTTGTCGTTGCTTGTCTGCGGTCGTCCGTCGAGCAATCGATGTCGAAAAGAAGAAACAGTTTAATTCAGACAAATTTCTCTTTCGAAATTGGAAATTCTCTTCAACTCGAATAGAGATTTTCTTTATTTATTCGAATTTTTAATAATCATCATCATAAATTTGAAAAAAAAACCAACTCATTTTCACCTTAAAGTAATTTTCATAAAATAGAAACAAAATTAATATCATTGTGGATCAACATTTTCCGTCTGAATAAAGAGCGTGGCGATGATTCTGCTGATTTTGCCAGTTGAAGAGGCTGGCAATGCTTGTTCAAGCGAACGTTTTGGTTCATCATTTCGAAATTTTAAGTGCGGGTAGGAAGAAGTACACTGCGATCCAACTAATTTGCGATATTTTCACAGAATCACCTCAGACCACTTGGTGTTCGGTGTGTGGATGGGATAAATCTTTCGCGACTTAACCAAAAATTTCGATTCGTCGAAAATGCTGAAAATTTATTGTAAATTTTTTTCATTTCAAATCATTTCGTATCATTGAAAATATACAACACACAAATTACCGAAAACACAATTAATCATTATTCAACACAGTGAAACCGATAAATAAAATAAATTAACCTCAGTGACAAAAAATAATAATAAAATACACAAAAATACACACAGTGCACTTAAATAATTCATAAAATCTAAAAAAAATTATTTTCTTTATCTAAATCAAAAGAAATAGATTTCGTCTTTGGAAAAATTATTCACACCGTTCCATTCTGTTCAAGATCAAGTGAAAAATCTATTTTCGAAAATAGTCTTTTGTCTTAAAAATATAAATACACACCCTTACCTTCGATTCCATCATCAGAGATGGAGGAATGAATTTTTCTTCCTTTATTTTTGATTGAAGAAAATATTCTTTTGTTTAGTTTTGATAAGTTTTCAACACATTACGAAATATACAAAAGAAAAGAATTTAAGTGATTGTTTTCATAAAAATCTATTTAAGTAATTGGAATGAAAATTCGAAGCTTCAAGCAAAGTGTTCAATAAATCCGTGTTCAGTGCGAAATAAATAAATTTATTTCAATAACAAGAGTGCGATTGAAATAAGAAAATCCATTTAAATATTTTTTCTATATTATTTCATTCCCACTTTGTCTTTCAAAATTTAGTAAAAAATAAATAAAATCTATAAGAAAAATCGATTTTATTGCAGTTAGTGTGAGATTAAAATAAAAATTAAAAATAACAAAATCATAATTAGCACTGGAATCGTTCAGAAAATTAAAGGATTAACTCATTTTGAGAAAAACAAAAAAAAAATATAAGAAAAAGGAAGCAAGATGGATGAAATAATGGAAACAGAGACTGAGACCGAGACTACCAAATGGAAGAAGACCAGAACAACTGTCAAGGTTTGTTCAGCATTTTTCTTATTTAATTTTTGAAAATTTACAATGTTGAACGAACAATTTATTTCATATCAAAACAATTCTAAAAAAAAAATTAAATAAAATGCGTGGGTCTTTTAAAAAATAGAAACAAATTTATAAGCAACACCTTTGATTTGCCTACCTTATGGAATTCAAGTTGCTATTAAATACCTAAGAACTATGCGTAAGTTATTTTGAATTTGAAGGCCGCTTCTTGTAGACAAGGCACGTTTATGAAAAAAAAAGAAGAGAGATCCAAAAAACTAATGTCAACAATAATTAATCAACACAAAAATAAACAAGTCGGAGTATTTACTCGATTTTTTGCAAATGATAAATTATTTCTACGCATTTTGAATGCAATTTTAGAAATGATTAATCATTTTATGGAATATTTTTAAATTCTATTCTTTTTTATTTATAAATAAGGAACAAAAAATAAAAATAAGGCAGCCATTTATGGCCTTGTTTATTTAATTTTTATTTTTCAAACTTGAATCGGGAAAAATAAAAACAAATTACTAAAAGTTAAATTCTAACATTGCCATTTTGCACGGAAAACAATATCTAATGGGTGAGTCAGGAAACCATAAAGGGAATTATTCTGCAGGGAGAAGTTTCTCTCACGCAATACAGAAATAACTGTTCATGTTGTTGGGTCTTTTGCCTGGTCGCGGGCTTGGTGGTGGCTTTCTTAAGCCAGCCAAAGTATCGACCAGCTTTCGAAATTCGAAGAAATCGTGATCAATGATTAGCAAATAAAAATATCGGTGGTAATTGTTTGTTGTTACCTTTGTATTTTTCACAAAAGCAGTTTTTTTTTGCATAAGTTTGTATTGTGTGTTCTCTGCCTGGTTTTGACAGCAGATCTGTCAAACCAAGCAGAAAACCAATCTTGGTAGTACTAGCTGTTCCATATACAAAGGTTGTTACACCACCCTTTAAGTGTTTCTATGATGTTGTGTATCAGCAGGCGTCATTTCAACCGTTTTGAAATTTGAGCCTTATACAAGAATTCGCCGGAATTCTTTGGATTCGGCGTGGCACCCAATTTTTGGCATGTCCGCTGGAGTATGGAACATCATTCTCTTTGAGGTTCTTCTACAATTGGTTTCCACTTTTAAAATATTGCCCGCCTTATTTTTGCTCGGGTTCATTTAGAAGAGTAATCAGTGGGATTAGGGTCAGGGCATTGACTTATCCACGGGATAAGAGATACTTCTTTTCTTGAAACGAGACTCGCCGCGTGTTTTGGATCATTGTCCATGTCGAAAATGCCAACGGAGAGGCATGTTTTCTCCAGAAAATGGAAAGATGAAATTTTTTCATGATATCTCTACATTCATATTTTGTTAATATGGGTTTCATGAGGAATGTAGGACGACACCGTACCAGAAAGAACATCCCATCACACCATAACATTGCCACCTCCATGGTTTGATTTTTTTTTTTTTTTGCATATAACGGGGATGGTATTCCATGCTTTTTTTGGTGTCCCCGGAGTTCGATGAAAACAAATTTATTTAGTCTCGTTGCTCCGCAGGGTATTAAGCCATTTTTATACTCCTTCAAGTGTATTCCAATTGCGTATCTAAGAGCAAATTATTTTCAAGCTCATACATTGTTAGCTTTAAGCAAAGGAACTTTCTTTTTGACTCTACCTAGGAAATTAAAGCTCTGAAACCTTCTTCAGATATTGCGTGCACTGACTGCGTTCTCAATTTTTGCGGCTAAATCCCTTGATGACATGAAATAACCTGACTTAGCTATAACTAGTACGCGGTGGTCAGTGGTAGGTGATAATTTGTTCGGCCTGCCTCTATTTTTCCGCACTATTCTCGATTCCAGACCATTTTTTACCATATTTTTGAGATCGTCGTAGAGTCATCGCTATACATTTTTTTTCGTATTGCCTTCACGGCGCGGCGTAGACAATTGACAGGTCTTCAACCCATATTAGGAGACTTACAAAAAGAACTATTGTTTCAGCTATTAATATTATTAAAAACAGTTTACCCGGTATGTTCCGTAAGAAATAAATTAAAAAAGAATTTTGAATATTGTTTGAATTTTAAATAGAGCACACCTTTTCATATGACCAATTTTAATTTCAGTCGAAAACGTTTTTGCAGCGCAAAAAATTAACCACACTTCATTGCGTCACTTGAATGTATCAAGTTTGGCTTCATTCTCAAGAGAATAACCGTTATTTTCTAACAAAAACTTGTTTTTGCACCAGTTGCAATCAAAACAACCGCTATTAAGGTACACGTCGACAGTGGTCATCAAAAATTTCTTCAAACGTTGTTTCCATCCTTAATATCGTAAAAAAGTGGTCAAACAAAACAGTCACTGAGCAAATTTCACAAACCTGTGCAGCCACTGCACTGACTGTGGGTGCGTAGGCCTTTTTACTGTACCGCGCATATTTTCGAATCGAAGAAGCCCCAATTCGTCTTTTGTGCTGATAAATCATCAGTAGTGCTTCCGGGAAACTTATATCCATGTGTCATGTGTCGGTAAAATACAAAATTGGAAATTTTGTTTTCTTATACTCTCAAGATTTTTCTTGCAATAAATTTTAAGGTATTTTTCTTAATGAGTACTTATATCGGTTCCGGATTTTTGGCATAATATTGGTATTTTACCACCTCCGATAACACAATCGTATGAAAGTGTAAAACATCGATTGCATATTATTCTAATGTTCCAAAGCCAGTAAGAATTTTTGATTGCAAAAAAAAAATCCTATATTAGATAGTGAGTGAGAGAGAGTGTTCTGACTCCCCAATCGCGTTAATATGTTAAAGATCGCTTTTCTTTTTTTTTTGTGGCAAAATTTCTATAAAATTTAAAGTCTGATGGTGTGTCCCCCCAGCCTTCAGGCACTTCTGGTCCACGCATCCTTCTATGGAAATGATGCCATAAAATCTGCTATTTCTCGAGACAGGTTTCAGCTCTTGCCTTCGAAAGTTACTTTGCTCCTCAGGAGAAGCCAGTCCAAGCATCAAAGTTGTTGTTTAATGCTTGAAATCTCGGTTTTTAAAAGCCAGATACGAAAGCATTTATGAAAACATAAACAAGCTCAAAGGACGCTCATAAATGAAGCGATACATGCCCTTGAAGCCTACTAAACGAAGTATAAAAATTTGGCTAAGATGTGATGCTCTTACTGGCTATACATACGACTTCAATACCTTTTGCATCTCTATTACTGAATGGAAGCAGGAACTCTTGGTAAACGTGGTCAATCAATTTGCTATTTCGATTCGAAACCCCAATGTAACTACTTCTTCTCCCTTGTTTAATTGACCAATTGCACTAACATCCCTTCATTCTAATTCATTGTTTGCTTAAGAAATAGCTTGATTCTTAATGATCATCTTTCATAGCAATAGTTTCACAGGTGATCCTAACAATATGTTGGAAGCGCTTGATATTTATGATTTGCTTCCTTATAGCAAGTTGGAGAGATACCTTTGACAGTTCAACGGCTTCAAGTTTAAAGCTCACAATATAAATATTGGTATACCCTAGGGCTCAATTGAAACCCGAACCTTCTTCTCTCTTTATATAATTATGTTTTTTATATAGTACTCCAGTCTCATATGCATCTACTCTGGAGTGGTATTACCTACAGTTATAATGTTATATACTCAAATTGATCTCAAAGTAGAGTCCTTAATGTATTTTTTGAAAAAAGAAACATATTGGATGATTTCGTATAGGAGGTATCTCTCTTTTATATCCTTATTTTTATAATAAGTGCGCCAGTAACATTCCTCCTCACCTAGAACAATTCTAGTCTAGGACATAAATAAGATTCAGTTGTCTACATAGCATTAAGTGGCAATAAGTTGGATTTTATAAGCGAATTTTGAAAAAAAAAATCAATGATTGCAAGTAATACTTATTATTTACTCCCGACACCTTCTTCGGTTCTACTGCAACTAAAGAGATGTATTCCTTTGTCGTACAACACGAACATCCATCCATGATCAAATTCAACAAATGTAAGGCCAATTTACAGCTACTACCTTCATTATCAAACTCTGTTACTTCAATGATCCTCAAAATTTGTGCGTTGTATCAATGCGACAAATAGAATAGAAAACACAATACCCGTTGCGACGTGGGTCGGTCGTCACAATTTATGTATGTATTTCCACCAAACCTGTCACACAGTTTTACTCATAAAGGGTTTTCCAATAAAAAGGTGTTATTTTGGTATTCAAAGAAAAATGGTATTTTTTGAGATAAATTATCGGATGTTATTTCATTATAAAGAGGAAGGTATGCCGTTAATAATTGTCGCCACGACCACGCTTATAGGACCATATCCTTTTCATGAAACCAACGCTGGGCTGTTAGCATAGACCTTATCTTTCAGGCGATTTCTTCCTTTGGGGCCACGTGAAAGATAAGGTCTACGCCAACAGCCCAGCGTCGATTCAAGACCTCAAAGATGGAATTCGTGAGACTATCGAGGTCATAGGGCAGCCACTTTGCGATTTGGTTATGCAAATTTCATGAAAAGGATATGGTCCTGTAAGCGTGGTCGTATACTTTCCTCTTTATAATGAAAAAATGCCCTTTTTCTTTGAATATCAAAATAACACTTCTTATTGGAAAACCCTTTACAAGAGGTATCAAAAAATGACATGAATGCGCTCCAATTATAAAACAAACAAAAAATTGTAGATCTTATAAGACTTCTTCTAATTGAACCACATTATGTTTGGTCATAGATCGTAGATCCCTGACCTTAAAAAATATGTAAATTTCATTTTTGATCAGTAAAAATCACATTTCCGCAAGAAGAGCAAACAAATGAATGCCTTCCAGTTCCAATTGTTAACCAAGGTAATGGTTTCTCTTATTTTCAACCGTCATGAACAGGATGTGCGATAATAAATCTTTTCAAGACTAAAAATCTTAATAAATCAATCTTATAGACGTCAAAGGAAAATATGTATGAATTTCAAAAAAATCTTCATTCCAAATGCAACCGAAATCAATTTGAAAATAAAACTACAGCCTTGCATACATTGAACTTTTCAAAAACTCAAAAACATCAAAATTATTTGACCAACATTTTTGAGTTTTAATTTTGACACTCTTGTCATAAACATTTTTTCGCAATAAATAAATCATTCCAACGTCCGACATCCAATGTGCAATACAAAAATAAAAGTAAAAATTATCATTTTACGTACATAGCCGACTAACGCACAGAATGTGTACATAATTCTGTCTTTGTACCACACCCAATAAAATAAAATTATTCTCAAAAGAAATGAAAGAAACTGTTAAAAGCAGTATGCTTTCGCATTTCATTTATGTGTGAATTTATTCAAATTAATATAAAAACAAGAAAAAACAAAAGTAATCCACCCTACCAACCAATATTCAACTAGTCTATTGAGGATGAAAAACATGCGAAGCCAGGGTTGCCAAGAAATATTTAAATGAAAGAAAAATGCTTCCACAAAAAAATTATTGTTGATAAGATTGTTGAGCTTAAAATTTCAAAGAATGTCCTTCACACAATACACGAAGTAGAGGCCAAAATTGGGACACATCGTTTTTTTGTATTATAATTTGCACCTACTCAATTTTTGATACCCTTATTATGCCAGAGAGACAGTGAATGCTACAGGAAGGAAGGAAGGAGGTTTCAGTATACATAAGTATTGAATTCTTGATTCTTGGAATGATTGAGAAAGACAGGGTGTAGAAGAGAGTTCCACATTGCCATAGTACGTATATAAAGAAGGATTCTCTATACTTAAAAGTACGTCCGAAGTTGGGATCAAGGGTTAGCTGACTGGCCTTCAGCGTGAGTATTATGGGTGCTGAAGGGGAGGAATCCAACTGGCTATATCACTTAAGCACTTACCATAGAAGCAACGATAGACCGCAGAGAGAAACGAAACGTTAGGACGGTGATTCAACGAGGTTAAAGAGCCAGTGATGTATCTGTCACTATCACTATCATTCTCTTTTTTGTATACCATCCCAGAGGTTTAAGTATATAGCTGGAGTACCAGCCAAGAGTGTGAATTGTACTCAAATTTTGGACGTGTGCAAGTCTTATAGATAATAGGCATATCAGACGGGGAGGAATATTTCTTGCACCGCCTTAAGAAACCCAAACATCTTGCAGCATTTTTGGCGACATCGCATATGTTCTCATTCCAAAAAAGCGGTCTGGTCAGTGATGAACATTCTGAGAATCTCGATATGATCGGTCTCATGGACACAGGTTCACTTTAACGATACAAGACCGCATTGGGATGTTAAGGTATTAAACTCTACGAAGTGTCTTATTACCCATTGTACAATGTTGTATTTGTCAGACTTTAATGAGCTTTTCATATGTTGCCCTTGCAGTTCCACAGTTAAGGTTAAAGTACTCTAACGTTAACGAAACAATTAATTGGATTAGAAAATACAGACAAGATATCATTTATAAGAATAAGAGAGAGGGTCGGGAACAAAATGAAGCCCTGGGGCACACCAGCATTTATGATCTGGGTTTCAAACTTGAATCCGTCCAATACAACATATATTGAACGATTCGAGAGAAAATTTCTAGTCCAACGAAAGAGGGATTCGTCACCAAAAGCACGCATTTTCGATAAAAGAGCAAGATGTCAGACTTTATTGAATGACTTAAAAATATAAAGTGCAACAATCTTATTTTCTCCAAAATGGTGTAGGGATTTGTTAATATGTTCGGTGAGGTAAACCATCAGATCACCAGTGGACCTATTGCTATGAAAGCCGTACTGCCGGTCATTAAGAAGCTTTCGGTCTACTTTCTTGAGCTGATAGTTAATCGGCGTTTCCATGACCTTAGAAAGAAGGGACGTTAGTTTGTTCAATCGTGGAATTGGCTGGACAAATGCTGTTTTCCAACTGCTCGCAACGAGCTCAGAAGAATAGGATAGATGGAAAAGCTTACGCAAGGATTTTGCCAGTGTGAAAAAAGACCTCTTCAGCGGGGATACCATCCGGATTAGCGGATTTATGTATTTTGAGATCTTTAAGGACTTTCGTCACAGCACGAGTGCGAAAGAAGATTTGCTATATGGAATCATTGCCGCGCTCAAGAACTGGCGGAGACATGACACTCTTGGGCAGTGTTGAATTGTAGATGAACTGCCTGGCGAAAAGGCAGTTTCGCGAGAAAGCTAACGGCTGAAATGTCATTGTCAACTAGCGTAAGGAGCGGAGAAGAGGAAGAACTCTTCATATTTTTTACAAATGATTAAATATTCTTACTGCTTTTGGGTTATTGCAATATTTTTGTCTTAATTTTTGGTCATGTAATAATTTGGTCCGAAGAATATGGGCATTGCTGGCCTTCCTGGCTTGTTTAAACCTGTTCCGGTTTTCCTTAGTTGGATTGGCTCTAAAAAACCTCCACCGGAATCTTTACTTGTTTTTTCCTGATAACCTCTTTACGGCTTGATTTAAACCATGACTTTTATCCTATTTAGGATAAACGTTTCCATACCCAAAATACCTAATCGTATCTGCATGGAGTCTACTCACTATCGAGAAAACATAGAGATCACTTAAAAATCAGGAAGAAGTTTGTCCCAGTTGGCTTTCTCGTATTACCATTAGGTTCTTTTCGGAGCTCTTTCTCTAACTGGCCTAGGCATGAAAAATTAACGTCTAGAGTTTTCGAAGAAGCGAATAAGTGATGGCGCAAAAAGAGCCATTATTTCGTTAGGTGTTTGGCAGGTGGCATCATTTTGCTGGAACCACAGATTGTTCAGGATCATACGGTCAATTTTTCGCCACAAGAAGTAACTGTTTGGCAGACGATGCCATTCAGTTGTGTCTGTTCCACCAATCATTCGGTGAATATACGCTTGAAGTGGATCGAAGGGCTTCAGTTCCTGAGTTGTACTTTGAAAGCGAGTAAATTCAAATCTATTTTTCAAAATTCTCATCGGAAATGGTCCTGAGGTACTCAATTGTTAGGCACGACGATGAGTCGAGGTTGACGGCTGCTCTGACATACTATCGCACACAATAGCAATGCTTTCCGCAGAACGAACTTGCCGCGAATGCAAAGATGTTTTAAAAAAAAAAACCAAACTCTTTTCTTCTGAAAAACATTGCATCTTACCAGTTTTTAATGAGTGCTCAATAAACACGAAGCTTGTCCTGTACGGCTCAGGCTGTACCGAGTACCTCGCAGCTTAATATTAACCTGGGTATCCATAGAGATCTGTCAACATCGAGCAAGCCAACAAGCTTTCGAGGACAGGTTCGTTCATTCACTTCCCTGACATCAATGCAAAACAAAGAGCTATGGCAACTCGGTGCCATTGTTATCGTCATACGTTTGTCTTCGCACTCAACAATAAATCCGATTCTCTGTGGATCTATTTATTCAGCAATTACTTTGTACACTCTGAATACATTTTCTTGGGGCTGTAGATTCCCCTTATTTTCATTTTTTTTTCGTTAAATTTTTTGTTGTGTATGTCTTACGCAAATCCGCAATTATTATCATTGCTGTGTGAAAATCCACATAAATAATACAAACATAGATCGATTGTGTATTTATTTTTACTCAAAATCGATCTAAAAATAAAACAAAAACAAAGTGAAAGAACATTTTTGTTTGTGCTAAATTCAATTCTACATTTCTTCAACTACAAACAAAACAACACAAAAATGCCGGCATTGTGGCAGTGGTGATGGTGCTGGGAAAGAAAAGGCCTATACACCCGCTCAGCCTGCCACTGCCAACGCCCTCTATGGGGAGCAATTTTTTATCGGCTCTCTGAACTAAATTTCATTTTCTATTTTCGTAAAATGTAATCGTTCGTCGATTTATTGTTTCCTTAAATAATTATTTCTGGATTTAATGGAATTTTCCAAAAAAGAAGAAAAAATATTTCCACACACCATCGGGTGTTGTGTGGAGTGTCAGGGTGGAGCTGGGAGCCACTCATATCACCCGAGGGTTGGAGAAGTTTAAGTACCAAGATTTGTACATATTTTGAGAATTTTTAATTGAATTGGCTTTAACTCACGCGACCTAACAAAACCATCAGGAGGCTCGATCTATTGATTTGTTAAGGTAGTGTGGTAGCGGGTTGGGAGGGGAGGGGGAGTAGAATGAAAGAAGAGAGATATTTGAGCGCTTCGCTTAATTTTATGAAGTGGCGGCAAGTGATTTATTTCGAACATTTTTAAGGATATGCTGAACGAGAATGCGAATGGCGTGGCGATGGAGTCATGAAGAGCATTGGTTGAAATATGGAGAAGTCTCCAACCAGCGATATACTCTCGGGGTAAATGTACCTTTTTTGTTGCTTTATGGAAATTCCGTGACGACCTATATTTATGGGCAGTAGTTGAAACGTTTCTTCGATTTTTGTTTTCCTGTTTTCACTTGCTATGAGAACGAAAAGTGAAAAGTGAAATTCTAAAAGAGGATTTTTTTTTTGTTCTTCTGAAGGAGGGGTGGTGCTCCTTTATGGACAGGACATTGGATGAAGAATTGTTCCTGGTGTCTGTTCTTTCGTGTTTTTTTTGCTTTTGATGAATAATAACATCAACAGAAATGGTTACAAGTGTACAGAACGATGTAAATATTTTAAGACGGAAGTGAAATGATGTGAAAACGAGATTTGATAAAGAACAGGAGCTAAAAGCTGCTTATCTGGTCCAATGGGTATACTTGCGATGTAAAAACCTTGTACCTATTTAATAAAGCGATTTTATGAAAGGGAGCTGTTGAGTTTCCACAGAGAGATGAAATGTATAGTTGGATGGATTTGAATATTTTTTTTTTTTTTTGTGGATTGGTTTTGAGGGAATGATTAATAGTCGGAAATGGGTCCTAATCTTTTGTAACAATTCCTTTAAATCCAAAATCCTCAAGTAATTTGGTTTTGTAATCTCTTTATTTGGAGTGGTTTTTTTGTTAAAGGAAATGGAAGTACCTATCTATTTCCCCTTTTTTATGTATGTAATTTAAAAATCCCTTCACATCTTCCTTTGCATACCTATTATTATAGGTAGGTACTGTCTAAAAAAAATTAGTAATAAAATAGGAAAACATGAAAAGGAGTCAAAATCCGGCATCCAAGGATTCTGCTTAATAAACGTCTGGTATTCAAGCCTTTTACTGTTAGACAACTACCAAGTAAGATTTTTCTAACATTTTGCAAAGATTTAATCCTGTAAAAATTGTTTAAAATGTCAGTTTTAACTATAAGTTTGCAGATAGTTTGCTCTTTCACTTTGTGGGCATCACTTGAGGTGCAGACTTCCTCTTCTGGAAAAGAGTTAGGTTTGAAGCACTCTTCGCGATTCGGTTAACATAATTCGTAGTCATCTAAGTTGGTAAGAACTTACCTGACTAGATCTATGTCGATGTACATGAATAGCCTGGAAAGTTCTAGGTTCAATCTCTTTCTACATTCCCCAGTCAACGTCAACGTCATTGCTTGCCTAAAGACATTTATTTCTGATAATAAGTACCCACTCAAGGGTTATTTTTTACCTTATTATGCCAGAGACACTATGTGAAAGGATGTGCCGGTGTATATAAGTCTTAAATTCTTGACTATTGCAATGCCTTTCCAAGCAAAGTAGGGAAAGCAGTGCCACAATCACGTAGTACGGATAAAGAACGATTATCTATAATTGATAGTACGTCCGATGTTGGCCTCAAGAGAAAGCGCGAGTATTACGGGGGAGTTGTTTCAAGAGAAGAATGCAACTGGCTATTTCACTAGAGCACTTAACGTAAAAGTTATGATAGAACAAAGAGAGACACGATACGCTACGATGGTGGTGGTCTAACGAGGTGAATGAGTCAATAATACTTAGGGATCTTTTTTGTATACCGTTCAAGAGGCTTAAGTTTTTGGCTGGAGCACCAGTCCAGAGATGAGAATTGTGCTCAAGCTTTAGATGGTTATAAGTAATAGCCAGATCAGACGGGGAGAAAAAGGTCTTGCACCGCCTTAAGAAACCCAAACATCTTCCGCTATTTTCGGCGACATCGCACACATGCTCATTGCTCAAGAGGTGGTCATGAGTACATACCGAGCATCTCGATATGTTCGGTCTCATTGGTGCAAGTGGCAAGGGGGAATACCTCGCTTTAACTATTTAAGACAGCATTGAGTTTTGAAGCATTAAACCTTACACGATTTTGTTTTCCCATTGTAAAATGCTGTCAGACTTTGTCAAATGCCTTTGATATATCAACTGCAACAATCTTACTTTCTCCAAAACGATCGTACTGCCGGTCATTAAAAAGCTTTCGGTCTTCGAGATATTTCTTGAGCGTAAGTGTAATCGGAAGATAATTGGGGGGAGAGGAAGATTTGCCATTTTTGACATTGGCTGGACAAATGTTGTTTTCCAACTGCCCGGAACGAGTCCAGAATATAGGATAGATGGGAAAGCTTACACAAGCGTTTTGCCAGCGTGGAAAAATACCTCTTCAGAATAATAGCGCTGACACCATCCGGACCACCGCATTTATTTGCCCCATAGAATCATTGACATGCTCAAGAACTGGGGGCGTCATGATACTCCTTAACAGCGAGGCAAAACAGGTTAGCTTTCACGAGACTGGAATGTCATTGTCAACGAGCGTGACCGAAGAAGGAAGTATTTTTCATATTTCTTAGAAATGAACAAAAATTCTTACTGCCATGATTTAAATTAAAAATCAAACAACAAAATCACCGATTACTGCAATAAATTCAAAAATCAATTTTCGTAAGATCGTATTGCCGCTGTCGTAAAGTATCACTTTCTGCGCTGCAGCTTTACAATGCAGACGCAGAGGCCGACTTTGACGGTGAAGAGATCAGAGAAAAAGCGATAAAAAATCATATCTATCCGAAAGTCCGTAGTGTCCGTATAGCTTAGTGGTTAGGTGTGTTGGCTGCTAAGCAGAACGTCGTGGGTTCGAATCCTACTCGTGCCCAAAGTTTTTATTTCATCTTTCACGGACACTGACTCTTGCGAAGAATTGACAAGACTTCCAAGAGTATCATCTGTCATGAAAAAGTGCTTCTCAACTTTGCCGTTCGGAATCGGCGTTAAATTGTAGGTCCCCTCAATTCTTCATACACACCTAGAGAATTGTTGATGAGAGTAAGCCACTTAGGCCTTGGCTCTTCAAGAGCTGTCGCACCACTCAATTTTATTTTTAATCCAAAAGTCATCACACACGTCACACAACTTTGTCGGAAGCAAGAAGTCCAATGGCGTCAAATAAAACGATCGTTATGGCCAATTAACATCGTTACAAGGCGAGATAAAACAGCCAGAGAATTTCTCTCACAAAAAAGCCATTGTTTTATTGGCTGTGCCACTTTGTGACTTCATCGTGATGGAATCACATATTGTCCGAGTCTCTGTCCTCAATTTCTGGCCACAAGAATGCCGTTATCATCGTGCTATAGGGAATATGCTTCCTTGAATTTATTTTAGAAGAAGTACCTACAACCTCGTCTGACGCCTTGTAGGTCGCTTAGATTTTCTTTGTTAAGTCACTATTCACTTTTATTGGTTAAAAGAGGTCTTGAGTCAATTGAATCTTAAGGCTTTAATTCAAATCTTTGTTAAGAATTCCAATCAGACTGCTCACATTTGTCACGATTATTATGGAAATGTGGACACATTAAGTCCATTATGCTGACAAACAAATATAACTAAATGGGCAAAATACATTTTGATTTAAGTAAATTTACCTGTTTTTGTAAAGGCTTCAACAATCTTGACTTGAATTTGTAAAACACTGAAAAAAGAAATGTTAAATTGTTGGACAAAAATCTTAACGTTGAGATGTGACACAGAGATAACGTCGCATCGTGCATTGCGGTTAGATCCCCTTTACAAATACAATGTCTGGATGGAATTGGTTTTAGTGGAAAATACAAAAACGTATCAGTGCCCGTTCATCTTCGTACTCTTGACGTCCAAGTATACGTCAACAAGTTAACATGGCTCTGTAATGCCACTGGTGGATGACAAGTGTTTCCAGCCACCCACTACAAAATACAATTCCTGAGTCAATAGGACTTTGATTAAATTTATATCTTTATGGGGAATTTTCCTAAGACTAGTACTTGAAAAGGGAGCTTTTGAAATCAATTGCGAGTTCATGATCCTGGTTTGAGTTTAATTAGCCACATTCTCGTCTGTGCCCACGCTAGTACGAAGAGTGTTCACTAGCATACCATTCTAATGAACTTTTTGCTCATTTTGGACAAAATTCCTTTCCTTTCAAAAGCACATTGTCTCGGATACATAGCAGTGATTTTGGGAATACATTTCCAATCATTCCTAATGTTGTTCGAGTAACAAATGCAGATTTCTATGTCAAAAAAGTCCTAGGTACTTAAAAAAAAAGGAAAGAAGTCTTTGCGGAAGACGCTTATGCCAATATGAGTAATGACGTCTTGACAAGAATACCTATGTTTTGGAGGGAGATAGTATTCTTTTAAATTGTTTGCAAATAAAATGCAAAACGTGTACAAGGATTTTCCAGTAGCGAATATGACAATTACTGTCAACACTTTAAGAACAACATACAGTCCGTAACATTTGAATAGCCTCATGTATTTTTTTTCTTGTTGAGAACCTGTTTTGAGAGCTCTTTGATTTTAATCCAAAAAATTATGCACCTTTTAAGCTTGTTTTGTATGCATTCATTTAAAAATGAATTTATTTTTTATAACAATAGAATAGCCTCATCTTACATTCTTACTTATTTAAAGCGAAAACAAGTGGCGCTATCATCGGAAAGCTATCGGGAAAGAAAATCGGTTTATTTTTTGTGGAAATAACATTGTTTTCTTTAAAAATGGGTAGAAAAAATCTTTAAGTGCAACGGAAATTGCTAAAATAGAGGTCTATCATGAACAAAACTTTTCTAATCGCGCTATAGCCAAGAAAATTAATCGAAGTCCAAAAGTTGTGAACAGCTATTTTAGAGATTCATCGTCTTATGGAAAAAATTACAAAGGCCGTACCTCAACCGTACTTTCAAGTCGTAATAAACAGAAGATTACAAGGTTAGCATCGAATTCAACTGATTTTCTTAGTAAGATCAGGTACAAAGCTGGGGTAGAGTGAGCCGAATGACGATTTGTAGAATTATTAAGAGTGCCGGACACCTTAAGCGCCAAAAAATGAAAAAAAACCACCACTGCGAAAACAACAGCGGCTAAATTTTGCAAGATCGCACATGGCTGGGAATACTGATGGAAGTAGTCACTCAAACGATTATAGAAAAGTGATATTTTTGGATGAAAAGAAATTCAATCTTGATGGGCCCGACGGATACAATTATTATTTTCATGATTTGAGGAAGGAAAAGCTGTTTTTAGACCGTCACCACAGTCGAGAGGGAGGCGTTATGGTGTGGGGAGCCATATCATATTATGGAACCATTGATTTGGTTTTTGTGAACTGCAAAATGACTGCACCTTATTATAAAACTGTACTGGAAATGGCTTTACCTCAATTTCAGGATATTTTTGGACCGGTACCGATTATTTTCCAGGAAGACAACGCGCCAATTTACACCGCTGGAATAATTGAAGCTTGGTTACAGGGCCAAAATATAGAACAACTTTCCTAGCCACCCTACTCATCAGATTTGAACATCATTAAAAATGTATGGGGTTGGTTGACACGAAAAGTGTATGAAGGTAGGAAGCAGTACAAGAACAAAGAAGAGCTTGTTGAAGGCATAAAAGTGCCCTGGGCCAGTATTTCCCTTGACCTTCAAAAATCATTGTATGATTCATTAAAAGACCGCATTTTTGATGTTATTCAAAATAAGAGAGGTTGTACAAAATATTAAAATGATTTAATAAATAAAGAAAAACATTTTGATTAGCACAAAAATAATACTCTTTTTATTTTAACTAAGATACACAAAGTGATTCTATTCTAATGTTACAAAAAAAAGTAACATTTTAGTACATCCAAACGAAAAAGTCTCATACATTTTCTGTTAGCTATTCAAAATTATTTGAAATATCTCTCAATCTGAAGAACTAATCTCTACCTTTCAACACACCATATAATTTCATATGTCCAAATCAAAAAGCAACAAAAAACTGCTGATCTTAAAAACAGGCACGTGTGAGGCTATTCAAATGTTACGGACTGTATATTCCCTTTGTTCATAAAACAAGTCTAATAAAACTTGAAATCCTAAAAGTTTGTTCTTTCGAAATTTTAAAAGTTCCAACCACAGAAATGTTCAAACATTTAACCAATTCTTTAAATAATAGATTCCATTTATAGGTGTTTGACCTTTCAAACAACAATGTTTCTGTTTATAGAAACAAGAATCTTGAAACTTAAAAATAACCCAACAGCTGTTTCAAAACTTTCTCAAACAATTTCTCTCCTCGAAATAAATTTTATTTTCCAAAAATATTTTGAAGCTAATAAATGATGTTTCTTTCTTCGAACAAAAACAAACTCGCAACAATGTTCCCATCCCGCACGCCACCTGTCACGTGTGAAAAAAAAAAATAACACAATCGATTGTTTTCCTTCAAATGCAAGAATGATTTTCAAAATTATTCGTCTTAAATTGTTTAGTCATTTAGCTTTATAAAAAAAAAAATATATTAATGGCTGAAAAATAAAATTTAAAAAATAACAAAAATTCTTAAAAAATAAACATTTTTCCATTTTTCTTTCTCCGTCTATTTTTTTCGTATTTGTATTCCTCGTCCGATGTATGAACAGAGAACACACACAACGTTCTCGCACTAACACCAATTTATTTAGTTATAAATAATTCTGGCGAAAATTCGGCATTTTCCTGATGATCTCCAAGTATAGAGCTTTGGATCATGGCCAACAGTTAGAGCATTAGGGGATGCGCAAATACATATGCGCAATGGAAAATTCGCGCTCACTTTTGCACTTTCTTCCTTACCGTTTTCTTCGCAGTGATATTCACTTTTGTTTTTATTTGTTGGTGATTTTCTTTTGATCATGTTTACTATGTTCTGACGAATGTTTCGCGTTCTTTGTGTGGAGCGAGAAATGATTTTTGAGGTTAGATCGTGTTCGGCGCAGAAAAGGGTGGTTTAAGTGTTTTGTTTGTTGAGTAAATAAAATGAAATTAAAAACGAACAAATAGGAAAACAAAAATTAAGTCAAGAAACTTGGAAAGCAATGTTTGCGGAAGCTAAACCAAAGTTATCTGTTAAAGTTTACTTTTGTGGATTTTTGGTTTTATTTCTTGCGATAGTTTGATTTTGTAGTTTGTATGTTTATAGACAGAGTTGAATCAGAATTGCTTTGATTTTAATTGCCAAGAGTAGGAAATATTGCTAGCAGTTGGATTTATTTGTTTAGGAAGCATACTTGAGAAGCCGTGGGGTAATTTTTGGGGTTTATTGATGTCATATGGTTTTCTTGAAATTTTGATCTCAATGGTCATTTAACAATTAACATTTCAAAAGTTTTCTATGGCAGAAACATATGCGTTTGATCAATTTTGTCAGATCTGGCAATATCTACAATTTGTTTGTCAAAGTTTCTGTTAAGAAAAAAATATCGCGATTTTAACTTGACGGACATTGAAATCTTAGATCGCATGTGTTTTATGAGATTCTAAGGGCGATTTTGTTCACTAGAAGTTGAACATAACTTGGGGATTTTTATTGTCAACTTGAGAATTCGATTTTGTTCACTCAAAGTTGACGTTTTCAACTTTCGGTTTCAAACTCGAGAGTTTACAAACTTTTGATTTTCATAACTTCCCGAAAAAGTAGAAGTTAAGAATAAACTTTTGATTTTATACTCAAACTTTGGCTTTCAACTTTTGCAGTTGAAACTCACTTGTTTTAGCTTAAGAGTTCAACTGTTATTTTTAGGGGTTCAATACAAGTTGAAGATCACTTGTTTTAGCGGGAATCTTAGAGTATTTTGTGTACGCTAGATTCTAAAGTTACAGGCAGTTCAATTTT